>KK116571.1:218897-287385 GCA_000611955.2 Stegodyphus mimosarum
TTTTTCGGTTTTATATGAATTTTAATGTCTTAAATGAAAATTTAATTGAATCGTATTACCATTTTTGATCTCAAATCAACCAGGAGAAAGAAACATGTTTTCGAACCATATTAATAGACTTTTATGAAGTTTAATTCATTTTCCCCTGATAAGTTCTGAACTGGAGTTTCATTAAAAGGAGATAAATTTTTATATTTTTATAATTTTGTATATTTCCCCTTTCGCATTTTTATTTTTTGAGTTTGTTCTACTATGAATTCTTATTTTAATTTTGATTAGTTTAAATTATTATAAATATTTTTGAAGAATTTCTTTGCCAATTTAATATTAACTTTAGATGCTTTAAGTTTACATAAAGGTATAGGGATTATTTAAATTTTCTAACAGTTATTTTTAATTTTGAAACCCTTTCCTTTAAATTCTTGTTTCCCACCTACAACTTTCTGCCAGAACGATATTTCAGTATCGCGGTTTATGTAAATGATTTACTTATTATTTAATGGGAAGTTCAGTTATTTCCGTAGAAGGGCTAAGAAGTTCTCAGTAGAGCGTGTTCTGCCTTCGGGCCACGTCGCTGCTTTAAGTCTATCTTACTACGTAAGGCCGTAGTCTTACGTGCTTGTTAGTATTCGCCGGTGAGGTTTAATCAGTGGCCAACTCGGTTAGTTATCTTTGTAGAGCTTCGGCTAAAGTTATGCTAGTTAGAATCAGCTTAGTTTCTTATTTTCTATCTTAAAACCCAAGTGGAGCTTTCCTGCAAGCCCGAGAAGGGACCTTCTGTGAATGTTGCTTTGAGTGAATAAAAGGATATTTTAATCCTTTTTTGGACTTATATTTCATAGCTATAAGAAAACCAGTGAATAGTCGCTAGCCACTTCTTTAATGTTCTAGTAGCCAAGGACACGTAAATTAACTAGAACTTTATGAGAGATAAAACATATAATTTAAATTAGAAGTAATCGCAATAATTTAAATTAATAAGCTTAAAATAAATTAATTTTGAGTATTTCCCCTCTCTATTCTAAAAATCTAATCTTTTTCTGCACTACGTCATTTCGAGACTAATCCATGTCACATGATCTTTTCCCTAACACTCGTGATGTAAATAGAACTAAAATCAAACAGCGAATATTGGTTTTACAGCAGTATTAATTATCCAACCAAAATGCACTGAGAACCGAAACTAACTCATTCTGAATTTATCTCTCGTCCTGAACACGTCTTACTTGCTTTCTACACTTTGGCCTGACTGGTCTGATATTGCCGCTCTTTTCTTACTACAAAGCTATCAAAAATGTAAGCGTTTGAAACAAGCACGTGTACTCTGACAATTTTTTTTTTGTGGCTGCAACATGTGCACTAAAATAAAGATAATTATTTAATCTGCCTCGGTTTCCAAATTAATCTTCAGTGTTGATCAGCACTTTACGCCATTAGTGTTTCTACAATATTATTATAGCTATGTCTGTTTCATTACACACACATACATATATATATATATATATATATATATATATCCACATAAAATCATAATTTTAAGCAACGGACAAATTGGATATTGTTCGGAGAACAGCCTTGGTTGCGCCAACTTGGCTTCTTTAAGGGTATGGGCGACATTTCATCATGCCAACGGAAGTAAATACTACAGATAATAAAATATTACAGAATAAATACTACAATAATAAATACTACAGATAATAAGTAATACTACAGGTAGTCCCTTAGCAAGGGAAAAATATTACGGCTGTCTACCTAGAGGAAGTACATCGAATGACAATCATTGCCTGCCATACCACAATAATCTGTTTCTCCCTTTAATTACTATACTACAATAATAAATACTAATAATAAATACTACAGATAATAAGTAATACTACAGATAATCCCTTAGCAAGGAAAGTACTACGGCTGTCTGCCTGGAGAAAGTACGTCATCGAATGACAACCATTGCCTGCCATACCACAATAAGCTGTTTCTCCCTTTTAGGCGTCAAGGTTGTTCCCCGAACAATATCCGGACAAATTAAATTTGAAAGCAAAACCAGTTATTTGCTACAAGCTGCAATAATTCAGTAGCAGCATTTACTAATTGTAAAATATAAAGAAATTAAATTCAATCATATTCACTTTGGAATCATAATCTCATAAAAATCAAAATACTTTTTTTCTTGTTTTTTTAAATTAAAAAAATATCGTAAAATAGCTAGTAAATGATACCTGTTCCAGAATCCCCAAACAATTCTAAAAGAAAATTTTGTGCAAAGATTACCACAATAGAAAAGTGCAAAAAATAATAAAGGCGAATGGATGTTCACTCTCCTGATACATCTTTCTTAGGGGGTTGGTATAGCTAGAGACCTAAACAAAAAAGCCTGTTTCTGAGTTGATAAACGCATAATATAAATTTAAATAACATGATTAGAATTAAATCAAAATGTGTATGCAACCCCTGCAAGCTAGAAATGAATCAGACAAATCAAACAGTATTAAAAAATGTCCAGTCTCTGTCAGTCCTCGCCCAGAATCAAACAAATCAAACAGTACTTAAAAATGTAATGAAATCAAAATTGAAAAATCATTGCATAGAACAATTTTAATTTATTAAATTTTCGTAAAATTTATTAGGCCTAACCAGCTAGGCAAAATAATTCAGCAAATAAATGAAAATATATTACAATTTCGAACAAAGGAAGTAATTTCGTTATAAATAAAGATCAGAGAATTTCGGAATGAAGATAGTTAACATGATAATTTTTCTAAAAAGATTCTAATTAAATTAAAAGTCTCAATATTATTCTTATAAGAATACAATTTATGCAATTAAATTTAAAAACTTTAGAATATTAATAAACGTATTATTCCAAGATCATATTCCAAGATCCGCATTCACGTATTATTCCAAGATCTGTTAATTTATTTAACTCATTTGTATTTATACATAACTAACTTTAAAATTTCTATTTAATTAGGAAATTTTTAGAAAAATTATTACTTTAGTTTCTGCTTTATACGTTACTTTATTTATGAAGAAATTACTTGCTTCGCTTCAGTTTTGGGTTTAAAGACATTTTTATGTGCTGTTAAATTTGTTTGAATTTGGGCAACATGCCTTTTCCATTCTATAACTTGCAAGGATTGAACTGATGGATGCATATATTGGTTTAATTTAATTTAATTTAATTATTTTAATTTATATTTTCTTAAATTAAGATTACGTTTCGTATGTTTGCGCATTTATCATTTCAAAAATATGCATTAATTTTGTTTTATTTATTTAATTCTATGTCTCTGGCTATGGAAATCTGCTGATGAAGATGCACTGAAAGATACACACTCTATTTTCATTTATTATTTTTTACACTTTACTGTTTTTGGTAATTTTTGTACGAAACCTTTTTGTTTCTAGGGATTTTACAACAGATTTCATCAAACAGTTTTTAAAATAGTATTTTGCATTTGAAAAAAAATATTTTTACTAATTCATTACTCTAATGTGAATATGATTTTAATTCACTTGGAGATTCCTTGAGTTATTTAAAGAAGGTGTCATGAAAAATGTACAATGCCCTCGTCCCCGGACCTCTCAAATTCGCGCCCAGTGTGCTGCCGTTACACCACGAAGGTATGCAGAAAGGAGGGAGAAAGTATCTTATACACTTTGTTTATGTTTTCTGTATATAATATATACAATATATAACTTAGGGTTTCACCCCTGAATTAACATCAGTTATGCAACTAAATTTTTAACTTTGCATACCCTGAAAATGATTGGAATTTTTTGCAAATTCTTATGTTTATCTTGCGTATTGATCTAATTTATGATATTCTAATTGATGCAAATAATTTCGCTGCACACTTGCTCAGTGTTTCGCCAAATTTACAACCGGCATTTTGGATTAAAATCATCAGATAATTTATACTTTAGTTAGGTTACAGCCAACCAGACGGTATAATGGTTAGGGAAACCTCCTGCGGTTCCGAACGGTCCGAGTTAAAATACCGGAGAAGACATGATTGTAATTGTCCGTCCCTTCATAGGAGGTAACGGTGGCCACATATTACGTGCCTCCAGAATAAAATGGCCACCAATTCTGGCCTTAGGTGTGGCCAATCTTGAACAGGCAACTGCCACCCTTTTTTTTAAAACTTTATTTAAGCTATTGACTACTTTTTATATCTTTAATATTTCTTGACATACGTAAAATGTTAATACAGCTAATCTGCAAAGTCTGTACGGAAATTTTCATAAAAAGTTAAAAAAATTTACGCAAGTTCTGAATCTGGAACTTCCAGTTAGTTCGATAGTATTGATTTAATCGTGTTTTTTTAGAAATTTCCCTGTATTACACATTTTATCCGTAATCAGTATGTTAATCATTGTATAAAATGTACACATTGCTTGCCCAATGAGAACCAACATTAGTATTTCCAGGAATTCATTAAATTCTGGATGCATTTATAGAAAATTAATTTTTTTTTCGTGTAATTTCTAACTTTAAATTTGTATTTCTATTTCTAAGATATTTTTTCCCTTATCTCTATATTTATCAGAAACTTCGTGGCAAAAAAGCTGCCGAACATGAAAGAGGCTGAACACTATTAGTTCGATATGAGTTCGAACCCCGGCGAGCGTGCTGGTTACATGGGAGTTGTGTTGGTTTTCTCCATGTATAACCTGAATATGTTCAAGTTGTAAGGTTTTAGTTAAACTAACAAAGTTTTATTCTAATTTTTCCTTTTCTATCTCTTCTCATTTCAACTTCCCGTTAAAATAAGCGCGCGTTTCAGCTTTATGCTAATTTTGAAGTGGAGCCAAGTTATACTTAAGCGAGAGGTGTGAGAGAGCTTCTAGTCTCAGACCACGGTCACTCTATTCGACGTTCGCCTGACTAGCTAAAATTTAAATTCTAAGCCTTAGCGCTTTTACGTGATTACTCATTGAAGTAATTCCAAGTGCGTCAGTATTAGTTAAATCTTGCTACGCACCATTTAGTTTAGAGGCCAACCTCGGGTTATAGCTCTGTGAGCAACGACTGTTTAATTTCTATTTAGTTTTAGCTTAAATTAGTTTAATTGTTCATTTTAGACAAGTGCAGTCTCTACTTTCTGTATCCCTCCCGAGTTGGGAAAAGGTTGTAAATAATTGTGATTTAATAAAAGAGGATTTTAAATCCCTTTCAAGTGCAGTTCTTCTGCCATTTAATCATAATATTCTACCACAGAACATAGCTGCATTCAGCTCCCTGTTCTAGATCAGGACTTTAAGCTCTCACGAAGATGTTTTCCAAGAATGTGCACCGAAGACTCAGTCCTGACAAAGTTTCCCTTCAAATTCCACTAAAGGAATCCCTCCCCATAGGCAAATTAACCCTCGAGCCATTAGTCAATCAATATAACCCATAAAGAGCCTATCAGCGACTGAGAAGTAATATAGCTGAGTACTGATAGTTCCGTTTCAGTTCGATTCCAGGACAATGGTCTAGCCACAATGGTGGCTTCTTAATTTTCCCCATGTGTAACCTGCCTATTAGCCAGTTTCGCTTAGAAAGTCCTCCTCGAAAGCACCTATTACCTTAAGCCAGATAGCCCTAGTGCCCTTTACGATAATCAGGTTCATATTGATAAGAAATAATACTTTTTTATAATCTTCTTCAGCAATGCACGCAAGAAGAAATATAATAAATATTTACATATATCATTGACATATTTGTGTATTATTTTACATTTTCGTTGCAAAAATCGATCATATGGAGTTTCGAAAATAGCATTTTTGAATTCTGAAAAATCGCCATATAACGCTGCATCACCATTTTGCTGTAATTTACTTAAGTTTTATTCACCACTGCAGTACTTCAGCAGGTAATTTTTTTATTCATTTTTTATTTTTATATGAGCAGATTCATAATAATGTTTTTTTAAAAATAATGAAAGTTTAAGGCTGACTGATCTGGCTTGCTAATGATCTACCTTTTTAAGTTTGTGAATTAAATTACTGGTTTAATTAAAAGAGAAGATCTTTAAATCCAGTTTCTTGTTAGAAAGGGTGATAATTTAGAACTGACTAAACAATTTTCCAGCGTAATGGAAAACCCGTGTTTTGAAACTTCCGGGAAAAAAAAAAGTGTAGTCTATACTCCTTTTAACGTAGCCGCAGTTTTTATTACCAATACGATTTGGTTACATTTTACCTTTCGGTGCACGTAAAGTAAAGTTTAACAGATCTGATTTGATAACAATTTTATACGGCAAAATGTAACTCGACTATCAGAAACGAAAAATTTGCGCTAACGCAGTTGCAGTCTAGTCTTCTCACTAAAAAAGGTCAAGAAGAAAGGTTTAGAATTCTTTGGCTATGCTGGTGCAAGCAATCCTACTTTAACAAGAGAGACTGAATCCATTTGGTTATTCGTGGATTGTAAGCATAATAAGAAAGAGCACCTATCCATTCACTGCTTTTGAAATCTTGAATAGGGAAGGCTGGCCTTCTTTATCCTTTAGTTCACAACCACTTGAGATGAGAAGTTTCAGATATTGGATTAAAAGGACGCAAGGATGCTTTGTAATTTTCTATTTACGACCATTTTATACTCGATTTCTATCCTTAAATATATATTTCTTATTACACTGCGTATGGAATCATCTTTATTAAGTCACTTTATATTATAAAAAAGTGTTCTTTTCTTAATGCTGAAGTAAGTCGCAATTCAAGAATAGTGGTGCATAAATAATAAAATATACTATTGAGAAGAAAATCCACACACAGTTTTGATGAACAGCCCACCCCTCTTCCCCTATTACCAACCTCTCGAGAAGACTTCCGGCTCGCCACATAATTTGATTGCCCCGCATGCCGCCCAGACAATGTACATTTACAAACATCCATGCCTTCTCCGAGATTCGAACCGGTGTCCTCCGATACGGCAGTCACTGTCGCTAACCACTATTCTGGCACCCAGTTTAGATATCGATTTTATGATTTCATGAATAATTAGTCCAAAGAGGCAATTTACCCTGAAGGACTATTAATTTCGTTTTGGTATTTTGCGTTGAAAACTATAAAAGGTGAATCACTTTTCAAATTGTTGCCACCGAATATTATAGCCATGTATTATATTTAAAGAAATTAAGTAATGAAGAATCTGCATGAATGTATATATGTTTCTCGCATTGTGATAAAACAACGGTGCCTATATTCATCAAAATTTGAATAACGTAATCTTCCATAGAATATGGGCATGTGGAAGCCCTAATTTGGAATTTGAAATTTATTTTATTATCAATTCCATATTTTGTACCACTTCAACGAATTTTCGCCACAATTTCAAAGCGAGCCATGGCAACACTGCACGTGAAAAAAATCATTTTTATCTCCAGCGCGCGAGACTCTGTATCGCAAATTCTAAAGACATGCTCATTTTAAAATTCTTTTGCGATATTGCTGTTGAGCTGAATTTTATGGTTTTAGTACGTAGAATAAGATATTTAAAAAGTAAAGGTAACACACAAATAGACTTTAATAAATAGGGGTAACACACAAAACGCTAAAAAAAAACGCCCCTTTGGTCGCAATGTAAAATCTGAAAGCTTTCAGATTTAAAAATTTTTTTTAGATTTTGATTTTTTAACCTCTTTTATTAATTAAACAACAAAATGTGTAGGAAATGCTGATAAATAACGAAACTTAAATAAAAATTGCTTTTTATAGTCACAAATTAAAAGTAAATACTTAACCGACTAATACTTACACTAAATACTTAACAGTCTAATGACTAAAAAAAGGGCCTTACAACATTATTGTCATCCCTGCAATAACTTTCTATTATCGGCTGTTCCTCGCCGTAAGATGGTCAGAGGCGGTCCGAAGGAGCCTACCACTAACCTTTCCATTTGGATTTCCGTTCGACATATATGTTTAGTGCACCTTTCCCGCGCAGACACTGCAACTTACAAAAATCCATGCTTCTCCGGGATGCGAGCCCGGGGCCATCGCTACGGTAGTCAGCGTCGCTAACCACTGAGCCGCCCAGTCGGTATAGTGGTTAGCTTCGCTGACTGCCGTGTCGAAGGGCTGGGGTTTAAATCCTGGAGAAGGCATGGATGTTTGTAAATGTACAGTGTCGGTGCGGCATGGCGGCACTCTAAATATGCGGCTAGCCGAAAGTCCTCTCGTCTGTTTTGGTGGAAGGAGAGAGGGGTTGAAGACCCTCGGACCCTCCCCCAGGGGTGAATGCAAGATTATAGTAAAAGTAGCAAAAACTGCACGATTATACATATGTAAACATTATATAAATATTCAAAGATATTATGTATGCATTATAGATACGCAAATATAAACGATAAAAGCGAAAAAATGCACGATTTTTATTTTTTGGGAAAATGAGTAACGATTGAAATAAAATGCGAGAGGTCGTAATTAAGGAAAGTATCTACATTGTAATTTTATATGAGGGATTATACTGTGGAAATGCATAAGACAGTAAATTATATCCTATGTAGAAATGCACATGATCGCCTAAAATTCTCAAATAATTAACGTTTTTTAATATTTACCAGTCTGATTAAAATAATTTACGCTCCATTTATTATACATAGGCTGTTCTAACACTTTTTAGACGATTTTGCTTTCCTGTACAAAAAAAATTCGTCTGCTTGGAAATTCGATTTTTAACTTCAGCTATATTTCTGAAAGTATTAACTATCAACCTCTACTTGACAGTTTGTTTACATGCAAAATAATGGTTTGAAAGAAGTGGTGTGTGGAAGGCAATGTCTGTGTTCTTCACGAAGAAAATTATTCATATCTAATTATTACAATACAACGTGAAAGTCGTGTTTTTTCGACTAAAGCTACGATAGGTAATATTGTCAATAAGAAAGGGAGGAAAAAAAGTCAAAGTTTGGCTTCAAGTGGAAAATTTGTTCCAAATACATACCCAAAGGGGGAAAAAACAAAATGTTTCGAATTTTTCAAAGGATCTTTCATGTTCAAAGAAATTCCACCGAGGACAGTTGTACAATCACTACAATGCTCATTATCAACTGTAACCAAAGTGATTAATGCTTATTTGAACCTTAAAAAATGGGGGAAAACATAATGTACGTTGTCTTTCTCTACGACACGTCGCCAAATTCTTTACCAGAAACATTTATCCGGACAAAAAGGGAAAAATGTTATCATAATAGATGAATCTTGGATATATTTAAATGACTGCAACAAAACAAGATCCATTATTATCATCAAAGGGGAGAAACAAAATCTTAAAACGTGGTTCAAAGAATCTAAAGATAATTTGGAAAGGGATTTAGAATTGTTGCTGGTTTTTAACAGAACGGCAAATTAAAAATAAAGAGAGTGGAGAAAAATGATAAGATCAGTTCCCCATATTATCAGAAACATACCTTGTAAGGTTTTAGTTTAAACTAGAAAGTTTTATTTTAATTTGCCTTTCCTATGTGTTCTTATTTCAACTTCATGTTAGAATGAGCGCGCGTTTCAACTTTATGCTAATTTGAAGTGGAGCCAAGTTTTGGTATTTAAGCGACATGGTAGGAACCTCTCAGTGTGAGAGAGCTTTTAGTCTCAGATCACTGTTGCTCTATTCTACGTTCGCCTGACTAGTTAGTATTTAAATTCTAAGCCTTAGCGCTGTTACTCTATTACTTATTGAAGTAAATCTAAGTGCGTTAGTATTAGCTAACTCTTGCTACGCACCCTTGATCATTTAGAGGCCAACCTCGCGTTTATAGCTCTGTGAGCAACGATTACTTAATTTCTATTTAACTTTAGTTTAAATTATTTGATTGTTCAGTTTAGACCCAAGTGCGGTCCTTATTTTCTGTATCCCTCCCGAGTTGGGAAGTGGGTGTATATAATTGTGGTTTAATAAAAGAGGATTTAAAATCCTTTTTACGTGCAGTTCTTCTACCACTTAACCACAGTTTTCTACCACAGAACATAGCTGCATTCAGCTCCCTGTTCAAAATCAGGACTTAGATTATTTCATGAATATGTTCGCCAAGAGTATGCACCGAACACTCAGTCCTGAGAACCTGACACCCAGTTTTCAAATATGAAATACCTTCTCTTTAACCACAGTGCCATCAGTCAGCAGAACTTCATCAAAACAAAGCAAGCAACCACACTTGAAAATCCACTGTTTATTTCCTGGAAAAAATAGAACACGAAACAGCTATCAAGCCCTTACTCTTCACTCATATCCCTGCTAAATATTCTGATGTGTCACCTATTGATTTTTGAGCTTTTGGATTTTTAAAAAGCGGATTGTCCAAAGGTGGATTAACCTAAAAAAAACCTCTTCCGATATTATAAAAGGCTATGTTGTTTTTTAAATAATGATGATGTAGAAAAGTGAAGAATAAGGGTTATAAAACAGATCATTTAAAACTAAAATGTTATCAATAACATATTTTTATGAATGCAAGGAAATCCGTACAAAAATGTACAAACAGCCTCTGTACAAATTCACTTAAATCCTTAAATAATTTTCAGATCTTCAGACATTCTACAGGGATAGGTTTATTTTATTTCAAGTACTCGAAAAAACAGAGTAGATTGATCCATTTACAAAACAGAAGATTAGATGTAAAATTTCCTCCTTCTTGCACACATGAATATTTGAATGAATTACTCATGAAAACCATTTTTGAAATGAAAATTTCTAATAGCATATTAGCTGTGAAAAAAACGGATATTATTTGTTATTAGAAGCAGATAGAATTTTATTTCGTTAAAAAAACTGCATATTACGGATGACCGAAACTGAAACGTTTCTTTTCTTTATTAGTTATTAGGTTTGCTATTTACTATTTTAACTAACTATTGCTGTAGAAAGAGAAACATAAAACGTTTTCTTCTAATTGTTTCAAAACAGTTGCTTGAAAAAAAGAAGGGATAGAATTACAATGTGCATTGCAATAATATAGTAGATATTTCAAAAGGACTGTTTGACTAAGCAGATTTTGAAAAACTTGTCATAAATCTAAGACTCTAGTTTAAGAAATGAACAATATAATTTAAGTTTTCAGAATATGACAATTATAAATACACTATATACGTATTTTCATGGGAGTGCAAGAAATTTAATTTTTAAGCAAACCTCGAAGGAAAATTGTTCAAGGAGAAAATGTTTTTCCCTGATAATTAAAAGTAAATGCATTCTGAAAACATCAAATTACTGTTTAACAACTCAGATTTTACAGTTAAATGAATAAATGTGTTACATTTATTTCAAACGTGTAGAACTAAACTATTTCTGTTAAATATTTTTGAAACTCAGTCCAAATAAATGATTTACGTATTTGTTACTTACATTTTATTTTTGAATTAAATTGGTCTAAGTAAGTAAAGAACAAAATAATAATGTTCAATTCCCGTTTCGAAACGAAGATAAGCACTTGAAAAAATTAAAAAATGGAGTACATAAAGAATATCGCAATTTATGTTTTATAACAAAATGTCTTTCTTACCATTAATTTTATTTTTAATCCAAAAGACAAGAAGAGGAATTTTGCACAAGTTGAAAATGTTGCTTTCGATACTTTTTATTGTAGCGGAGCTTAGGTTTTCAACAGGGTGAAAATTCCCCTCCCGAAGGGGATTTCATAGTTTTAATGGGGAATTCTATCAGATTTTTATTTATCTGTTAAGTATTTAGTTTCACTTTATGAACGTAGAAACATTCTGTATTCAAGTTTTGGTATTTATCACAAAGGTCCATAATTTTTTTAAATTTATAAAAAACATTAAAAATAACCTAAATTTAAATAAATATATAAAATCTAAATTTAAATAAATATATAACAATTTTTACTTCCTTGTACGAAGAAGGGAAGGTATTGTAATCACGAAAAATTCCGGGTGTCATATTTCAATCAAAATATCCACTTTGATCGCTATCGAATGTGATTTAACGATGTTTTGCGTGACATCTATACATAAGGACAGAAAAAAAGGACTCTTTTTCCCGCAACCAATTATAAAACTGATTTAAAATATATATAGAAGAGATTTTATCGTGGGCTTTGTACGTATGTATGTACAGCGTGTCCATAATTAAACCTGAAATTTGCGAGTAGTCTGTAGGTAACGCTATACAGCGGAAATGCATGAAAATTGGGTAATCGCAGAATGAAATGATGGAAATTTTATCGGGGAAAAAAACAATGAGTTTCAAAAACCACCCCTAGGTGGTGTCATATCGCATTGGCGTCATGGCACCCCTCATAGCGTTATTGAGAACATATAAATACTCGACAAAAGTTTACAAAATATGCTCGATGTGATGTCCACTGCTACCATCCGTAAGCGTAAAATCGCATGTTCGACTGTTGAAAGCAGCAAGAACTGGGGAATGTTACGCACAATGGCGTTGTATGCTTCCTTTAAGGTCGGATAGAGATGATGGATCATGATGCGATGATGGATGGTGATGGGATTATGGTAGACCATGGCCTTGAGGTATCCCCACAGCCAAAAGTCGCAAGGATTCAGGTCGGAGGATCTAGGAGGCCAAGCTATAGGAAATTGCCGGCTGATGATTCTGTCGTCACCGAAATGGTGGCGGAGCACGTGTTTCACACAACGGGCGATGTGTGGAGGAGCACCATCGGAGGAGCATCCTGCATAAACACTATGGTTGTATTATGCCTCCTTGCGTGAAGAGCCGGAATAACGGATAATAATGAAGCATATTATTGGCCGGTGACGGTGCATGTCACAGGCCCTGCAGCTCTGTGCTCTTCGACAAAAAACGAACCCACAGTGAAAGTTGCAGTAAAACCGCACCAAACCGTTATATGCGAAGAGTGTAATAGAATTTGCAGGATAAAATTCCCATCATTTCATTCTGCCATTAGCAAATTTTCATGCAATTCTCCTGTCTAGTTTTTGCTACAGACTGCTCTCAAATTTCAAGTTTAATGATGGACACCCTGTACATATCTCTCATAACTCAAAAACGAGCAGTCTCAGAACGTTGAGATTTTGTATATAGGCCTGCTATAACATATAGCTGTGCACCTCCATTTTTGGTTGCAATCGGCCGCACCAAAAGTATATAATACCCACTCTGTAACTCGGCTTAGTGAGTATTCTTATATGCTGGTAACTGTGCATTTTTTGCTTTAAAAATCATTGAAGTATGTTGTTCCATAGCAGCCATATTTGTTTACATTTGAAACTTAGCAGAATAGAGAATTAAGTCTTTCTGCACGTTTCGGTGTCTTTTTGCCAAATGGGACCAAAAGGAAACTTTTATTTTGGTGTATTGGAAAATCTTCCTTCTTGCCTGCTGGCCGAATTGCTTGTTTTTGTTTAGAAACAGTAATTTTAATTGCACACATTGTTTTTTATTTGTTTTAATTGTATTTGGTATTTTTTTTTTGTTTCTTTATATCTTTCAATTTTTAATGAAAATATTTTGAGTTTTTATGTATTTTTGCCTTGTTGCGAAGTGTGAACTGAATTAACTGAATGAGAAATGTATCCCTAATGAAATTCAGGGAAATAAGTTTGAATGAAATGCAGGAAGAAGTATGTATAATTTAATACTTCGTACAAGAAAGTCATGTGGTGTACATATCAGAGTTTTTGAATTTTGGAATGGAGAGGAGATGTTTATTTAGTAATGATGATAGGAGTTATGAGGTGAAAAAAGGTTTAGAGCCACTCCACTAGAGTGTATTTTATTTATTACATTAATAACGTAAAATAACATTTTCTACAAAACGCTACTGATAAATACAGACACAGGGAGAAGCTAAGGCTGCACATCTATAGTAACACAAAGTAACATAGTAACACAAGTGACATATGTGTTGCTGTAATTATCTAACTTTTCACCAATTTGGAATTCCGGAGAGAACACACCGGGAGAGATGAGAGGGACTTCTGCAGGTGTTTCGGCTTGCCTTTATTTTGAATATCGTGTTGTCGCACAGACTCCTTAGTCTACAAACACCCACGCCTTCTCTGGAGTTCGAACTCGGGACCTTCGGTACGGCACTCAGCGTCACTAACCGTTGTAGGTTGAAATTTAGATATTTGTCTTTCTTTCTTACTCCGTGAGGAAAATACAAATGATGTTCAATTGTGATATATTTAATCAAGAACCGCATATGTTATCAAGTACGTTTCAATTTTTAAGCTATGTTTTGAATAAATTTTTATATCCATGTATCATGCCTTAATGTAACGAACTACAAAGGCTTTGCCCATGTAACATTTTTACTTGATTTAATAAATGGCGCCCGAACTGTGAGCTTGGCTTCGGGCCAGTGCTGACGCGATAAATATTGACATTTATTGGGTTGTTAACCGATTTCGAAAGGACATAGGGAACATAGCTGGGTAGGAAGCCAAGTCAGAAGTTTATGTCAGTTATCACCATTCCGTCTGGGTGGCTATTGATATATGCAGGTGACAGGTGACGAAAGACGAGGATAAGTGATGTCTGAAAGGGGTAAGCAGGCGTTTATCCTACGTCTTTCACTATCTGGAGATACTAACACCTCTCGCGAGGTTCCTAAGCACGCTGTATTGGGAATGTATTAACAACAGACTCATACATAAGTATAAAGGTGGCAGAAATTCTGCTCATATTTATTAGTTTTTTGTGTTTACAGAGCAATGTTCAATATTATACGACAGTAGGATGTACTTAAAATGTGCATAGTATATAATATATATAAGCTATAACAAAATACGTTGACTGCTTTAATAATAAATGGCGACCTTAAAATTAACGATTCTAGTTTTTATGCTCTCTCCCAAGATTCATCTGTTCTCCCAAATTCGAGATCTTTCCTTGTTACATAACGCTGCTTGAAAAAGGTAAGGAAAACTAAAACTAACCAATCGCAGATCAGAGTACTATCTGCATCTACTAGGTATAAATACCGCTCACAAGTAATTACATAATTCTTCCTTTCCCTAGCTTCTAACGTGCTAACTTCTTCGTATTGTTTCTCTTCTCAGTCTGAGATGCTTAAGTCTTACTTTTAATATCAGCGTATATATGAAATTATTGTAATTGCTTACGATAAAAAATATCTTGTCTACGAAAAATGATTCTAATGTGCCTAGAAATAAAGATGGTAATTAGCTTAAGTTGGTTTGTGTCAACTTCTTCCTGCCTTTCCACTCGACTATCGAAGGCTGTTAAAGTATGGGATTCCTCCTGCATGTATATATATATATAAACAATACGCTTAAAGCATAACTAAACAAACATAACATTGGAACTAAATAAAAAACTCAAAACATAACTAAATTAATCATGAACGTATACTCAAATTATAAATTTACGATCACTTAATTTAGAACGTAACATAAGTACTTAAGCTAAATATTTATTTTAGAATAGCTGTTTAGAAATAGGTATTTAGAGTTTTCAATGCATACATTTATAAGAAAATCTCCTATAATGTCCCTTTTCGTCTTCTTGGCAATGCTTAGGTTTACTAAGTAACTAGCTTCCAAAGCTTTTTTAACTTGAAGTAACAAAATCTTTCATCACTTGGTTACTATTTTTGAACTCCGATAATTTTCTCTTAAAATAGTCTTCAGATTTATCCTTAAATCGGCATGCTTAGATTCAAGATGTCTTAAAAAACGATGGTTTCATGCTCATGATTCGATAATAGTTCACCGCAAACATCACATTAAGGTTGAGAGTCCATTTCATCTTCATTCCAAATAAACCCAAATGATAAATAACTTTCATTATATTTTCTATAACCAATTTTTCTTTTCTTTTCAATATTCTTAGTGTTAGCAGATTATCCTGGATCCATCACCAGTGAATCATCACTTTTCTGCTTAGTCAATCCTAGCCATTTTTTCATTTTGAAACTCTAGGTTTGTTTTATTATTTTTTCACAAATATTTAAATGCACAATATATTACAAGTTCTTCAAAAACAAAGGAAGATATTCTGAAATCGCGTAGAAAAATAAGGAATACAAAGCAACAGGAAGATAAATACCTGCTGTTAGAGATATCAAATCGACGTAAAAAAATGCTTCTAATTGAAAAGAGAGGAATATGAGCCCGGAAATGGCGACGACATAAAGTACAGACATTCTAATAAATGAATCAACTCTAAAAAAATTAATGAGATACTATTATCTTTTTATACTAACTTGTTTTTTTTTCGTGTTAAATACAACATCCGTTTCTATAACTCGTTTTAAAAACATCATTTATGACAAATTTTGTTATATCTATGGCTAAAACAATATTTGTGAAAATATTTTGTTAAAGTCCTTGAACAAAGCTCAGAACGCATAAATTTAAGAGCGTTAGAAAAGAAATTTTAACAGGATGTTAAAGCATTTAATTTTTTAATTTAATAGTTAAAAATACTTTGTTCCTTTGCGTACCACCTATTTTTCTCTCGCGTACTACCGGTTAAGAAGCACTGGTCTAGATAATTTTCTGATGCGATTTTAATTGCGTATTGGATTGTTGTTGTAGCTAATGCTTCAGCTTGAAAGGTATAGTATGCTTTCAATATGCCTTGTAGAAAAAAATGAGCATGATTGGAGCACGTTCTGAGGTCGACCGAGGCAGAATTGTTGTATATGGGAATTGCGGATTATCCTTTCAGGAAGTCAGTCATGGTATTGGAATTAACCAAGTAACAATCATGCGAATATGGAATCGGTGGATGCAGGAGTATACGACTTACGTACAAGAGCAATTGAAACCGCCTTACTGTACCACTCCACGGAAAGACAGGCATATTTTGCATATGGCACATTGGTGCCATATGCAAAACATGCCTGTGCCATATCCGCAACCAAATCGCAAAGAATGTAGCTTGTAACACAACAATCAATGTCTGCACGAACAGTTAGATGTCGTATATAGTACAGAAGCCCCTCTTGTTGGTGTCCATTGCTTAGCTTAGGGCGTGCTGCGTTAACTATGAGGCCGATTATTGTCGGCCAGGAGAGTTTCAGCACTCTTGCATATTGCATTACATTGCATGACCCGAATGGCATGACACTTTGTTTTCGGGCAGATCAAACTTCTGCTTGCAGAACAGATTAGAGTTTTGAGGTTACAGATTAGAGCTTTGATAGTCGGATTAGAGTTTTGAGACACCGTGGACAGAAGCTGCTCGATTGTGTTATGCATCATAATACTGATACTGCACCCGGTGTTATAGTATACGTTTGTATTGGATTTCACTCCCACACCTCTTAGTACACTTACCAGTCAACACTGGTAATGCAACTCTGAGGTTCTGCAGTCTGTTCCCCTTCCTTAACTACAGGGCTTGCCTTCGGCCACATTTCAACAGGACAACGAGCGATCACTAATTGCAAGTAATGTGCAAGCTTTCATTTTAGCCCATTATATTACATTGTTACCCTGGTTTGCCCGTTCTGCAGATCTGTCGGCCATCAGCGATGTCTGGACAATGAAGGACGCACAGCCAGGCATGCCGCACCCGCCGGCACACCAGATCAAATTTGGCTGCATGTGGAGGTAGCATGGTCTGCGATTCCGAAACAACACATCCACAGCCTCTTTCACTCAATGCCGCAGCCTGTATAACAGCAGTTATTGACAAACGTGAAGGCAGTATTAATTACTGATTTTCTCGTCTTCCTCACATCAAAGAAAGCTGTATTTCAAATCAATTTACATTGATATTGTATTTCATATCAATTTACATTGATACTATGTGGAGTCTCTGAAGTAAATTTCACTTTGAACTCATGTGTTTTTTCGTGTTGCATTTTGGATGGTCAGCAATGGAACCTAAATTACTAGAATCTACTATAAAGTAATTTTAAAAGTGGTTGAAATAATTTCAGTTTCTTTTCTGATATTTAATAAGACTTTTATATGTTATAACTCGTTATTATGACCTTATTCAGTATGACATAAGAAAGTAATTTATACATTATAATGCTAAAGTAACTTGTTATTATTACCTTATTCAGTATAATATAAGAAAGTATTTTATATACCATAATGGTGAAAGTAGCAGAAAGTGAAAGGTTTTCAATAATACAAGGAGTTGAAAGACCGCTTAAAGAAATAAAGAAATTCACTGTATTTATTTAATCTCGTTCTTCATAGACTACCTAAGGTGTTAGCCCTTTATTAAATTCCTAGAATTCCTGGGATTAATAAAAGTGAAAATGCCGAGCCTGAAGTTAAGAGGACAAACAATCGATTAATGTACAACTAAAAGAACCTTATTACAAGATATAAAGGAGTTTTCTTATTTTCTAAATCATTTCCATCATTTTTCTATGTTATATTACAGGATTTTTAGCTTGGATGATATGATTTAGGAAAGATTTATAAAAGGATTTAAAAACCTAATTTTTTTTCTGATTTTTTTCCTTCACCAAAAGATAATTTAGTAAACTGTTCATATCGTTTCGTATATATTAGTATCTTATAACTTTCAAATTAAGGCTGAGATTTCAAATACCTCTAATCCTCGTTTAACGAGGCTTAACGCTTTAACGGAGGAAAGCAAAAAGGTCGGTTAGGGTATTTTCTCTCTCTTTCCAGCATGCCTTCGTGGTGTAATGGTTAGCACAGTCGGCGCGTATTCAAGGTGTTCAATTTCGAGTCCGGGCGAGGGCATTGTATATTTTCATGTCTCCTGCTTCAGAATAACCTAATGATTCTACGGTGGCTTCCGAAGTAAAAACAAAAGATGGTGGATGGTGATTCTTCACCCCCAGTGTTTGGAGATTGGATCCCCTAATCCCTAGTCGCCCTTTAAAAGGGAGAGTATAAAATATTATCTCCCTCCTTCCGTTACGCCTTCGTGGTGTAACAGTTAGCCCACTTGGCGCACATTCGAGAGGTCCAGGTTCGAATCTCGGCGAGGGCATTTCATATTTTTCATATCTCCTGATTCAAAATAATCTAACCACTTTACAATGTTAGGTTATTTGAATCGGTCAAAGATACGAAAGCTATCTGTCCTACAGGAGAGATGTCTTCGAGGAGAACATTCTAAGGGAAACTGACTCGTATTCAAATTACATATGGGGCAAACGACGATATCCAGCTATGCAGCCATACCATCTGAATAGCCAGGAGCCGAAACCAGGTCAAGCTACCAGTATTCAACTGTCTTAATCACGAGGGTACTAAGTCTTAACCGCAACGGTAAAATATCATTCAGTGTTTGTTTTTAGCAATGATTGTAAGAAATTAACACAATAATTATAAAAGCATATGTTTAGGTTAGCTCTGAAGGAAGCTCCGTTACATAGAAATATCTACAGGACAAAATTACTATACAGTCTAAACAGTGAAGGCTTTTTTGCAATCTAGGTTAGGATATCTTATTTGAATATGATAAAGCACACTAGGGCTATCTGCCTTTATATAACTAAGAAACGACGATAAACTTCGCTTGTTTGTATTGTTGAAGATGACCAATAACCGAACGGTAAGAGCACTAAACTCTTATAAATCAGTGTAGGTTTAATTTCCGTGGAACAAGATGATTGCGGGGATTTTTCGCATTTTTCCATATACGTAACACAATATGAGTCGTTATCACCTAAAACGTCCTTTACGAAAACATTTCGCGCTTAAGGCCTATCGTGTGCTTTATCATAATCCAAATTAAATAAATCACACGGTCGCAGGCAAACGAAGATATTGTTACGAATTTCATATTTATTTGGCTATTTATTTAGAATTGTAATTAAAATTTTTTTATATTTCCCGTGCAACGCAGACGATTTTTGAAGAGAAAGCTACGTCGAAAAGAAAGAAAATAAAATTAAAAGAGCGCGTGCATTTAATGCTTAATAAATAAATACCTCGTAATTACTGTTGCCATCCAGAAAAATCTAGAAAAATCGAGATTGTTCTACTGATAATTAAAAAGCTTATAAAAGCCGAATTGAAACACCTCATCTCAGTTGTTGTTGTAGTTGTAGCTGTGTAAAGGGAACTGCTGTTTGTTTACTTTATGCTGTAGCGATTTCGCTGTGAGATAGAATTAGTTTATCTGTTTTGAATTGAGTTTTGGTAAACATTTGAGATATTGTGACATTGCGCGAATATCTCTGAAGAAATATTTCAGCATTTTGATTTACTTCTTGTGGAAAGAATAAATTTGTGTTAACTTTTTAACGACTTGTGCATTCAATCCATAACGAACCCGTACGCACGCAACAATATTATTATCGTACAACCTAACATATAAAAATGATATCTTCTCTTCCTTTTACCTCACGCACATGCACCATTCGCTATTTAATCTAAAACAAATCAGTGCTGTTATCATTGCGATAATGTACTATTATCACTGTGATAAATCTTATCAACTCTAAATTATTTAGTGTGTTTGCTATCTTCTCATAACTGGTGATATTATGTAAGATATGTTGTAAATAACACCTTATTTTTATGATCATTCCTTTCTGTAACTTCTAATTCTTCTGCGAACTCACCAGAATTCATATTAAATGCAGTTTAAGTAACAGGCAAATATGTGTAATTTAAAGACTAAATTTCGGCAACGCAGTTGTTTTTAGTTCTAGTTTAAGCTTTATGCCATATTTGATCAGATTTGACTATTTTGGCACATCGATGTTATTGCTTTTACACCAGAATTTTATGTTCCAAAAAAAAAACAGAAATGTTAGCACATCACTTGTGAGGAATAATTGTTACAAGCGGAAGCAATCCAGTTAAAGAATTCCTAGTTACGACTGGAATAATTAAGCATATTTATATTATTATTATTAGTGAATAAAGCTAAAAGGTCTTTCTCGAAGTTAGCTGACTATAAATTTCTCCTTGCATTCGGCACTGCTACTTTGTACAGTTCGAGTTTTTATAAAAATTGTGGACATTCTTTTCATTTTTAAAATCTAGTTTAAGCGTATGATTGTATGCTTTTTATCTTGAATTTCGAGGATATAATTCAGAAATTTATCGACCCTGTCTTGACTATTTAACTTAGAACTGTCTCAGATATTAAAATAGAATACAAATTATGAGGTTCAACTCTTTAAAGTTCTATCTTCGAACCCCACGAACACTTTACAAGCGAATAGTCGCTTAAGTGTGTGAACAGAATACGTGAGACTTAAGGAGGGTTTAAAACCCTTTATTACTCAGTATATTTACAATTCAGTTCCGACTTGGAACTTTACAATAAAGCCGCCACTTGGGCTTGAACTTAAAACTAATAATTTGAACTAAACTAGCTTAACTAAAGCTCTTAATGAATATAGCCGAAGCTATCAGAATCTAACTAGTTGGCCCCTAAATATTAATTAAATCGGCGAAGCCTAGCAAGGGCCTAAGATATGGCCGAGCGTAATAATAGCTAAGAGAGATGTAGCCAGAAGGCGGACGCCCGCTAGTCAGGAAATCAGACTCTCTCTTTCTTGAAGTCGGTTAAGTCACGACTTAAATAGTACTCATTCTCATTTGCATTATCTGCGTTTCTGAATTCACATTCTGGCAGGAAATTGTAAGCTGAAATTAGAATAAGATAGGAAAGATACAAAACTTAACGTATAATAAACCTTACAAAATATAAAAACAAGACACTTTCTTTGACACATTTCAAGACACATTGTTTGAAGATTCTTCTTTATATAAAATAATAGTGACTGCTTTTTCGTTTCGCGCATTTCAAAGACGTTTTAGAAACACTTTATTCTCGGAAAGTGGTAAGAAACGTTTTTTAGAAGCATATACATATATTTTATTTGATTAATTACACCCAAATGACTGCTTATAATGGATAACATGCAGAGGTACTCTTGTAACTGAAGCTACAGTTGAAACTTCTACAGACCGTACTAGACAGCCAGCGAGTTGTCGTTACTGACAAAGTATTTAAGAAGATTTAAAATAATCTTTTTACTTTAGTTTTAAATTGAACAACTTTTGATTACAGACGAAACAACCATTTGTGGCTATTTAACGTAACATTAGTTGGCTCAAGAGGTATTTTATTGGCACGCAGGTTAGGTCATTGGCTAGCAAAAGTGCTAACGGCGGAATATTACCACGAAGCAAAGCTAACAAGAATACTAACAAGCGAGCCGCTATTACCAGAAGCTAAGATGCAAAACTCTCAATTTAAATAAACACAAAGCTATTTCGCATTACGGTGAGGAATATGGAAAGTAGAAGTTACAGTAGAAATCAAAATCATAATAACGGATTAATCAGTATAAAAATACTCTACAAACATGACATTACTTTTCTCTATACCAAAACCAAATCTGTACAAATCCAATCACACACAATGTAGTTATCACGATTTTTAAAGAGATACAAAGAGAAACAACACTACAAGTTGGGGCTAACCTTTAGTATCGCCCACCCATATTTTTCACCAAAAATTATCGCCAAGCATAGCCATGAATGATAGGATGTGGTAAAATAACTGTAAATTTCTAGAATTACGGTTACAGCCAACATTTACAGCTAATAGTGCTCAATTATATTTATTCGGTTTCAATACAAATTACCGAGGTATTCTTACTTTTCCGGCATAGTTTTCTCTTAAAATTTGTCTCGCTCTGCATTGCACGAGGAAATACAACAATTTAAATTATAATTCTACTAAAAATAAACATCTAAGTACAAAATTCGTAACACTGTTATCGGCAATTATTTAAAGCTCAGAAATCGTCGAGAATATATTGTTTTGAGATAAAATTTTTGGCTACTTTGGACGTGAGATTTTCGCATTTATTTATGGCTTGCTGTAAACCAGCTGTTAGTAATGTTGTAATTAAGCATCGGGAGATTTTAACGGAAAATTATTTAAGCTGGGAATTTTCAAACAAGCGTAAAAGTTTGGGAAAGCGGGGCATTCCAAACAGATATTTTATGCAAGAATTAACAAGAGTAGTATGAACTTTTAAGAGGATTTTTGATGGATTGTGGATTATTGAAGGATAGAATTTGGAAAAGTCATCCAATGGTAGAATTTGGAAAAGCAAAATGTGTGGGGCTGAGAAATCATTTATGCTAAGATCTTGGTTCGCCTGTAGTAAGCTTAATTTACAGTTAATTAATTCTTAAGTACATAATTATTTCTTAAGGGCGAAATATCTAAAGGTTTTAGGCATTGTTTTTAAAACTACATCCTTTTAACCTTAATCTTTTCATTAATCATTCCTTAATATTCGTTTTTCTTTTAAAATCGTGTATAATAGTCGTACATTTATTTCTATCATCCATGATTTATGGTGAAAACAAGATGGTCGCCATTTTTGAAACATTCAGTTTCGTTGGAAATCTTGATAGTAACCATTTTTCAAAACATGATATTTGACGCGCTTTGCCGCCAAAACATTTCACCAGATTTTGAAGGTGGGCTATACTGAAGCTGTTCCCATGTTGTTAAAACTGTAGCTCATGTATTGCTTCTATGAAAAATAGACGCTTGCTTATACAGACTAGCGGCAAAGCTGCCAGATGAGCGAGATGCGACCAAAGAAAAATTTATAAATTTTATGTACACCTGAAAAGAAAATTCACAAAAACAATTCAGTATGAATAAAATCAATTGATTCTTTCCAAACAATAATCAATTCTTAAATATTTTTTTTTCATTGCCAAACCAGGAAAAAAAACTTGACACTTAGCGTATGCGTTAGACGTCATGATTTAAATTTAATGTAATATAAAACTTTTTCTCAATATCAATAAAAGAATTAACTTGGTAATAATATATCACGTCCATTATCTTAACCTAAAACAAAAAAAAAATTACCAGCAGCAGCTATTTATTTAAAAAGCTGACATTAATGAAAACGTTTCGCCTTTCAGTGACGTCACATGCAACCACGTACTTTCTTTAACGTCAGAATATGACCTTACGTAATAATAATATGTTCAATGCTTGGCAGTGTTAATTGTATTTCATATTTTGTAAAACTTACAAATTCTTGATTAACAAACTCTGGACTTGAAAGCAAGCATTGGCAACACTTTTTGCTTCAGCGCGGGAGATACTTGTCATTCGGAAAAATGAGTGTGAAGATTATCGTTTTCAGAGTTTTTGATTAATATATCTGCTTATTAAAGTTGTTCGAATATGAGAAAGTTCGAAATGACTTCTCACGAATTTTTGGAATCAATTCCCCGCCGTTTCAGAGGAGGTAATATCACAAGCAAACAAACAGACAGATGTGTGCTGATTTTAATAATATAGATTGAGATGAAAAAATATATATATATACTCAGAAATTCAAATGTAAATGTTATTAAATTATTAATGGTTATCTTAATTGAGTTTTTTATATCTACCAAGCAATATTTCTCAAATTATACTGCAATTAAAGCCCTGTTTTTAAACGGTTAACTATTTACTAAACGGTGAAAAGCCCACTTAGTTCCTTTTCGCTCAAATTCTCTGATTAACGTTAGAAAAGGAGTTTTCTTTAATGTTAACTGCTAAATTTAATACGACATATTTTTTATTAAAAGAAATGTTTTAAGCATTAAATTAAAATTCTGAAATACATTTATTAATGTTGACTCAGCAAGATAACGCATAATTAATGAATTACGACGAGCAATGATTAATATTCGCTGAGGAAGTAACAGTAGAATTTAAAGAATTTTTTTCTAGCGGTTTTCATGCGCAGCCAATTTTTTCACCTGTTTCTCATTGGGTTAAATAAGTTATTATTTCATTGCATACAGTTTCGCGCAGAAAATTCGGGAATTTCAATTCTGAATTGTTTTTACCTGTTAACCTGTTAACAAAAATTGTCTTTACATTGATAAAATTTTGCTTTGAATTTTTGTGAGGAATCGAATGATGCCAAAGATCGTTAACAAATTGTGGTCATGACTGATTGCATATTCTTGTACAATAAATACTTAATGAATACTCCTTTATAAATAAATACTTTTGAGAAAAAGTGTAGAAATTTTTCAATTGGTGTCCACAATTGTCTCTAAAATCATAAAAACAGCGATATCTCAAGAGATAGTAAATAAAACTGTGAATTGATTTGGAACTGTATGTAGCTTCATAAATCAAAAATGGACTGAGAATCCAGACAGCAATACCTATGATAAAAATCTGAATTAAAACGAATAACACGTGACAATGAAATTTAAGAAAAAAAATTAACACTTCGGAAGTAAATGCAAACTTTTGACATTGATAGGAACGTGACTATCAATGATTTTATTAGAGGTTTAGGAACTAAATCTACCAATAACATCTTTAAGGCATTGGGACTGTTAGATTGAGGATTTAGTAGCAGCTCTACTAAAGATGCCGAAAAAATTCTTTCCATTATTTAAATCATGTGATTTGGATACTTTGTTTATTATCTCAATGCTGTTGTAAGAGCCGGATGCGAAGTAATTCATCAAGAAGGTTTCTTGGATTTCGATTTGCTTTTATTACCTTAAATAGAGCTGCAGAAATTGAAATCCAAGCGCATCTCTAAAATATCTTACATATATAGCTGTAGATTTAATCTTAACATCTCTGTGCAAACATAGATATCGTGTCAAACGCATACAAGGAAATGCCCTTATATTTGCAACTTCACAGATGGTATTCCCCAGTGTTTCCTGAGAGTATTTTGTATTCTTTGCACTCTTCAGAAGCAAACCTGTTTAAAATCAGATGTTAAACTGAAACATTGCTGATGTGAATATAGGTTTTATCCTGCAGCAATAATATTCTCATCACTATTCAGGTGAGTTTCCTTTTAGTGTGAAGTCAGCTAAATACAAACCAATGGCTTTCTTATTGATTCTCGTGCAAGGATGCAAAATTCTGAGTGACTGCTGTGAGCTATAAACTCAACTTCTAATCAGTCATTTCTCTGTCGCAAAAAGGCAGTTACAGAAGAAAACAATTGTATTCTTTATAAGATCTTGGTCCACTTCATCGTACAATACAAATACAAATAATACATTTAAATACAAATTCTAAACATCATTTTTAAGTGTTCGTATGAAATATAAGAAATTCAATTCTTAAGCATATACTGGAGATCAGAAATAAATTCAGAGTGGTAGTTTTAAACCGTGTATAAATCAAATACTGAAATGTTTAGCATGTTAAATGACTTGCCATTAGCTTAATGTTTCAAATAAATTTATAATTTTTGCCGTTCTATATGATTCAGAATGATAAAAAAAGAATTATTTAGGACTATAAAAAGAACTTTAATCATAATTTTCTTTTAAGTTTCTTTATGATTGGGATGAAAAGAAATAAAAAGAAATAATTAACATAAGGAAAACTCTCGTTAGTTCTTCTTTTACGTTTAAGCGCAGCAAACTCGAGCTAATCTCTGTCGAAGGCGTTTATGAAGAATATCCTTCCCATAATATGATAACAGAAGGCTATTACTTGCAAAACAAATGACTCTGCTTCCTTGCGATGAGTTGATTAATAAATAACGTCATTTCATACGCTGGATGTCAATGTAATCACCATTTATTTTAACTAGGCTTCCTCTTTTGTCTTATGCAGTTAATATATTAGTCTACTTTTTCCTTGTTTATCGCACAAATAAAAATACTTCCTAAGGCTAATTTATGATTTCTGACCTGTAAATAAAAATGAATTAAAGCCTATGTGAAATTAAAATCAAAGGTTGAATTTTGCATTCAAGCAAATCATTTCTTGTATTTGCGTACATGATTACTAATTAAAAATTACCTTCATTATTGTACAGGATGGTAGTTAAAATTATATAGCTTACATTTGTTTTTATTTATTAGTAAGCAGAATATTAACTTCTACCTGTTAAACATTCTTGAACACACTTTGTGATAGAAAAACAACAAATCAGGAAATGTATTTGCACAGAAATTTAATAATTTTATGCTCTTAATTCATTTAAGTTTTACTTTTATGACATCTTTAGATACACGTGGAAAATAAAAAATTTTATTTTGCTTACTAAATTAATTCATGTACTAAAATGAATGTTTAAAATGTTAAAACAATTCTTTAAAATAAAAAAAAATGTTGTAAGGTATTTCTCCCTCTTTCTTAGTATGCCTTCGGGCTGTAATAGTCTACAAACTCGGCGCGTATTGGAGAAGTCCGAGGTTCGTGTTCCCGCGAGGACAGTGCTCATTTTTCATGCCTCCTGTTCCGAAATAAACTAATGCCTCTACAGTGGCGCCCGAACTAAGAAAAGGTGGTGGAAGATGATTCTCCATCATCAATCAGGATATGGTGATTGGTTTCCCTAATCCCCAGTCGCCCTTTAAAAGGGGAAGTATATATGATATTTCCCCCGCCTTCTTAGCCTGCCTTCGTGCTGTAATTGTCAGCACACTCGGCGACTATTCAAGAGGTCCGAGGTTCGAGTCCTGGAGAGGGTCCTCATGCCTCCTGCTTCGAAATAACCTAATGTCTCTACAAGGTTTATATTTTACTTTTGCTAAGTTTGCTGTTTTGTTTTTGTTTTGTTTTGATTTTTTGTTATTGTTTTGTTACAATAGGAACTTCTTTTTTTTATCCCAGTTTCTCATTTTAACTCTGTATTTGTTAGTAAATGAGAAAAACAAATAAAAAGTAATGTAAAATAATCAGAAAATATTTTCTCAAGTTTCCTGATTTCAAAATTCGTACCATTGCAGGCAAAAGCACCGACATTTATGTACATATTTCCATCTGAATAAATTCCATACAAATGTTATAACGTTAAATAAAGACTTAATTTTACAATTCAGTGTTTTATTTCAGTTTAAAACTCAAACATATTCTACACTGAAACAGGATCGAAAGTTGGTTGTATTACTGCACTGGAGCCAATTAAGTTAAAAGCAATTTCATTTATATAATTTTAATAATTACGTAATAATTTAATTTTGGTAATTCAAAAATAATTTTTATAAAATATGCAATTTAAATCAGGTTCGTATTTAAAAATTCCGCTACTCGTTAAAATCCTCCCAAGTTTTTTTTTAAATTGAAGAAATATTCTAAAACTTATCCTCAGCAGAGCTACAGAAAACAAAGAAATACACTGCTAAATAATAAGTCCAACCTCTGGTGTTTATAACTGCCGGCACCACTTTCTGTTTATTCTGAAATATTACTGTCAAAATTGCTTCTGGCTCGAAATTGAATTCACCCGAATAGTATTCATTATTTGGCTGAATCTTCATGGAATGGTATAGTTGAGCTACATCGTGAACTAAGTCCAGTTCCTGAAACTTGTCTCATCAAACCAGTTTTGAACTTATTTTGTAAGCAAAGACATTATGATGTTAATATGGAGACGAGCCTTTACAAACAAATGCCATAAAGAGGGGGACAGAGAACTATGTATATTTGAGACTTTTCGACATTAAAATGATCAGTTACGTAAATAGAGGGACCATCTAGAAATGCGAAAAATAATCTGCCTCTAGATGGCTCGTTTGACAACCTTCAGGGATGGAATAATATATTAAATATATTCAGACAGGAAAAATTCTTCCGGTAATATTCAAACTAATTACCTCACATAAAGCAGCACTACATTAGACATGATAAATTCGTCTATTTCTCTGATGTCCACATATTACAAATTTGCACCGCATCCATTTTGAGGTTAATCATGAGCTTGTTTGCGCTTTCTCTTTCCTTTAAAAGCATATGTTGTATCTCTAGATAAACATTACTTAAACCAACTTTACTTCCAAGTGTGTTTGCTAACCTGTTAACCCGCACTGTGATGTATTTTAAGTCGCAGTCAAAAACCACAGTACAAATTCTCAATAAAATGGGTAATTCAAACTTGGGAAAAGAAATGCCAGTCCTACACTATTGTAATCTTCAAGGTAATGATACTTCTTAGAGAGGAATTTCAGTCTAAAATATCTCTAACTAATAATGTATTTTCAAATATCTAATAAGATATTTTCTGCCTACTTCTAGAGACATTAGGCATTTTTTTAAAGCAGGAGATGTGAAAAATGAGCAATGCCCTCGCCGGCACTCGAACCTCTCGGATACGCGCCGAGTGTGTTGACTACTATACCACGAAGGCATGCTAAGAAGGCGGGAGAACTACCTTATACCTATGCTTTCTTGATGTAATTAGACTACACGTTTGGCTAAAAATCGGAATGTCCCGTGTTCGATTCTCAGTAAGGATAATGTCCATTCGTCGTGTTTCTAAGCTCTAAAAAATGAAAATAATTTTACAGTGGCGCCCGAAGTAAAATTGGTAGATGATAATTCATTACCAAGAGAATTTGCAGATTGTGTCCCCGCTTTTCCATTTGCCCTTTAAGTGGGAGAAAGTGTAAAATATTTCCTCCTATCTTACAGCATGCCTTCGAGGTATAAATGGAAGCACGTGATCTGTTGTTCCAATCCTGTCGAGGGCATTGCTCAAATTCTTCTGTATCAAAAAAATTTATAAAAGGGATCTACAATGGCGCCAGAACTAAAATATGGTCCATGATAACTAGGCGCCCCCCCCAGGATTTGGTGATTGTATTCCTACCTCCCAAACTGTCATTCAAGTGGGACAGAATATGAGGAATTTTCTCCCTCCTTACCGCGTATTTTCGTGATGTAATTAAAAAGTCGACTAGCAATCGGAAAGTCTAGAGTTCGAATCCCGGGTAGGGCACTGCCCATTTTTCATGGTTAGTGCTCCAAAATAAAACGCCTGTTTGTCTCTTTGCAGGTGTTCCAAGGGTTCTCATAAGGGGATTCACTAAGTGCCTTTCGTTTTAAACAAGTTCTTCAACTGGGTTTGCTCGGCGAGGATGTTAGTTATTAGCTGTAAGAAGAAGGTAATGTTCTCATGCAAGTCAAAAAGGCTTTTATTAAGACTGTAGAGCTTCATCTTAATATTTCTTGGTAGTACATTCTCTACCAAGTATTGAAACATTATTCTTTCCCATAATATTTTTACTTCTTTGTGCGAAGCAAAAGGGAAGTATTGTAATCGCGAAAAATTTCGGGTGCCATATTTCAACGAAAATATCCATTTTGACAGCTATCGAATGCAACTGTACGATATTTTTACGTGATGTCTAAACGTAAGGGTAGAACAGAGGACTCTTTTTCCCCAAAAAATTATAAATTTGATTTAAAATGAATTCAGAAGAGATTTTTTTCGTAGCGTTTGTACGTACGTATATATGCGTGCGTACGTACGTTTGTATATATGCGTGCGTACGTACGTTTGTATATATGTATCTTGCATAATTCAAAAATGAGTAGCCTCAGAACGTTGAAATTTTGATTTCAAAATTTCAACGTCCATGGTTTCTATAACATGTAGGAGTGCACCTCCTATTCCGGTTGCATCCAAAAGTATATAAATATATATATATGTATGTGGTCATTCGTCTCTACAACTTCTCCCATCATCCGACATCTGGCAACGGCAGCAGCAGTCAGATGATTCTTCAAGCTGCGTGAGAAAATTAAGAGGATTCAGCTAGATGAGGTTTGGCCGATACGTAGGAAGCATTGGTGATGGTGTTCGAGGAATTCATCGTTTCTTTGATGAGAAATGCTGTTCTATCTGAACTAAAACGTCCACCTTATTCTTCATCTTACTTCCGTTCATTCTATTCACTGTACGTATCATCCTCATTATTTCATTATTAAAAAAGCTACTTAACGCCACTATCTTTCTTCGTTATTAAGCCTAACCTCATCCTACATGTATATATATATATATATCTACTCTGTAACTCGGTTCAGTGAACTCAGATTTTTTAATTCTTACTCTTGGTAAATTGTGCATTTTTTGCTTTAAAATGATTGAATTATGTTGTTTTATCTTCCGGTTAAGGTTTTCATGCCTTGAGTAAATATGCATACAAGATTTGTAGAATTATCAACAATTTAAAAGTTGTTCAAGTGAGGCTAAGCCTAATCATTTTTCATATAGCAGCCATATTTGTTTACATTTGAAGTTTAGGAAAATAGTGTATTTGCTGCCAATCTAGAAAAACTAAGCTTCGCAAAAACAAAGATAACGCCTTTTTTTATTATTGAGAAGTACATCATGCTTAATCTATTCTGGAATTTATTCGAGGAAATAAGTGTTTACTTCATAATTTTTAATATAGATACTTTGAGTTTATATGTCTTTTTGCTTTGTCGAGAAGTAAGAACTGAATTAATTGAATTATAAATACTGAATCATCTGTGAAAAACTGCGTCTTCCTTTCTTTTTCTTTGTTTTGGTTTGTTTAATTTCTTTTATACAACCTTTTTAGATTTATTATAGTATTTGGACAGAACATGTGGCAAAGTTTAGATAGTTCTTGAGAATGATATAAATTTTTGTGCATTCTGAGTTATAAAATGAATGAGATGCAACGCTGTTATGTGAACCCAGCGCCAGAGTGTCGCTATGGTAAACAAATACAGTGAATTTTAAAGAGTACATTTATTGTATTGTGGTTATGCGCTATCGACGAAGTAGATTTAATTTAATCCAATAAGTTTGAATGAAATGCAAGAAAAAATGCGTATAATTTAATATTCCGTACAAGAAAGTCATGTGGTGTGTACATCAGTTTTTTTTCTTTAATTCGCTGGCTGAGCACTGCTCGTTAAGCATTCGTCTGAAGTCGCCTAACCCATCTCCCATTTTGCTGTTTTATTACTGAGAACATTGCCTGAGGTGCACTACATCGGAAACCAATATTACGCCCACGAAAAGGGGGGGAAAGACTACGTAATTACAACCATGCTTAAGCTGGGACTCGAACACACATTCTTGGTTTCGGACTAGTAATCAGCCACCGCTAAATAGTATGCTGATGAAAGCTGCTCACTCCTTTCCATCACATCTGCATTTCAAGAACTGTTCCTTAATGCTTGCGAGAATATAATATATCTCGCCCCTTCTAGACTTAAACATGTTTAAATAAGATTTCAAATGAAACATCGATTTGTCGCTAGTGAAAACACTAACTATTTGTTAAAGCCTGGATTTCAGCAAAGCTCTGGTTTTACCAATATAAATTAAGCGGTAATTCCTTTGTCGTGACATCAATAGAAAAAAGAAAGTAAGGAAATGATTTGACTCGACAGGCACAAAAATCAAATCTTCAATTTTAGAAGGTATTATAGAGATCCCTCAATTCAGGTAATGCGTTTGATGAGCTTCTTGATGAATGCCAGGCTATTATGAGCACTGTAAAAGCAGATTGGTCAAATTAGACTGGCTGATGATATTTAGGTTTGATTTTTTTCATTTCCGAGAAACACTAAATCAGACTAATTGATTATTTTAAGAAACATTAGATTTATGTACGTAAAATACTTCAAAAGTTATTATCATGTATTGCACGTATTATGTATTAGTACTATTATTGTATATCGGGGCACTGCAGGCCATGCAACTGACTTGAATTGAATTGACCAGCTGACTTGAGTTGAGTAATGCACTGAATTACTTATTGTAATAATACATTGGAAAACCACTGAGTTCTTTACGCTATCTATTCAGCCAAATGTTTATGCAGCTAGATCAACTGCTATAAAAGAATGCACAGAAATATGTAATGTAAATTACGTGTTTATGTGGATTCTCCTATTAATAACACTGTCCAGAATTTAAGTGCATTTTGCTGCTCTGTTCAAGTACAGAAACAAACAACGTTTGAAAATTTTTAACCATAATGAAAGTTTACATAAAAATGGCGGCTTTTAATGTTATTTCCATTCTTGGTAGCTTGAGCGGTGCAAACATTCCAAGCTCCATAGTATTCTGAATAGTACTATAAGGTATTTTTTCCCTCCTTTCAGCTTTCCTTCGTTGTGTAACGGTTAGCACACTCGACGTGTATTGGAGAGGCCCTGCTTCTAGTCCCGGCGAGGGCATTGCTAATTGTTCACTTCTCCTGCTTCAAGATGATCTAATATCTCTGCAGTGCTACTTGCTGCAATTAAGAATAGTGAATGTAGTTCTATGTTATGAATAGTGTTATATTTCCGTATTTTACTTGCAGTTCCTAATAACCTTTCGATTGGTTTTGTTTTTATGATTACAGTAAAGCATCGAGGGCTATGTGCCTAAGGGGAGAGTTCGTGGAGGATTTTTTAAGGGATACTGGCTCGTATACACGTTACACGTGAGGAAAACCACGAAAACGCCCATGCATCCAGCCCGTTCGCGGAATTCGAACCTCGGATAGAACTACCAGTGTTTAGCGACTTTACCGCTGGGCCGCTGATAGGCCAATAACCTTTCGAAGAAACAAACTAATTCATCATTTATTTTACCAAATTTATATACCTGCATATGCATGTGTGACTATCTATTATAAAACACGAAAATTATAAAACTCACAAAAATTGAAAATTCATCAAAGGCTTGTTCCGTCTAATAAGCTGAAATGTAAATTGTTGCACACAGAAATTCTCGGTGTAGAAAAACTAAAAACCCTGTTTTTTCACGAAGAGAATAAAAACATATACGTATTAACACAAAAAAACTTAAATGTATTTTGAGTAATTAATACATGCAATATAAATTATAAATAACTGGGAATATAAAACGGATTTAAGGTCTAAAGCATTTAGTTAACTGTTTGCTCACTAAAAGATTTTAGCCAAAAAAAAGTCTTAAAAAATTAAGATATGAGACCTAAAACTTAGGTATTAGTTTTTTATGTTGATTGAAACGCTAATTCAAAATATGGAGCTGTCTGAGGAAATAATAAGCTTTATTATTAAATTTATGCCGCGACGAAAGTTTTCTCCAAGAAATGCATTTATTTAAGAATATTTTCTGCTTCCTTACCACAAGCCATCGTGGTGTAATTCGAAGCATGTCTGGCTAGCGATTAGGATTTGGTCCAGGAGTTGGAATCCCTATGACAGTAATGCTAGATTTTTCATTTTCCTAGCTCCGAAATAAGCCTAATGATTCTACATAGTCAAAGTATTTAAATAATTTTTCTGTGAGTTCCTTTGCATCTCACTGTAGTAAAGAAAATGTCATATTATAAGGTATTTCTCCATACCTTCTTCGCATGCCTTCGTGGTGTAGCGGTCAGCACGCTGGGGACGTATTCCAGAGGTCCGTGGTTCGAGTTCCGGCGAAGGCGTTGCTCATTCTTCCCATCTCTTACTACAAAATATTCTAATAATTATACATTGGCGCCCGAACTAAAAAACTGGTGGATGATGATTCTCGGGATTTGGCGATTGGGTACCCTGAATCCCAGTAGCCTTTTAAAAGGGGAAGTATTTAAGGTATTCGTCCCATCTTCTTCGCATAACTTCGTGGTGTAGTTGTCAGCACGCTGGGCGCGTATTCCAGAGGTCCGTGGTTCGAGTCTCGGCGAAGGCCTTGCTTATTTATCATGTCTCCCGCTTCGAAATAACTTAATGTCTCTACAGTGTGACTAGCAATCTACTATATGTAAATTATCTCTTTGTGGGATGTACCTGGGATTTGATGACCTTGTTGAAAACAAACTGACTATGCGACTCAAAAGCTGCTTTTTGAAGGTTTCCTAAAATTTTGATTAGTTTGTTAGCGTTTCTTTCCGTAATCCCTATCTTTAATTTTTGACAATAGAGACCATAACATTTTTGATTGCTGTATTAGAGAAACTGATCAAGAAATCAGAAGCTTTATTTACGATCCTTGTGAATTTTTCCTGACGACTACGTGGATAGTTCCAAGTTTCTCTTACCTTTTTTTTAATCAGTTATACAAACAAATCCCCCAAGGATGCTCTACCTAAGCGGAGAAAGATTTCTTAAAGAACTTGCTAAGAAAAACATTTTCGTTTTAACGTTACAGGTGATAAAATATTTTCCCAAACATTTTAACCACAAAATTCTAATTTTTGAATCGCTTTAAAACAACTGCTACTTACTTTCTAAGAAAACAATCGAGTGATCTAAGAAACTATAAAATGAGTTTAAACACTATGTATTGTTTGAAAAAACAAAACAAAATTAAATTTTCTCTACTGTTTGCATAGTTCGAGAAAAACACCCATCAGAAATTCAGTTTATTTACGACTAATAAACAGTGATTGTTATGCATTCTTTATATACGTATAAAATGTTTCGTTAGATAGAAATGCATTTTTCTGAGACAAATGCTTTTCAGGCTGGTATTTCAATACACACTTTTTTAATTAGCCTAAAACAGAAATACAGAGATAGTCTTCGTATATTGTATATCAAAACTGAAGATCCTTATTTTATATATGCTGTATTGCTTATATCAAACTTGACTGAAATATATTAGATTTATTAGGGATAGGGTATCCGAATCCTTAACAACTCCAAATCTCTGTAAAAGATCCGAAATTCGTAAAATCAAAATTTTGATGCACTTTCTGCTAATTCAATCATTTGAATCCCAGCGTTAAATGAATATAAAAGTCGTATCTTAAAACTAAAGAAATACTAGCTTTATTGACATCGATTAAAAGCATTTAGTAAAAAAAAGAATACGAATATTTGAAATTTTAGTCAATATGTAATTTTTTTTCTTTAATTACAGGTTTTAATTAAAAAGTATGAGTTTCTTTTTTCCTCTCTTACATAACTGATATCTGGAATCTGAGAACCTGTAAAATTCAGAATTAGACTCGAGAAAATTTATAATTCGTCCCTCGTCAAAAATTTATGATAGATGAAATTTATGACTTCTAATATCGCATCCCCAAGAATGTGAACAAATTAAACTCACGTCGGATGCATCAGCTTGTAAAATATTGATTTGTGAGTAACTGTGGATACTTTAAGGTGCAGGTTTGAACGCCGCTCGGAAATTTTCAAGCCTGAGCAGATACGTGAAATCTTATTTATTTATTTTTCTTAAAAATTCTCTCAAATAAACACATCTATTCCTTAGTAAGCAAATTATGTTTCTTGCTGAACAAGAAGCTCTGTTCACAAGATATACTTCGCAGCTTTTTTTTTTCTTTTTGTTGCTGTTTTTTTGTTTCGGTTAGATATTTTCTCGAAATATAAATGAAAAAAAAATCTGAAAGGTTTCAGATTTTAAATTACGTCCAAAGGGGCGTTTTTTAAACATTTTGTATGTTACTTTTATTTATTGAATATCATGTTCTTCGCATTTAAACCATAAAATTCAGTTAAAGAACAATATCGCAAAATAATTTTAAACTGAGCATATCTTTAGAATTTCCTACACACAGTCTCACGCGCTGCAGATAAAAATGTTTTTTTTTCTGTACAACGTTGCCATTGCCCGCTTTGAAATCCTTGAGTTTGTTAATCAAGAATTCGTTAAAGTTTTACAAAATATGAAATCGTTAATAAAACAAATTCCAAATTTCAAATTTGAGCTTCCAGATGCCCATATTCGCAGCAAGATTAGGGCATTCAAAATTCAATGGCTTTAGGTACCGTCATTTTATCACAATGCGAGAAACATACATACATTTATACACATTCTTCATTATTTAATTTCTTTAAATATAACACAGGGCTGCAATATTTTATGGCAACAGTTTGAAAAGTGATACAGACTTTAATGTTTCCGAAGCAAAATCGCAAAACGCAAACAATAGTCCTTCAGGGACAGAGCCCCTTTGGACTAAAAATACATTTCTTTTTTCATATTTTTCAGTAGGTGTGATTATAAATTCATAAAAATTGAATAAAAGTTTCACTTTATAAACCCAAGACAAACACTTCTTTCAACATTTACTAATATTTGGAAACTAAGAGGATGACGTAACTGCCAGTGTAGAGACACAAGGTTTTTTTTCGAAGCTAGGAGACGTGATTAGTGAGCAATGCCCTCGCCGGGACTCGAACTCGGACTTCTCGAGTACGCGCCGAGTGTGCTGGCCATTACACCACGAGGGAATGCTAAGAGAGCGAACAAAATACCTTATACAAGCAGGTTTTCCATCAAACTCAATAATTCTTGTAAATTTTCATCTTTGTAATTTGGAACGATCTGAGTGCAGGAAACACTTTTACATGTAATGGCCTTACATGTAAAAGTATTAAAAACTATAAATATAGTGCTAATTGTCTAACATTTGTAAGTAAAGCATGAAATAAAGAACAAGAAACATAACTGATTTAAATCAAGTAACTGAAACAAATTTTTTGACAGAATAATAACACTCTGTTGGCAGAGTACCAAAACCATCGTATTAGAGCTGCAAGAATATGTAAATGTAATATTGCAAAAGTTCACAATTGAAGTTACGAAAATTGGAAACAGAAAATCATACCATGGTCATTCTATACAGCACAAATAAAAATTCATAAAATTCTACAGAACACAGAAACGAGACTTACTTGTGGAACGACGCTGTTATGACGACTTGATTTTCTAACGTTCTTATTATAAACAGCTTTCAGGTCTTCCCTAATACTAAGTACATCCGAATGTGCGTCATTGCATTCCAGCTGGACACTTCTGCGTGTCTTGATGTCTTTTTTGAGACTTAAGCCAAATGCACTGGACAATCTCCTTGCAATAGAAGGAACATCCATACTACCAAACCTACGATGTGGAATCCCCGTTGCACTTTCCTTATCCACAGCTTTGGGCACACTGCATGTATCAACAATGTCCTCCTCTCCATCCTCATTCACACAAAGAATGACAATAGGAGGTTCGGAATTTTGATTATGAAATCCATTCGTAGGTGCTTTAGCACTGCCTTCAGATTTTATCATGATTTTTGGCTTTTGATGCTTCTGTTGATCTTCGACGTGAGATTGTGGAATTTCAGCATATTCAGTTGTAGTTCCAACGCTCTGAGAAGACATACCTTTCCAGTTCCTTAAGCGTTTACTAAGAATTTGATCATTTCGATTGATACTGCATGAAGGCTGAACAAGATTTTCACAATAACTATACCTCTGCTTTTCAACAGATTTTGATATTTCAGTAACATTGCTGTCATCTAAGTATGTATCTTCAATGTAAGAGTCGCTAAGAAAATTACTTAGGAAGTTTATTGAATCTTTTTCATTCGATAGCTCTGATTCATACGAGAAATTGAAACACTGCGTTGGTTCACATAAACTGTCAGTACTTGATTCTCGAAAAGAATATTCAATTCTCGAGGCAGATGTTTTACATTTATCGAAGGAAAATTTTTTATATTTGCCTGCTAGATCGCTAAGGGAACGGGACAGTCGAAATCTTGTCTTTCGAACTGGGAATGACATTTCATCCTCTCATCTATCAGTTTGTTCGAAATCCTCAAGTTTCATAATAATTTAAATATTCTTTCTAAATAAGTTTATAAATTAAACCCTTCTAAAATTTTTACCTGAATTTTAGTTGTTGTTACAAGATAACATTTTTCTCTGAATTTTTTTAACTTTAACTACTTAAAATACGAAAATATATCCTCCTTCCTAAATTTTAAAGTAATATAAGGCAGTGGAAGTACAAATACTTCAAACAGCATTCCGATAAAAATACATTTCTAATAAAAGACAAAATCCATAAACATACAAAATATATTTGTGTAAAAAGAGTAAGCTCAAATAAATTTCATTCAGATAAGAAAAGTCATGAAAGTATTTGAACATAGAAATGACGTAATTAAAATGTGCAAAATTAAGTCTATGAGTTATTTAATTAATAGGTTGCTTCCTTCTAACACTATAGGACTAAAAGTCTTAGAGTAATCTTATAATTTAAATGAAAGATGAAATTCCTATATCTGATATTGATGTTTTACATATTAAATATTTAAATATTTTTCAGAGTTTCAGAAAATACCCTGAAATTATAAAATTCACTATTAATATTATGTTATGAAAATTCTTAACCTTTAAAATTATTTTGTTCATGTTTTCGTAGTATGATTTGCTAACTAAAATAAAAAATATCGTAGCCTGAAACATGGTTAATTTTCCCTTGATGCGTATCAAAATATGTCCAAATGCCTTATATTAAATGCCTATTTTTGCTTTCCGTTCAGAAAATTTATAGTTGTTTCATTTCAGAGAATATATTTTAATATTCCTTTTAACAAAAGTGTTCAAAATAACTGATTTATGATGCGCATTAAATGAATATAAAAATATTTATGTGTCAATCATCGACTAAAGCAGGTGATTCGTGATTTCTAATTTTATGTCAGATTCTTAGGAACTACATCTAGTTGCATGTAACAAAAGAATGGCGAATGTATTCTGTTCCTTAATAAGTTTTGTGTTTTATGTATTTCTTTTAAATACTCTTGAATGTCTTATTAAACTTCCTTTACATGTTTACATTTAAGAAGACTTGTACTATTTTCAATAGTATTATTTCATTTGTTGCACAGTTATGCCGTAATTTATTAATGTGCTATGAAATCTAATCAGATACTATATTTTTAAGAATATGTTTTTGAAACTATACGCAATTATGTTGACAAAAAAGTTGCATCAGTTATAATATGCGTGTAAGAATCACAAAAACAATTCAGCATCAGTAACATAAATATGGATAATGCTTTAGGAAATGTAAACATTATTTCACAAAAAAGGCTATAAAATTACTAAAACTAAAATCGTATTATTTTATCTAAAACTTAAGCAGTAAACTACTTATTTTATATTTGTAGTTAAAACATTTCGTAGCTTTAGCCAAATATTTACGTATTTACATCTCCATTTGAAGATGAAATTTGTACTGATTTCAGAGAAATACTTATAAAATTTAATAAAAATTTTAAATTAGGGAATATTTTAATAACTAACAGAATCTGCGAGTGCTGCCGGATTCTTATAAAATGATTATGTTTTTTGTACTTAATTCTGTAATGTTTATTTTAATTTTAGATATTTTTGGTCTTAAAATATTTTGAAAAATTAATTAAAGTTTTGCTGCTTACGCAATGTAATATTAAGTCGTTTAAAATATATTTCAGGAAGTACTTGAAATTTTCAATAATTCTCAAGGCCCCTTGCAATAAATTTCACTATGCAGGTAATATTGCAAATTATTTCATGAAACGCATATTTATAAAATAACATTAAGTTTCCTCTACTATAATGAAACTGCTTTTTACCAGTTCATAAGTCTGGCTGTGCATCAGTAAATGACTGGATAGTGAAAACATTCTTGACACTCCGAAACCTGTGTATTTTTATACTTTGCAATGACAATTTTATATTTGTTCGCAATATAAACGCTAGTTTGTTTGCAAAATTCATAGCAAAATGTAGACAACACATTTTTAAATAATTTAAACACGTGACAGCATCTTATACATCAAAATGCAATAAATATTATTCGAAAATATTAGCATATAGGCTATTCAAGAGCTTAATATATTGCATTATAAATGTAGCAACTCAATACATTTGTATCCACGTTAAGTTATTGGACTGAATTGCGTTGAGTATAACTGTTATTTTTTCACGTAATCTTTCACTGAATTTAGCAATTTGTTTAAAATGTCTAATTTCACGCTTCTGATTACTTAAAACATAGAATCACACTTGAACTTTCAGTACAAAAACTAGGCTGCACAGATATTGGCATAAATACATCACAGAAAAGAAACACTTATTCGTGTTTCAGCCTCAGTAGGCTCTTGAAATTACACACACATTTAAGCACATTTAAACACATGTATACGTCATCAAAAAGCTGACCATATATGATGCTTAACGCACAAAATTATGCCACTTTTGTGCGGAAACTTAAGTCACAAAGACATCATCACTGTGAAAAATAGCATCAGGTTAGAATGATGTCAACACTGATAGCAATGTAATGTAACTGAACTAAACATTAGTTCGTTTTTTATTTATCAATGATGCATATGGGAAGAATAAAAGATGTAACACATATCTATTTTTATTTTGCCAACACCTTTCGTGCACTCTGCACTGAAGCAAAAGAATTGCAGTTGATCTTGTATAAAATTTACGATCACTAAAATTTTCAAAGACAACAAGCATTTAGAAACACATTTTCCTTTTTTCCTACCGGAAATATGAATGGATTTACTCCTGTTTTGCAGCTCGAAAAACTTGCCGAAATAATCTGGAGACGTTTTGCTTTTAATCCCAAAGACACTACGGCACACTGTTTAGGTGACAACTTTTTGCGTTCAGCCACACAACAATGCAACACGTTTTCCAAGACACCATGTTTGACCACGCTTGCAGCTCTGTCCTGGGATCTCCCGGAGAGCAAACTGCGGCACGAACCGCCCAGCTCAGAATCCTTCAATGACGAAACTCTCCGGTTTCTCTCACTCTCGGAAGACCTCAGCGTCTAGCGGCGTTCCGAAAAAGCTCATGTCTTCGTTTACCAACGATCTATAAAGAATTCTAGCCCTTCCTCCATCACCTCCTACACGCCTCCCTGCCTTTCTTTTCATATTAACGCAGTGAGAGGCCTTTACAATAACTCGGTTATTACGAAGAAAAATTTGGGCTCGAGCTGACGTAATTATCTACAAGGAGAGAAGATGGAATGTCAACGCGTTATATATATATATATATATATATATATCCTTTGTGATCGTTATTAAAATTATTGAAAGTGATGTGTTTGGATGGGCTTTCAGGACAACAACGTCTGTGGTTCTTTAGCGGAAGATTGGTGATATATATGAAAATTTGTGACGGAAAGAGAGAAGCATTTGAACTGGATGGTTCCGGAAGTTTAATGAAGCAACAAACTCAAAGCATTTCTTTAATAAAAATGCATTATTAAAGAAGTTCATATTAGAAAGTACATCGCTAAAAGTTTAATATTGAACATAACATATTAAAGGAAAGAATACTGGTTACTAATAGTTAAAGGTGGTTAAATGGTATCATTATCCGTGAAACTTAATTTGGTTCGTCCATTTTATTTGCCTTTCGTAACGGAAGAAAACAGAAAATTCCTGTGATTCCAAAAAAGTATATTTGTGAAATTTAAAACAACATGCACGGCTTAATAAGTAGTAATAAATATAATTTAGGTTCCAAATCCGTAGTATCAAAAACGGTAAGGTAAATTTAATAAGTAATTAAGATTTTTATTAAAATGATGAAATGCTTGTGGTAGCTGTAAAATTCAACTTGTTAAATAAAATCTAAGCCTTGTTTTCAATAAACAAAATCATTAAAAATTATATTACGCTCAAAGAGGCATTTTCTAACGTTTTTGTGTGTTACCTTGTTTTATTAAATATAATTTTGCTTCGCACTTCAACCATAAAATTCAATTCAAAAGCAATATCAGAAAACATTTGAAAATAACACACCTTTAGAATTTCCGATATACAGTCTCTCGCACTGGAGATTAAAAGGTTTCGTTTTCCGTACAGTGTTGCCATTGCTCGCTTTGAAATCGTTGAGTTTCTTAATCAAAAACTCATAAATTCTTTACTAAATATGAAACTGCCAACAAAAACAAATTCCAAACTTGGACTTCCAGATGCCCACATTCGGGTGAAGACGTACGTTATTCAAAATTTGATGTCTAAAGGTATCGTTGTTTTTTCACAGTGCGAGAAACATGCATACATTCATGCGGATTCTTCATTATTTAATTTCTTTAAATATAATGCAGGGCTTTAATACTTGGCGGCAACAATTTGAAAAGTGAAATGCCGTTTTATAGAGGACCAAAATGCCAAAACGAAACTAATAGGCCTTCCGGGCAAACTGCGCCTTTGAGTCAATAAATACACACATACATACATATATACATAAATAAATAGATAAAAAAACACTTCAACGCCGCAATATTTATGCACGCTATTCTGAACAGAGGGATAAAATTTATTCTACAGTAAGGGCATTAATATTTTAGTTTTATAACTTCTTCTTTAAACTTTTCATTAAAGCTAGATTTTTGTATTTTAAAATCGTTGTTAATTTTCTTTTATCTAAAGTTAATTACCATTTGAAGTGATTATCTTAAGGTGAAATAAGAATACCTAATCCTTTCTTCTCGCAAAACAATATTTCTTTTTTAGGATTATCCGACGGAATTTTTCAAGAAACTACAATTGGCAAAAGGTAAGTTAATAAAAGCCTTTTGTCATGTGTGTAAAGAAGTCTCCAAATAGCATTTCCTATTTAAGTCGAAAGTGTAATGCAGCGTTTTCATTTCATTTACCTTCATTTTATAAACAAGATGATTTATTGCACTATGTAACAATGACTGCCTTAAAAGCGCCTATCATCTTCATATTATCTTTATATGGTTGGAATTATCTAAGGAATGTTTAATTAAAATTTATAGGGACTAAATATTTCTAAAGATAGCTACACATTTTCCGAATGTAAATGTCTAAAATAAGCTTTCCTTCAGAGGAAACGTAGCGCAGAAATATGAGTTTCAAATTTGTTTTAATAGGAAGACTACAATCTTATATGACGAAATATAATTTTTATGCGAGAATTACGTTAAATAAATTTTTATGTTTAATTTGAATTTGTATTATTTGTTATTAGAAACCTCGTTTTAAAAAATGATATAGCTTTTAAAGTGAAAGGATTTATTTATTTTCAATTAACCTGCTATTTTATGTTAAACAGCTTTATAATCTTTCTCCTTTTCCGTTTTCCAGACAGAATGAAAATTTTAGGTCACGGGTATTCAAATCAGGTAGAAAGAAATAGTATTTAAAGTAGGTTTTTAGATTGTTTGATCACAGCATGTTCCGCTTGCTGAAGATCACATTACTAGTTGATTTCACTGTCTAATCAGATGATGTTTTGCCTTCTGAAGACCACGTTACCAGTTGAATTACTTCAATAGAGGCCTATTCAAGGCTTTGCAGTCTTTCTTGCCAATAGGGCATGTCACGGCGGTTAGTTTGAGTCAACTTGCGAGTTACGTTTGTGTAGCGCTTGGCTAACTTACGACTTAACTTAAGATTAACTAATTTACGACTTTACGGCTAAGTTACGGTTTACTACTTAACTTTGATTTCAATTCATTACTTTTGATTTATAAAATAAGTCCTGGCTTGTTTTATAAGCACAAGAAGTACCTTCTGTTAAATTTCCGAATTTAATTAAAGTGTCCTCAACGTTTCTTTCTGCGGCTACTTTTCCATGGGAATTATTCATTTTATTACGAGAGATTTTTCTGGAATTGTATATCCCTCAAGTGACAATTCTGTACATAGCTGAAATAACAACGTGTCACAAAATATTATTAAAATATAATCAAGAGTTCACTGAGATTTTACCTAATAATTTATTTCCATAATTAGTTAATGTAATTACAGACCTTGACGCTATAACAGGGGAATATATACGCACATATTGTATTTTATAGAACGCATGACTTCATTCCAAACATCTAAATGTAAATAATGTTAGTGATTTTTAGTAAGTCCCCCCCCAACCTAGTCTTTAAATTCGTAGGTGTGTGGCTGGCTACGTTGTTGGTAATCAATCAGATCCTATCCAATCAGATCTATTCCGCAAAATTGCTAAATTAGATAATTCACGGCGGTCAAATTCTCTCGGTGCCATTTTAAACATCAGCTCAAATTAAGAACCAAAATTCAAGGATAACCTGTTTCAAAACAATATGCCAGTTTAATTGCAAAAATTATGCCATTAATCTCAAAACAAATGAAAACTCTAAGCTAAGTATCACGTGGTCCTAACCGACCAATCATGCCCCACCAACGTTCGTCACAGCTCTAACGGCACCTTTTCATACCTAACTGTATAAGTATAATAATCGCCATCAAGCGCAGTGTTTAATCACTTTTCACTAAATTAACCACCAACGCCTAAGGGCAATTATCCAAACGCGATGGTTAAAGCAGTGGGAACTGCTAGATGCCGCGTAATCCATGAACAGGTCAGGTCAGGTCAACTTAGTGAAGGGATCCAAGATTTGACCTTCATGATATTCGGTTGCTCTTATACGGCTGCTGAATTAAAATGCAGCATTCCGGTATTCATGTAGCTACAAAGCATTTACTCTTAAGATCCCTTCCTCCTTAAAACATAAATTTACTCAGATGGGAGATAGATAGATTTTTATAGGCATTTCGCAAGCCTTCTTAAAATGTTTACAATATTGTATTTTCGTATTACAATATTACAATATTGTATAAACGTTATTAATACAATATTGTATTAATAACGTTTTTTAACTAAGCAGTTACATAGTTCACCGAATGCAACTTTTTAGGTTTTATCAAGTCGAAGAAATAAAATGTGACTGTAGATTTGCTGGTCACGTGGAGAGAAGCTTTCTGCTGAATACCTATCGCACAATTGTTTCGTTACAAAGTACGTTTCAAGAAAATAGATTCCTTGCTCCTCCATCAAAACGTTTAAGGAGAACATGTCAATAGCAAAATGGTTAAAACTGAAGCCCATATGCAATTTGTTATTGGTTTTTGGCACTCTGGAAATTGTTTTCCACAATGTACACGTGTTGAACGAGATCTAGAAATATTCTTAAATATTGTTGCCATAATAAGTTTACAAAATTTTACAATCTACACAGCATATTTTTCAGCTCAGTGTTCGACACCTTCCTATCCTGAATAATTCACCCATAAGTTCTCCTTACTACCTATAAAAGCTTGGGTTTCCAATGCATAAATATTGTATTGAGTAAAGCGTTTTAAAAAGCCGTTTTCTTTTTTTTTTTAAGAAAAAAAAACTTTTGGAATACAATGATTCTGTAAAGGTGTTAAAGCTGATAATATGCTTACAAACCTTTCACAGAACACGTAAATTTTTACCATTACTTATTTTTAATAATATTGAACGCATTCGCGGCCTTTCTTATTATATAGGTGCACAATGCCATATGATAAAAATCTTAGATTTTTAATAATTAATGGTCTTTTTACCAGTTTGATTTGAGATTCTATTATTTGCGTTTAGATATTTGTATAAACTGAAAACATCAGATGCAAAATATTTAAAATTTAGATAACATATTTATTTCCCTGCCAGACTTTTGTATAAAACAATTACGTTTAATTTGATACGTAAGTAACCAATTTAAGTAAGGTATTAAGATCTAATCAGCATTAGATAAAAGTTGTATTCTTATGTGCTAAAGTTATTTTTAAAGTAACGATTTAGGATCATTTAAATTAAAATTATGAATGTATTTGAACATTTTAGCACCTTTAGAAGTTACAATATGTCACAATAATTCTTTATACATCTAAGCCAAATTTCATTATCTTGAACTGGAGATGAGTGGCAGGAAACTTTGCAAATTTTAAGGAAAAAAAACCGTAACTAGTATATAAGGTAGCAGAGTTCTAGAGACATTAGGTTATTTTGAACAAGGAGATGTGAAAAATGTGCAGTTCCCTCGCTTGGACTCGAACTTGGAACTCTCGAATACGCGCCGTGTGTACTACCGTTACACCACGAAGGCATGCTGGAAGGAAGGAGAAAATGTCGTATATATTCCCTTTTAAAGGGAGACTGGGAATTAGGGGGCTCAGTCGACAAATCCTGGTGGTGATGAATTACTGTTCGCCAATTTTTAGTTCGGGCGCCGTTTGTAGAGATATCAGGTTATTCTGAAGCAGTAGATGGAAAAAATGCGCAATACCCTTGCCGGGACTCAAACATGGACCTCTCGAATACGCGCCGAGTGTGCTACCATTACGCCGAATGCGAACTAAAATTTGTAATCCGGCAGGAAAGCGGAAAATGAGAATGTGAGTAAAAGTAATTAATATAAAATAACCGATTAAGAAAAATAAGTAAATCCTTACACTTTAACATTGTGAATTTCAAAATTCCAATAATACAATCAATAGGACTGGGATAACCTTGGATTTTATGATCTAATTTTATGATTTGAGTTCTGTGAACTGCTTTGATGCCAGTTTTAAGATATTGTGAGATGAACGAGGTTTAAGGTATGTACTGCATAGTTAGTTATTATGTATCGTTACTTTTATTAATATTTTCAACTTTAACAGTGACATCATCATCTTGTAAGAGTTTCATGCGTTCGCTTATTCGATTCGTTAGGGAAGCGCAGGCTTACTAATATTGAAGTAAGAAGGCTTACTAATATTGATCGTTTACATATTTGAAGAAAATATCGGGAATATCTAAGAAAAATCGCTAAAACTTTAGTAAATAAGGAAGTTAAAAAGACAATCCATGACTCCCTTCTACACTCAACATAACATTTTCATTACTAACAATGTATCATTAATCTCTTTTTGCTGAACATTTTCAATGCTAATAATGAGTCATTTTTACTGAATATTTTAAAAATAAGTTCCGTTTCCGAAACTTTATGTTCAATTTGATCTTTATAAAAGGATGCAGTTGTACTATAATAATAACTACTATCAAAGATACAAGAAAAGAATTTTCTAGTACCGAATATAAGCTAATGCGATTTGCATTCAAACTCATAAGTTCAGTTACCTAATGTTAAATCCGTTACTTAACGTTCATTCGTAGTTACTTAACGTTGTTGTATTTCATAAGAAAAAAGAGTGTTTTCGAGTCTGTAAAGTATTTGGTTTCGTGCAAAATAAAAGTGGCTTCTTTTTGTGTTTACTATTTCCGAAAACTTGTTTCTACGTGTTTTTCACGCATCGCAGATTTCAAAATTTTAAATTTCTCTAACTGACATAGAAAGAATCAAAGTACGCTTTTAAATACTAAACAGTTTGATAAACTTACTTTTATTTTTTATTTATGTTACTAACAATTCTGTTTTTGATAATGGCAAACCACAAGAAGGATTCCGAGGAAGAGGCTGCTTTCGTAGAAAACCTTCAAAGGGAAACTGCCTCAAGAAAATGATGCTTTTGTGGAGGGGCATACTGAGGAAAACTGACTTGTAACTGGAATTTCTCGGCAGTAGCTATTTAAACAGGTGCAATGAAAATAAATAAATAATTTTTGATATGTAAAAAAATAAAATGGAGTACTATCAGATGAGCAATACAGAGGTTGCTTGTCCGTTTTTAACGATTTCATTGTACTTACAGAAATATTTGAAGTAACATATTTTAGTTGTAAATATTCTATTTGATAGCAGTTATTCTTCATTGTCTTTCTACGCCATAATTTCGAAAACATTAAACTCTTTTGTATTATCGGAAGAAGTATTTTATCGGAAGAAGTACTCTTGAACAATTTTCCAAAGGACGGTTGCAGGACGACGTATGGACGAAATGATTTTTAAAATTCCAAAAGGGCAAAAATTTATGGGTGATACATCAGGGAGGTTAGCAGGGATATAAGTAAAGGCTATGGCCTTGATACCTATTTTTGTTCCAGTTTTCCAAAAAATTAACAATGAATTTTGATGTCTGGCTGTTTGCTTTGCCTTGATGCAAATTCTTACTTATCGAAGGAACTGTTGGTAAAGCGAAGGTATTTTATATTTGAGAATTGAGTGTAAAAGATGTTCCTGATAGTATATGCAGTTGTTGTTAACATTTTTCTCCACTCTGATTATTTTTAATTTGTCATTATATGAAAAGCCAGCAACAATCATATATCCATTTGAAAAACTTTCTTTAGATTCTTTACTCCTCCAAGATGATGATGTCACTACTAAAGTTGAAAATAGTAACAAAAGTAACGATAAATAATAACCATGCTTTAAAATTTTTGTCTCCTTTTTACTGATAAGAAATAGATCTCCTTTTATTGCAGTCATTTAAATGTACCCAAGATTCATGTCCTTTGCAAATATTTGTCCATTTTTATCCAGATAAACGTTTCTCACAAAAAATTCTGTAGCGCGTTTTGCGTCCGGCGATATGTCATGGAGAAAGATGTTACATGTCATATTTTTTGGACTTTTTAAGATTCATATCAGCATTAATAACTTTGTTTTCAGTTGACTTTGAGCATTGTATGATTTTGCAACTGCCCTTTGACATGGCGGATTTCTTTTTAACATTAAAAATCTTACTTTTGCAACATTCGAAACATTCCGTTTTTTCCTTGGATATGAATTTCGAACAATTTTTCACTTGAAGCCAAATTTTGAAGTTTTTGCCTTTTCTTCTGACAATATTACTTTAAATATCGAAACACCATGGATTTCATAGCGTTTCTTAATAACTATCTACGAATATTTTTCTTCGGAAAGAACACAAACATAGCCTTCCATCCATTTGCTTCTTTAAAAGCACCATTTTCCGTGAAAGAAAACTGTCCAATACCAGATGATGATTTATACTTTCAAAAATATAGCTGCAGTTAAAAAAAATTTCCAAGCAGACGATTTCTTAAGCAAAGTAAAATTGTCTTAAACACATGCGAACAGCTTCTGTATAGAAATACAGTTGAAAATTGTTCTCCTTGACGAAGAAGCCCTATTTCTTCAAAATTGCATAATTTGTTTCAGTAAATTCTTTACTAATCTTCAGTTGAGTTCTGCTAGATTTAAAATTCGAAACGTCAGCTAATCTTAATCTATTATCAAACGAATTTTGGTATTATTTAACTGATGAAAATATATGATAATTAATTTAAAATTACAACAGTATTTTCTGCGGCAGCCCAGTTAAATGTAGGAAACACACTTATTTAAATTCTGTGGCATTTATTCATTATGCAATCATTATTTGGAATTTGCATCTTGCATTTGTTGAAAGATGTGTATTCCATATATACACAGCACACGCGCAATATATTAGACGGGAATCTGATCTCGATTTCCTCCTCTCAGCTCCGTGTCAGACAAAAGTTAGGACAATTATTCCTCAGTATACACGCATCGTGCATTTCTAAGTCAACTGAACTTCTAGTGCCTCATCTGGATGATAGGAAGGCGTCAAGTTTCGGCACTTTGCTCACGTCATTCATTTTGTCACCGCCACCAGTTGCAATTTCGCGAAGGCCACATCGTTCCTAGGCAACGCCAGCCGAAACACTCCTTCCTTTAACTCCGCCCAAACTCGATCAATAAGCTTGCTCACATGATTTTGTATTTAACGCAATCGGGTTACTAAATGTGCAGTTCCTACATTTAACCACAGGAATACCTTCTAGTAATGTGAATAATTAATCCGTTACCTAGTGCTCACTGTGCGAAATCACGTTATTCGAATACAATAATTACAGAAATGACAACGATTCTTCTATCAGTGATCATAAATTAAATTAAAAGGCATTATAACCAATAAGAGACAATAAAATTATTATTATCCCCCCACAATGCTGGGCACTAGCTGTTATAAGCATTGGTCACTACTAAGGCTAGAAGAGGTGGTAACTTTATTATCGAGGACCTAGGTGGTGGCATTATGGAGGCAACAAGTAGACCACAGGTGCAGACAATTTACACCCATGCCTTCTCCTAGATTCGAAACCGAGTCTTAGGCAAGGCAGTCGGAGTCACTAACCATTTCTCCTTTAGGCGGTAAAGATGATACTATTAAAGTAAATTAAATCAGTTGTTTAAAGTTACGTGTAATGTCTAACTATCGGAAGACTAACTGAGCTATACCTTTAATTAAATCAATTGAATAATTCTCGATTTTTTATCTTGTTATGTAAACACAACAGTTGGCTGTTATTTTTCAAAATTTTGACAGAATCTGAAGCTTCATATGGTAGCAATATTTGTACGAAATTAAATTTCCTTAGAATTGTCAACGGCAATAAGAATTAGCACAAATTCTTTCACAGTCAGCTTCTTAGTCTCTGGTATAATGTCAGGTTTCAGCCCCTGGTCTAGTTCTCAACTAAGACATGTGCTAAAAAGAAAAATAAGACGAACAAGTAAACAATTATTTAACTATATTTAATCCAGAAAACTGCATGATGAATTCTTTAAGCTTATTTTGCCAATATTGCTCTCCAGGCTTATTAAGGACTTTGTGAATTACTTGGGAGTCAGAATGTGCAACCCTTATAAGGTATTTCTCCTGCCTTATTAGCATGCCTTCATGGAGTAGTGGTCAGCACGCTCGGCGCGTATTCGAGAGGTCCGTGGTTCGAGTCCTGGCGAAGGCATTGCTCATTGATCATCTCGCTTGCTTCTAAGATAACTAATGACTCTACAGTGGAGCCCGAACTAAAAGTGTGGTGGATGATGTTTCTCCACCACCAGCATTCGGCGAGTGGGTTCCATAATCTGCAGTCGGCCCTTTAAAAGGGAGAGTATATAAGGTATTTCTCCCGCCTTCTTAGCATGCCTTGGTGGTGCAGTTGTCAGCATGCTCGACGCGTATTCGAGAGGTCCGTGTATCGAGTTCCGGCGAGGGCATTGCTAATTTTTCCTCTCTCTTGCTTCCAAATTAAACCTAATGACTCTACACTCTCAACAACAATAAAAGCAACCTTCGTAGAGTCATTCGGTTATTTGGATGCTGGAGACGTAAAAAATGAGCAATGTTCGCGCCCGCACTCGATCCTGGACCTCTCGAATGCACGCCGAATGTGCTACCGTTACACCACGAAGGCATACGGAAAGGACGCAGAAAATAGTACTTTATACTCTCAGCAACAATAATGGCAAAATATCTTTGCAAACTCTATTTCAGTTTTGATCCAAAACGTTCTATAGTTGAGACCTCAGGATGCCATACCCTCTTCCTGTGTCATTAAGTTGCATGTGGATATTTGGATAAACAGATTTTTATATCTGAGAATGTATTTCAGAAGCTTTTTATTTACATATGTACACTGCGCAAAAAGAAGGGGTTAGTTCTAAATATTCCGTTCTACTGGGACGATTGATGAAATTCAAATTGTAATTTTCATGTCTCGAAAGCGCAACTTAAGATATACATTAGATTTATATATAGCATTGTTCTAACATAGGTATTTCGAAACAAAATGGGACTTTTCCGAAATAACATACCAATATGTTTTCCATATTTCAATTCTATGACCCAAATTATGCCTAAATATTAATTTCTGTAACATCTGGCCCGAAATTTACGGAGAAATTCAAAAATTTAACTTGGCACATTTTTTTACAATTTGCGCCACAATTTAATTCACTTGGCGAACTTCTTTATATATGGCATCCTATTTTCCTTTCCCTTCCATTGTGCAGGAGAAGAAAAAACGTCACATCCTCCCTACCATTTTACATTGTGAATGAGCGGAAAAAAAGTCGCATCGTTACTACTTGTAACAAAGTGTATAAACCACATTCGACGTTATTATCGCTTTCAACAAATATGCCAAATTTCAAATCGCGCCAATATATAAGCTCACGTATATCTTCGAAAATTTTGAATAAAATTGCAGATATTAATAAAATTTTTTGCAGATATACTTAGAAATACATCTACTTTAAGATGATTTAAAAAATTCTATAGATTATAATTCAAAACATTTTTAGTAAAAATTACAAAAAATATTTAAAAATACAAATCATGAAAATAAATCATAAAATCTGGCCGAATACTATTTGGAATGAACCTAAATTTCGAAATGTGAAAGGAAGAATCAATTAAATTTAATAAAAAAAGAGATATTAATAAATATATACCAAACTCAATTAACATAGAGGAGCTAAAATTTGGAGGGCCATTTTTTTAAAAATTACTCGTGCGATTTTCACAAAACTTGACAGTTGGGCATAATTGGAGTCGTAGAATCGAAATACGGAAAAAAAAGGCATGCCATTTCCGAAAAAGTCCGATTTTGTGTCAAAATACCTATATTAGAACAATGCTATATATAAATCTAATGCAAACCCTAAGTCGCGTTTTCGAGACATGAAAAACGCAAGTTGAATATAATCAATCGGCCTAATAGAACGAAAGATATAGAACTCTCCCCCCTTTATTTTTTTGCGCAGTAACCACCAAAATTGCCCATGGTGGCACATGTATTCTCTACGGTAGTCTTCATTTGCCGTAACTTACTAAAACAACTAATCAACAGATTAACACCAGAATTAACACAGATCTTAAATATCTCGATACTTTGCATTTAAGCACTACTGAATATCGGGGACCAATAAGAAGAGCGGATTTTAATATTATTATTCCAAGACATTCTTCACAGAAGGCACAGTCTGTTATCGTGAAATTAATCTGTGAGACATTCCGAATCCATTTTGCAATCCGTTTTGGACAAAAGAGACCTTTTTGTTTTGTCTGTGTGCAAGATGTGATGCAAAAGCTTCGTTCAAATGGATTCGAGAGTGGTCAACATGGACATTTTCGTTGAAATATGACACCCGAAATTCTTCCCGATTGCAATACTTCTTTTACCTTCTACAAGGATGTAAAAATAGAATGCTTCTACACAGCAATATGACTGAATATCTCAAAAAGACAATTAATACAAATTAATTGGATTTTAAGTATTCTAAAGTAGGCTTGAAAAGTGATCTCATTTAGTAACCTCTATTATTAGGGGATTACATCTAATACGAATTTATTAAAGACAATAAAAAATTAATTTTGCATTGTTCACGCAATACTTTTATTGAGTTTTTAAAGCAATTCAGCTCACCAATAAACATTAATCCCGAATGCATTTCGTCTGTGGTAAACAATTTGGCTTACAGAAAATGTTCAAGTCATTGAGATTCAACTAATCGAAGTCCTACTGTGAATTTTTATCAATTTAATTTGTAGAATTAGCGTCACGTTTTAATAGGAAATTCTACCAGTCGTTTAATTAAACTTCGACATAGATGTTGTCGTCTTTAACTTTGCTTGTAATCGGATTCTAAGAATTTTAGCTAATAATCTTTTCTTATTTTTCGTGTTAATTATCGTTCCTTTAGAAGTTAGTTAAGTCAATGATCCACAGGAGTGAGATTTGGTATAGGAATTCGAATGACAGTATAATTCGCAAATTGGAATAGAATAACGAATTTTGTTCAGGAACTATGGAAGAATATTTGATCTGCCAAGTAGAATTCCATTGTTATTTGCTTTAAGAATTTCATTTTATAGTAAAATCTAAGTAACACAAAGAAAACAACTTTTTCAATTATTTTTTAGCTTCTCGTACGAAATAAAGGTATTATTACGTAGTAAATATTACGTAGAGATATTTCTACATAAATATTAGACCGAAACATTAACGTGTATAGATAATTAAAATAAACAGTGCAATAAAATATGACAACATTTAGTTTCTTGAGAGAAACGTGATAAATTGATTGCACAGAACAAGTATTTGGTGTACAATATCAAGCAAATCAGTTTTACCCTCAAGTGTAAATAAAAACATAGAATGTAGTTGAAACATAATTTGTAATATTCCTTGTACGACAGTGATTCTCAACCTGTGGTGCGCGCCCCCCCTAGGGGGCTTGATCACACTACAAGGGGGGCGCGAGTATATCCAAGAGAAAATATTATTTCAAAAAATTGATAAACTGACTGAAAGGAAAGCACCCGTACACAAAGAAAACAAAATACATTTCCAAGTATTTAATAATTAACTTATTAAAGTAAAACAACTTCTAAATCAAAACGTACCAAATTAAACACAAATTTAATAATTATTAGTGACTTCCTTGGGCCTGTCTTACAGAGTAAAGTTTTTCGAAAGAAGGCTTAATATTAGAAATAACCACTCTCAGTTATGTTTCTATGTTTAGCCGAGATCTATATTTTGTCTTCAAAGAAGCCACGACAGAAAATCCAGTTTCACAAAGGCAGGATGCTGAAAATAGTAATAGAATGCAAAATGCCCTTGTTTTCAGTGCAGAAAAAAAATAATCCTCTACTCCTGACCAAAATTCAAATAGTGATTTATTATTAAATTGTCTTTCGATTTCGCCACTTGTCGTGAAGTCTATGAATTTTTTCTTCTTCATCATATAGCATTGTTCTAATAAAGGTATTTTGACATAAAATCGAACTTTTTCTGAAATAGCATACCAATTTATTTCTATATTTCGATTCTACGACTCAAATCAAGCCTAGATATTAAATTTTATAATTTTTGGTGAGAAATTTAAAAATTTATCTTGGCGCACTTTTTTAAGAGTTTGAGCAAAGAATAATTCACTTGTCGAACTTCTTAATTTATAGCAACCTGCTTTCTTTTATTTTTTTTCCATTCTACACGAGCGGAAAAAAGTCATCGTTCATACATTCAAATAATTTTAACAAAATGCTTAAACCACATTTTGCGTTATTATTTTTATAACAAGTATGCCACATTTCAAAACGCGCCAGTATGTAAATTCAAGTATATTTTAGGAAATTTTGAATAAAAAACTCTAGTTTTTTTGCAGGTATGCTTAGAAATGCATCTAGTTTAAGACGATGGAAAAACTTTTAAAAAATTTTTTCGAACGATTTATAAAAATTATTTAAAAATAGAAGTTTTAAAAATAGATCATGAAAATTGGGCGAATTTTATTTAGAATGTACCTAAATTTCGAATTCTGGAAGAAGGAATCACGCAATTTTAATAAAAAAGGAGATATTAATAAATATATATCAAATTCAATTAACATTGAGAAGCTAAAATTTTGAGAGCTAATTTTTTGAAAACTACTCGTGCGATTTTTACAAAACTTGGCAATTTGGCATAATTTGAGTCGTAGAATCGCAATTTGGAAAAAAAACTGGCATGTCATTTCAGAAAAAGTCCGATTTTGTCTCAAAATACCTATATTAGAACAATGATATATATAAATCTAATATATATTCTAAGCGCTTTCGAGACATGAAAAACGCAGGTTGAATTTCGTAATCCGCCGTCAATCTCATTATCTCTAAGCTTGTATATATATAAGAAACATATGTATATAACATACGTATATATGTGTTTTTTATATGCGTATAACGTACGTATATATGCACAACGTACGTATATATGCGCAACATACGTATATATGCGTTTGTTATATACGATCAAACGCTTAACGCACGTATATATACGTTTGATAATATAAAACAATGAATGCATATTTTTTGCTTATAATATCAAATCTGCTTGCAGTTTTGTGCCAGTTATTTGTATCTATGTCTACTTTTACTTTAGTACTTTTTTGTACTTAAGTAGAATTGCATAGTGCGAAATTATCTTCCATACGATACTAAATCTTCTATTGCGTTGGTAATCATAAAAAGAAATTCATAACAATTGCAATTCAATCCCTTTTTGCAGAAACGTTTTCTAAAATCAAAGCTCTTTTAGCAAAGTCACATTGTAAAGTAAGCAAATAAGCTATCACAAAACTCTGATGGACCTGCCCTATGCTTTCGAAATTTTCATAACACATTAGAAATCGATCACCTCAGGCGTCTTGAATAACACATCGCAAATTCATCGGAAGGTGTCTGGCAGTGAAGCCATGTTCTCTCACAGAAATGTGCCAACTTCCTACTATGAATAAATGAAACGAAGATATTTACATTTTCCCAACTACGTACACAGCAATGTGTAAATGAATACTTTCCTAGAGTTCTCTTTCTCCGGCGTCAGAAATTTAAAACGGAAAATAAACAAATAAAAAACACTCCGAATGGAATGCAATAAAAAGAGAATTCAGGTTCCCGTTGTTAGTTCGATTTTTTTTCCATTTTCCGAACAGAGGCATGTTTCCGATCGCGTAAAGTATTTCTGGGACTCTTTGTGCAACAAGCCTAGAATTTTACAGAATCAATATTGTGACCTTTCTTCATTTTATTTCAAAGAATTTTACTAAATGTAGTATATACGTCTTTAAAAATCATTAAAATTTAAGTTAAGCCTTTCTCAAATGTAGCCGTTAGAAATTTAAAAGCAGTTTACAGATGACGTTTCCCAATATAACCTTATTTATGATTAGATAGAACGTGTTTGATATTTCCTTATTTCAGACCATTCATGTTTAGTATGTTTTGTACACAGGTAGAACTTATTTATACTGTTCCATCTGAAAGTCCTGATTCTTATTTCAGCACTTCATTCAAATTTCCAAGTATCATATCATCACTGAATCATTGTATCATTATATCATATGAAGTTGTATCATTATATCATATCATCACTGAATCATTGTATCACTGTATCACAGGAAGTTGTATCATTGTATCATATCATCACTGAATCATTGTATCATTGTATCATATCATCACTGAATCATTGTATCATTGCATCATATAATCATTGTATCATTGTATCATATGAAGCTGTATCATTATATCATATCATCATTGAATCATTGTATCATTGTATCATACAATCATTGTATCATTGTATCATATAATCACTGAATCATTATATCATATCATCACTGAATCATTGTATCATTGCATCATATAATCTTTGTATCATTGTATCATATGATCACTGAATCATTGTATCATATGAAGAACATCCTAAAGAAATTTTATTAATAGCAAGGTGCTCATTTGAAACAAAATTAACTTACTTTTAGATTATTTTAAAGCATGCGTTTCCGTTATATCTGAAGCAACTTAAATGTTCTTGAGAAACATTCCTCTGCCTTTTAGAACCAGTTGTGAAAGGTGTTATCTAGAATAAATTTATGGAAAATGCTCTTTGTCTATAGTAGTTTCAAAATAATGAAAATAAAATTTTATTACATATTTAGTTCAATTGCAATTTTCCCTATTTTTACTTGCTAAAACTGCCTCATTGAGAACGTTTTTCTTTTGAAGTCCTTTCTTTTTTTGTGTTGAGTCATTAAAAGCGTTCAATCACTTTTTATGTTGTTGCCACCGAATATTATCGCCCTTTGTTATATTTAAAGAAATTAAATAATGAAGAATCTGTATGAATGTATGCATATTTCTCGCAGTGTAAAAAATACCTAGAGTCATCAAATTTTGAATAACGTAGTCCTACGCAGGAATGTGGGCAGCTGGAGGTCCGAATTTTCAATTTCGAATTTGCCTTATTGTCTATTTAATATTCTGTAAAGCTTTACTGAATTTTTGATTAAAATACTCAACTGTTCCAAAGCGAACATTGTCAACACTGTACGAAATAAAATATTGTTATCTCCAGCGCGCGAGAATATCTGCCGGAAATTCTAAAGATATGCTGTTTTTAAATATTTTTAACCAAAAGAGGTGTTATCTCAAATACTCTCGAAATTTGCAAATGAACAAAACGGCCCTTTGGGTGTAATATAAAATTTAAGATTTCAGATTTTTAGTCCAAAGGAGCTTTGTCCCTGAAGGACTATTGTTTTCATTTTGCGATTTTGCGTCGAATCACTAAAAGCGTTGTGTCACTTTCCAAACTGTTGCCACCAAATCTTGCAGCCCTATATTATATTTAAAGAAATTAAATAATGAAGAATCTGCATAAACGTATGTATATTTTTCCAAATGTGATAAAACAACGGTACCTAGAGATATCCAATTTTGATTAACGTACCTTTCCATCCGAATATGAGCATCTAGAAGCCCGAATTTGGAATTTGTTTTATTATATATTTCACATTTTGTAAAACTTTAAAGAATTATTGATGAACAAACGCAAACGATTTAAAAAAGAGTAATGGCAACATTCTACGAAAAAAAAGGCTTTTTATCTGCAGCGCGCGGAACTGCGTATCGGAAATTCTAAAGATAGACTCATTTTAAAATTATTTTACGATATTGCTGTTGAACTGAATTTTACGGTTTAAGTGCGGAGCACATGATATTTCATAAATAAAGGTAGCACACAAAATGTCAAAAAAAAAAACGCCCCTTTGGAAGTAATTTAAAATCTGAAACCTTTCAGATTAAAAAAAAAAATTTTTTTTTCATACGACGATTGCGACATGCGAATTCTAGTTATTTCTGATTCAAGATCTTGATAAATCTCTTGAAGATATAGTTTACGAAGATGCTTTGATTGAGATCTCTAAGTCGAAGTATTGATTTAAAGTAACATGAAGAATTACTTTACTTTTCCTTGCGTATTTTCTTCGGATGGATATTTTGTTAATCAACAATTATTTTAAATTTTCAGATCAGGATTGTGAGTTTGAAATTTAACTAATAATGTGGGAAATCCACATGTTAAGAAATTTTTTATTCTTATTTTAACATTACTCGTATTCGAATATTATTCTTCAAAAAGGAACATAACATACGTTTCCTCAACTTTTGCAATTTTGTTTCCTCAACATTTGGATTTGGCAATTATTATATTAATTATTAAAAATTTTAAATTAAATTAAAGTCAATGCTTTCAAAATAGTACAAAATGCATGCTAGTATCAGTTTGATTTTGAAATAGCAGATTTTGAGTCTAAATTAACTATAAAATATCACTTTCTGCAATGACGACAGCAGATATTTAAGCACTGTCAACTCCAATAAATTTGCAAAATAAGGGGTTGCTTCTCTAATTACAACATCTACTTAAGTTTGAGAATTTAAGTTATCGAAATTATTTGCAAAATAGCTATAGAAAAATGGATTAAAAATATATGAGCACTGCATTATGTTTAATAAGTGTTCAGAACAATGAACATGATAACTGTTGTAATATATCCATGTTTACTGCTTTGTAAGTACTTAGAATAATGAATCTTAAAGCTACGATATAAAGATTTTCGCGTAATTAAATTTTTTTATCCAAAGCTATTTAAAATTATCCAAGAAATTTTTCCACAGCAATAGAATAAATTTCAGCTGAAGATATAAGAAGAAGAACCTATTTGGATGACTGTATTCCACGTTAAAAACTCTGGAATCGCAAAAGTGAAAACAAACAAATAAGCAGACGAAGACCAAGAAAGAGAGGGGGAAAAAAGGATGTTGATTGACTTTGAATTAAATGGAGATTTTATGAAAGACATTTAATGAAAAGATTTTAGCAATTCTGCAGAAGAAATTTAAATATCTGGAAGCCAGTCAAGCCAACCAAGAAATCAGAAATTTTCTCCCAGAACGAAATGAACTCCGGAAATTATCATTACTGAGTTACTGAAAACAAAAGAAAGAAAGAAAAAAGGAACGCACGATTGTTTCTTACAAAAAAAAACTGTTGTCTGGATAAAAATATTTAAAGCGGATCATGATGGTACAGCAATTGGTGTACGAAAAAGTGTAGAAGCTCATGAAAAAATCCAGACTGATATGCTTTTAAATTATTTTATAATACCACTAGCATACTGAGTCACAAAGCAAGCAGAGCTAAACAAGTCTTCGAAATGCCAAAATAAAACAGAATGATTACAAAAGCATAAAATTGTACATTGTTAACGAAAACCAAACTAAGTCTTGTTTAAGACATAACTTACCATTTAGTCATTTAGAATTTAATAGCTATAAATTTGAAGAAGTCTACATTTTCACTTTCCTGGGAGCGGAGATGAATTGTAAAAATGAGGTAATTTCTGAAAGAGATAATTTTATGGCCTGAAAAACTGTTTAAAATCCAGTTTTTTTAAGTTAAGAACTAAATTAAATGAAACTAATAAACTAAATAAAATGTATTTTTGACTTATGTGATGGAAGCTTGGGTGCTGACTTGACGTGATAAGGAAGTTTTGGGGATTTTTGAGGGAAGGAATTTGCTTTGCATATTTGATGATGTCCGTATGAATGGATCGTGGAGAAGAACTAATTTAGAGCTATACAAGATCTATAGACAACCTGATATAGCAAACTTCCATTGCAGAAACTACAGAGGATTAAATGGACTTCTTTCTTTTCGCCATCGACAGAACAGCTTGCCCACTGGGTTAGGTGTTTTTCAGCCTGTTGGATCCCATCAGTAATGTGTCCTTTGGGAACTGATTACATTTAAAGCTTAGTGGTGTGTCCTCCAGGAACTGATGACATTTAGAGCTTAGAGCGGAACACTTTTCACTATTATGGTACATGTTGATTAAATGGACTGGTTATCTGGCCAGAATGAATGAAGATTGGTGTTTAAGAAAATCTTTCTGGCAAAGCTAATGGAAACCAGACCTCGGGGTAGACCGCCGGGAAGATGGATTTACCCTGTTGAAAATTACATAAACATTTTAAAGATCAAAAATCGGAAAAAAAAGTTGTCAAAAGCAGAAATGCCTGGAAAAGGCCAAGGCCCACTTTGGGCTGCCCACCCAATGAAGACAAAGAAGGAGAATATTTTTCACAAGCAACCGCGCGCCCAACCGGGATAGTGGTTAGTTGACTGCCATACCGAAGAGCCCGTGCTCGAATCCTGAAGAAGGCATGCATGTTTTTAAATGTATAGTGTTTGCGCGGTATGGGGACACGTTAAATATGTAGCGAGCCGAAAGTCTTATCGAGGGGTTGGTGCTAGGGAAAGCAGGGTAGAGTCCAAGCAAAATTGTACTGTCGCCTGTATGGTGCTCAAGGCTCTTACCAACGACAGGCGCAAGCTTGCCTTCTTGCCACGATGAATTTCGTAGGTCTTCTGATATCTAACAAGTCAAAATAGTCAGAACAACAAGAAATAAATGTTCGTTTATCAGTATGTTTTCATTAACCGCAATTATTCTAGATTCAAAATTTTTATTTGCATCTTTGGGAAGTCTATTTTGGCATCAGGATTATAGAAACTGGTCATGATAAGGAATGTTTTACACCTCATAATAGAACCAAACGTTATAAAAGTATTAAAATTTAAAATATTTTATTAATTATTTTAAATAGTAATATTTAAAATCTTAATCGGCCCATTTCGAGGTAGTTTTAAAGAAACACTGCTTTTTGAACTAAAGAAAAATGTAACTCTGCATAAAATTTGGCACGAGAAAAATTATTATTTAGAGTGCAAGTTGTTTATAGCAGTGCAAAGTAATTATTATGTTAAGACGATTACTTCGCGCTAAATAACGATAATAATATCGATATTTAATTAATTATTAGAATAAGAAGGCATCCTTAGAATGCCAATTATTACGGCTTTAAAAATAAAATTTCAATCTTTGTCCAGATTTTTTTAATTTTGTTACTTTGCTCTCATAGCTTCAAGGTTTTTAAGACTATGTAAGAGTTTGGAGGAGTAAAACGAATTAAGAAGAAAAAATCATTTTTAGGAAACTAACACACTTTTCATGAATTCACTAAACAGTTGAAGAGAAACAATAAAAATAATTAAGTTTTAACAGAAGAATGAAAATTTTTTTCACTGAAAAAAAAGTTTCGCTTTAAGGAAAAGAATTTTGACTATCACTTTTCACTTGAGAATAATTTTAGCTATCCTATTTTAAAGATAATATAATCTTTTTACACTTTTTTAATATTCAAAACATCTAATCTTTTGCGAGCATCCTAAATTTTGGTGAACAATTCCTTGATTATTTATGGTCTTATAATAGGGATAATTTTACGACTTTGGAATGTAATAGTTATAGAGATCAAATAAATATATAGAAATTTAAAACAATTGTGAGTGACGCATATAATCTTTAGTGCAGCTTATTAGTGCGAGTTTTCGTATCTCTTATCGAGAGTCCACAATAATTTGCTAACATATTTAAAGTCCGTTAGCATGCTCTAATTGTGCTTTGCGGAAATGCTGTTAAAGCTTATTAGTTATTACACACTTATTTTTAAGAGCATAACCGAATCGAAATGACAGACTGAGGATTTTGAATGATACTGAATATTTTAAATTCCTTTAGTTCTACAATATATTATCAATTAATTGTTTATAATTAGAAATTCTGTCGTTCCCCATGTAAAAACTATTTGAGCTTCAAAACTTTTATTTAAATACCACTTTTTTATTGGAATTAACAAAATTTTCATTTTGCTTAACGTAACACGTAAAGGTGATAAAACTCTTATGTGATCAAGGAACAATATGCTATTCAACATACGCTTCAACTGCTTTATTTCCATTGATAAATCCATAATTTTACGGGGTTCTCGGAACGAAGACAAAATATTCAGTTTTCTTTAGTGACATAAAAATATCAACTATTTAACGTGCTATTTTAGATTTTTCATGTCCTCACGATATCAAATGACGCGTATTTTCTAGAACTCGTTTAGTTTATTTGATTGTTTTAACTCGTATATCTCTAACTGGACTTTCAGTATCTATGGAAACCAGGTTTAATCTTTTTAATTTCATCTCTTAAAGAAATACTATTTTGTAAAATTTGCCATCAAAGTTGTAAGGTATCTTATGTTAATTACCCAGATATGATGATTTCGATCTTTACTACAGCTTCTCTTTTCCGTATTCCTCATGAGAATCCAAATTAATTTTGAGTACATTTAACGGTTTTGAATCTCGAGTAAAAGTGCTTCTGATAGTCGCATCTCGTTGTTAGTATATTTTTGCCAGCTCTGTTAAAAACTAATATTTTGGGCTTTAGCCTTTCTCACTAGCCGATATTTTAAATTTCCCACTGGTGGTAAAATACTCCGAGCAAGCTTACTTTGCCACTGTAAAATAGCCACTGATAAAATGCCTTGAGTAAGCTACTCTATTGATCAAGAAGTAAGCTGGCTTAAATTCGGATAGGCTGGAATTGTAGTCGTAGACTACTTTATCAGCGTTTGAATTTAATTGTCCATTATTATGTAGTGGGTTTGCCTGTAGCTTGCATACTCTCCGTTTTTAAGGTCATTGCGAATTTCTTCAGATTCCTGATATCAAAAACATCCTAAATGACTGTACAATGGCGCCCGAACTAAAAGGTGGAGGACAATAATCCGTCACCAAGACGATTTGTCGATTAGGTCTACTAATTCCTAGTCGCCATTTTTTACATACCCCCTTTTAAAGGGGGGTATTTTTTTTACATACTCCCCTTTGAAAAGGGGAGTATGTAAAATATTTTCTTCCTCCTTCCAGCATGTCTTCGTGGTGTATCGGTAGCACACTCGGCACGTATTCCAGAGATCTAGGTTCGAGACTCGGTGAGGGCACTGCATATCTTTCACGTCTCCAGCATCCAAACAAAAAGCTAATGACTCTACAAAGTATCCAATTTTTATTCAAGTAAAGAGAAGGAAAATAATTAAATTTTTGAACAAAAAAAAGCGATGAACTTTAAGTTTAATGCTTGACGATTTAGATGGACATAAAACTATTTTGGGGAAAAATGCAAAGATTTCGTACCTAGGCTGACTCTAATTGTCATAAAATGACGGTGCTTTCTAATAATTCTTTTAGATCCAAATTCTTCTACAAAAAATAATATCAAGAAATATTATCACAACGTATTACAAGAAGAGACAGCTTCGCATGATATATATATATATATATCCAAGTACATAGCATGAAACTGTATGCATGTAGTATATGTAAAATTTAGCTGTAAGGAACATGAATCACAATTCATTCGAAATACCTCTGGAAAGGCATTTAACCCTTAGAATAGTGAAACCTCAGCTAACGTGAATGCTTAAAATACAGAAAAGCCCGTCTCCGTCCATTACCTGTCCCGTTTCCTCCCCCTTCTCTTCCATTAACGCTTAAAGAGGTGTGAAAATTTCAAATAACATCCTTTCTACTTCCTAACAAAAAAGCATCCTTTTAGGACAAGCTGTCTGCATTAAACTGAAACAATTTGGGAAACTGATTCTGCTACTGCATAGCTTAGGGAGAGGGAAGAAATCAACATCGCAATTTCGGCCGTTCCGAGCGGTTGTGGTCGTTTGATTGAAACGCTGTCTGGAGCGTTTCGGCCGCCAAAAGGTTAAAGTGGCTTGCAAAGATAGATAAGCATTACATGTTCTTCTGTGTTCAACAAGTAAAACAAGAAATCAATAAGGTTGTATTATAATTACCATCAAATTTATTGTCTATATTATAAAAACATCATTTCGGAGTAATTTGGAATTGTAAAAATTTAATATTTATCAATATGATTTTACAATAGTCTGCAACAGAACAGGAAACTCGTTTATAAATCAAAGAAGCAGCATAAATGTTGCAAGCAATTGCCATGCTGTCTAAAATCAGCCTGTGAGATGTCATATGTTAGTTAATATTGCAACCTATTTTTCCAATCAGGTCAAAAATATAGACATTTTCTCCTATTAGAATCCGACAACAACACGAGTGAAAGAATTGGACAGACAGCTGAGCCCGCGATATTCACAGAAGCAAGTAGTAAAGGGTTAATATTTGTTAAAGCAAAATTGAACCTAATTATGGTATTCCGGTCGCATAATATAAAATTTGAAATGATACAAAACAGAAAATAAAAAATCTGATGTGGACACCACATGATTTCTTGTATGCCTGTTAAATTATACACATGTTTTGCTGCATTTCATTTAAACTTATTTCCTGGAATTTCATTAGAGATAGATTTTTCATTGAATTAATTCAGCTCTTACTTCGCGACAAGGCAAAAATACATAAAATTTCAAAACATGTTCATTAAAAAATTCTAAAGTACAGAAAACCATAAAACATCAAACGCAGTTAAAACAGTTTTATAGTTGAAATTAAACTTTCTACGCAAGAACAAGCAATTTGTGCAGCGGGCAAGAAGGCAGAAGATTTTACGGTGCACAAAGTTGAAAGTTTACTTTTGGTTCCACTCGGCAAAAAGACACTGAAGGTGTAGAAACTTTTGTTGATAATTCTACAACTACTGCATGGGGATTAACTAAAAGCATAAAAACCTTAACTGGAAGATAAGAACAACATAATTCAATCACTTTTAAAGCAAACAATACACGATTTATCAACATATAAGAATAAAAAACTGAGCTGACTGAGTTAGATAACAGAGTATGTATATACAGTAGAAGTCCATTAGTCCGGCATCCAACAGTCCGGAATGCCCGATAGTCCGGCATCGCTCCGGAAAATTGTAAAAATTTTGGTTTTCTCCAAAAGTGTGTCTTTAAAGCAAATAAAACCGCTCGAGAGCTATTTGGAAGTTTTCGGGGTAGTTCAGATCATCCGGAAGCGCTCGGTATTGTTCGGAAACAATTAGCGGCCGGCTAGTCTCAGCTGTCACAACAAATTCAGGTGCAGTGCAGCTCCGTTAATCAATCACGAAGCGTCTTCGCCATTTTTTTGTGCGTTGTTGTTTTGTGTCCTTTCACATCGCAGTAAACGTAACTTTTGAAACTGTTAATAAAAAAAGTGATTTTCGTTCTAACTGTACAGTGACCATGTTACCAGCAAGGGGTTATTCGAAATTTTAAATGCTTTTATAGAAGGTCTTTTATTCAAGGCCTGTTAAATGCCGACTGTGACGTGACTGATTTTCAAAAAAAGTTTACAGTAAAAGATGCCGTCTATGCTATTGCACAGTCTTGGAACCAGGTAAAAAATACAACACTCCAAAAATGCTGAAGAAAACTTTGGCCAGCTGCAAACCCTGCATCTGACCTCACTCTACAGACTGATGAGGAAGAAAACCATCAAGACGCTCTGACCAAAGTTTTGGATGTCGTTAGAAGTACTGACAATCCCTTGAAAAACCTGCCTGAAGATGAGGTAGAGGAGTGGCTTTTAATCGACGAGAATGAGCCTGTTGAACAAGAACTAACCGATGAGGACATTATCAACATTGTAGTAAACCCTCAGCCTACTCAAAATCTTGAAGAAAATGACTCAGATGCCGAAACGGAAGAAAAGGAAAAAATCAGCTGGGCAGAAGCTGCAGAATCACTAAATAAGTTTATCTCTTTTGCTGAGGCTAGTACTAGCTACAGTGCTTCAGAAATTATTGATTTCCATATCATTAGAAATAAATTTTATACTAAACGCCAAAAGTCAAGAACACAAAAAGACATTCGTGACTTTTTTAAATCTAAGTGAAATATGTTTTACAGTACGTGTACATACATTATATGAAATGTAAAATAAACTTTGTTGTATGTATTTGCATACTGTATTTTTAGTTTAATTATTAACCTAATTGTTCTTATAATTACCGCCCGATAGACCGGAATTTTCGGTAGTCCGGCACCGAGCCGGTCCCGAACGTGCCGGATTATCGGACTTCTACTGTATATATAAATTTATGTATGATTGATGCAACCGATTGCAATGTAAAAGGGAGATGCACAACTACATGTTACAGCAAGCAGTCTTATGTAAAACGTTTCAACGTTTTACTGCTACTTGTTCTTTACTTGTGGGAGATACATACATAGGTACGTACGTATGTACAGACGGCAAGAAAAATTCTCTTCTGGATCCATTTTAAATCCATTTTACAATCATTTGTGGCAAAAAAATCCTTTATTCTGTCCTTACGTACAGATGCCACGCAAAAGCATCCTTGAAACTGTTTCGATAAGGTTTGAAACGGACGTTGAAGTATGATACCCAAAATTTTTCGAGAATACAATATTTTCTTTACTTCGTACAAGAAAAGGAAAATGCATAATTCAAAATAATAATACGTAATACACATTTTAAAAACACATTATACAAAATTAAAAATTAAAATTACCAAAAAAATATGAAGGATCTAAAATTACATAAACAAATTCATCAGAACTAATAAGGAATTCTTACTGAGAAACATAATGGCTGCTAAAATCTATAGAACAATAATATTTATCGAATTTTGAGCTCGCAATTAGAATTCGCTTGATAAAACGAAGGATTAGAAGAAAATAACACTTGTTAAGAAATTAATCTGAGCTCAATTTATATTAACATGCTTACAAATGTAACTGCGACAATCTACATGCCTGTTTATTTAAATAAGAAAGACTCATTATTTTCATAGATTGCTGCTTTTGTTACTACTTTCCTTTATATTCAAGAAGTGAAATCTTTGCATGATTTATGGCAGCTTTGTATATTCAGCAAACTTCAGTTTCAATAATTTGGAGATTTAGAATTCATATTTTATTTACATATATTATATATGTCATACATATATATGAATAAGTATTTCTGATTATTTAAACATTTTCTTTAGAAATACTTTTTGAGCAAATGTACTTCAAACAGTTAAGAAAGCAGTTTGTGATGCCTTTCTGATGGTTGCTCAAAATGCGAAAATTCAGCTTAGTATTTTTTATGAATATTTATTTTATTGTTGTAAAACCATTTCAAAATTGGGCACACTGTTTTGGTTATTCACTGCTAATGGAAAATTTCTCCCCCATCACGTTTTTTTTAATGATAAATTTGACATTTGGAAGGAAAAGAGTATGAAAATATAACAGTTTATTTGTCTCTTGTTCATGATTTTAATATTCAAATTGCCTTCCATTAAGATCGAAGCACTGCACATGAGTATTCAGCAAGTAAAATGATATTAAAGTGAAAAGATATCAGTAATTTATGCTAAAATATCACAGCTATACAAGTTAGAACTGAATAAATGTAGTCTTTTGGGAACGAATGCAGCTGAAATTAAGGAACAGGTGTCTTAACCGAGAGTGAGATGAAAGGTAATAACAATTGTTAGACCAAGAAAAAATCTTTTCCAATTAAGAAGCTATTTGAGGTGCGTGCGAATGTTTATACCGTCGAAACTATAAATGTTACATTCACTCTACAGGCATCATTAGGCAGACGAAACAGCATATTAACAAACACACACACACACAATAAAAAAAAAGGAAAAGAAGAAAGACAAGAAAATCTGAAACCTTTTCAATTTTATACAGAGGCTGTTCGTACATTTTTTAGACGATTTTGGTAAGCGGTAATAAAGAATCATTTGCTGCAAAAGAAGTAATTGCAATTGTACTATGTTTTTAAAAGTAAAAATTTTCGTCTGTGGCTTGAAAGTTTTGTTTTTATTCAAAATGGTGAATTTAACAAAGCAGTGGTTCT
>KK116572.1:0-83321 GCA_000611955.2 Stegodyphus mimosarum
ATTTTAGAGTTCGATTTCCGCGTGACTCCGAATTATCCTTAATTTATGGGCATGAGTGTAAAACCTAGCTCTATTCAATTGGTTAATATAAACATAAATTACAAGATGTTACTTAAAACTTACCTGGCCAGAAAATAGCAAAAAAATTATAAAGTGCAAGTAGAATTTTTCTTTACCAGTTTTTGTTCTGTAAAACACGTGCAGAGCAGTTTAATACAGGAATTAATTATAAAATATTTTCTAAAACATTTCTAATCAATATTAAAACTTTTATAATTAATATTAATAATATTAATTTGCAATTTTATTCATTTTTTCGAAAAGCAAAGTTTGAAATTTTAAGCAGACATAAAACATTTTATTTAAAATCATTCAGCACCATATGTGATGTCTTCTCTTCTTTCAACCGCTTGGTCTGGTATATAATTTGCAATTTAAATTAATTTAAATGTATTTTATCTAATTATAGAGTTTAATGTTTGTTCCAGCACGATTTTAAATAATGCTACAGTCTTCAACTTTGATTACTTTCATTATGCCGCCTCTTTCTGTCCATGTCTTATTAAAAATAATTTCAATTTTTGAAGAAGCATAGCAAAATTCATAATACACATAGAAATATTTGCTGAGTCGAATATACACTGCTCGACATTGAAAATGCAACACCAAGAAAGAGTGGTCAGAAAATGATGAAATTTGTAAAAAAGACAGAGACAGCAGGCAGGTGACAGGTGACAGGTGACGGAGGACGGGGACGCCTGGTGTCTAACATAGGTAAACAGGCATATGTCCCGCGCCTTTCACTAACCAGAAACAACTCCTGGAGGCCTCAAGAGACCGCTTCGGAAGTTTGTTAGGATGTTAACAAGAGCATTTACATGGCCAGAAAAGGGCAGATTGCATTTGCTTTACTGTGTTGACAGGATTACAGATAGATTTGCAAGGTATACATTACATCACACAACATACTGGTTACATATAGTAAGACACATAAACATAACACATAATACATAAACATACATGATATATAAACACTATTAATAACGGAGTTACTAGCGCATAAAGCACACTAAAAGGCTGTATTGCCTTAGATGCGGAGGAGTATGTACTTATTTATACATGTGCGACGGTGCCACTTGAGGTTGAGTGATGCCAGACCCTGTATTAGTGGGTCTGTCTTGCCCCAGGGCAGTTATCTGGCTGATGATTCTGCAAATGGTGTTAACTGTGCTTTTGCTCTTAATGATGAATTGTTTAAAGGCTATTTGGTTGTTCGATAGCAAGTGGAGGTGATTATCCTCCGTGAGCGGGCATTCGAAGATGTAATGGTCTGGGGTTCCGAGCGACCCACAGACGCACAAGCCAGTGTTGGAGATGCCGAATCGTTCAAAATAGCAGGGAAAGGGACCGTGCCCCGAGATGTAATTAGTGATAGGAGGTATGGAGTATTGACGCTCCATTTTCACTCTAGGCAGAAATATGTGGGTTCTGCGACCCGTATCACATGTCTCCCATTCTGTTTGCCACTTCTGCAGGTCTTTTTCCTTGAGGGTTCTCTTGAGATACAAGGGTGGCGCCGGAACTGTTACCGTCTGTGCAGCTATGTTGCTGGCTGCCTCCTTGGCCAGGTAATCGGCTGCCTCGTTTCCCTCGTTGTTAACGTGTGCCTTAGTCCATATTAATTTTACATTTAGTTGGGCATGGGATTGCAGAATATTCTGTAGGTCCACTATCAATGGCGAGGTGTGGTTATGATTGACTAGGGCGAATAGCGTTGACATGCTATCTGTAAACAGCATTGCATCGGTAATCCCGCTGTCAATTGCATGTTGAATCGCAGTGGTAATGGCTATGATTTCAGCCTGGAAAATACTATTTACTGGCTGAAGGTGCCCCTTCCACTCGATTTCTTTCCTTCCTCCGTGGTACAGGACAAATGCACTACCTGTACCCTCGTCGAGCTTGGAACCGTCTGTATAGTACTGCGTGGGGTACCGTGGATCCTGTATGTTGATTTGCTCGCCACTTTTGCTGACCTGAATTCTTACGTTTCGTCCCTTATGCGCCGGGTGCGTCTCCAGAGGGTTCCTTGGGTGCTCGTACTGGACTGGACTATATGTGTGTCCACAAAAGGTAGCATCCTTTTTTAAATGGGTAACCGTAGCGTAAGCAGCCTCAGTCTCCGCGCGTATGTGCAGTGGCATTATACCAGATAGTACGACTGCTGCGCTTGTGGCCGTTGCTTTATAGGCCTTACACAAGAGTAAGGCGTAAGGTCGTTATATGGTGCTCAGCTGCTTGACTTTCCTACCACTCATCGGATTGGCCCATATTGCTGAAGCGTAAAGAGCTATTTTCTCAGAGACCGTCAGATAAAAAATTTTCTGAATGTGGGGGGTTTGACCCAAGTTTCGCCCCTGAAATAAGCGAGCTTTCCTTGCTATTTCAGTTCTCTGTTTAATACTTTGGAGATGAGGGATCCATGTTAACTTGTTGTCCCCCAGAAGGCCAAGGTACTTCAAGGTGTTATTGATTTTAATGTTCCTCTGCATTAATTTGATGCATGGTTTGCGTCTCAGGTTGGCTCTTTGCTTCGGTATGATCAGAGCACAGGACTTTTCAATAGATAATTGAAGTTTAAGTTTGCCGCAGAGTTTTGCAAAGAGTGCACAAGACTCGGTGCCATTCTTCTCAAGCTCGTCGCGGGTTCTTCCTCGTACTAACAACGCGGCATCATCAGCATATGCGACGATTGACGTTTGTCGCGGCCAAGTTGCCTCCAGGATCGCCTTGAAGGTAATTGTCCAAAGGATCGGCCCGGCACACGAGCCCTGCGGGCAGCCTCTTTCTTGGTGTTTAGTTGTACCTCCGTTGTTATGGGTTACTAGGAGACTTCTGTCCTGTAGATAGTGGCAGAGGACGTTGTAGAGATTGATGGGACATTGCGCTTTCCTGAGTGCCTGCTTGATTGCCGGCCACCAGAGTGTGTCAAAGGCATCTGGAGAACCAGCGAGATGAATGCAGTGTGCAGGTTGCCCGATCTGTTTCTTTGTATTTCCTCTAAAATAGCGTGCAAAGTATGGGTGGTGGATTTTCCAACTCTAAAGCCGAATTGTCTATTGCTGAGGTAGTGACTGCGGTGAAGGTGAAATCTGAGTCTATTGACTATTAACTTCTCATAAATCTTCCCTAGGGAGGATAATAGACATATTGGCCTAAAGGAGCGCGGATCTTCTGCGTCTTTATTCTTTTTTAAGAACAGGACGACCTGTCCCTGTTTAAAAACGCGGGGGAAGACCTGATGGCGCCAGAGCTGACTGAAGAATTTGGTAAAGAAGGATGGTCTTGCTTTTTATGCTATTCTAAGGATGCTGTAATCAATGCCATCAGGTCCCGGTGCCTTTTTGAGAAGGAGATGGCGGTAGATTTGTCTGATTTCCGGGACACTGAAGGGCTCGTCGGCTAGAGTTGCTGGAAGTGCTGTATCTGCGCGTATCGCCCTTTGCTCCAATGTGTCCTGTGCAGGGTCATCTTTCGGGAACAGTGCATCAAGGTAGGTGGCAGCTGTGTCTCCTGTAATGTCTGTTGTAAGAGAGGGGTGGGCGAAGGTCTATGATGGCTGGTATATCTTATTAGTAGACAGTTTGTGAAGGACACTATATGGATTGCTATTCTGTGTGCAAAAGGTTCTCCAAATTGTTATCTTTGCAACGACGATGCCACGTTACCAATAATTTACACTGTTACAATTTTTACTATGTTTTACTGTTTAGATATTTATTATGAAAAATAAAATACCAACATTGACAGTGAATATGAAATAATATGAAAGGAAATAACAGTAAAGTCATGCACGTGTTCATGCATGGCTAAAGCATGGCTAATGCATTCAGCGAACTTTCCTGACAGTTAAATAGTTCTGAAATGGATTTTCTGTGCGTGAAATTGATTTTCCATATTTACTTTTATCCTAAAAAGCAATGTGCTTAAAGACTGAAAAGTGACAATTTCAGACTTGATAATTTGGGTCAGTTTGCTTACATCAGATGCAGATTGCATTCTACTAAAACTGTATTTTTGAAAATTTGTTATTTGATTATAATTTAGACATACTTTTTAAAGCTTGTTCATGTAGATCTTTATCATTTGAATATTATGTACTAATAAATTTGAGCATATCTTCCTTGAAAAAGATATTGCATGATTCAGTTCTTAATTTTTTGACTGATGTGATTTGGTTGAGCAGAAGGAATGTTTTTTTATATATCTTAAAAAAGTACTCATTGTATTTCGCAAACAAAAAAGGTAAGTTTTTTAAAATGAAATAAACATTGAAATATGTAATGTGTGTATTACTTATTGAATGAGGTAGGCAAGACATATAAGCCAAGGAATCTTTTTTGCATTACTAAAATTGTGTGAAAATTTAGATGATCACAGTAGCTTACATTGTTTTTTTTCTTTTTGGTCTATATTTCTGTACAAGTATGAGTCTAGAGCCATATTGTTACATTAAATATATTAAGAAAACCCATATTTTGTGGTTAAAACACATATAATCAAACATTTTTATGCATATTTTAATTTTCATCATTATTAATTTCATGAAGAAAATTTCAAATGTTTTTTTTTCATAAATTCCTTTTGAAATAGAGTTGTGAATAATTAATAGAGTTTATGTAATATTAAATGTGCTAGTCTTGGGAATATAAAATATGAATTATTTATTGGGAAAAAATTGCATTAAGTGGAATCTCATATAGTAGTTATTTTCTTAAATGACCACCTCTGACAATGACACATTTGTCAGGAACATAATTAAATAACAGTACTTAAAATCACTGATAGATTTGTAAGGGTACAAGAAACTGGCATTATCTGGAATTGTGGTACCCGTACAGTTGTACGTTTGCTGAAAGCACCCCAACCCGCCTGATCACGAAGTGATCTTATGATCAAAAAGGGGTGTTTCATTCACATCACAAACAGCATAATCACATCCAGCATGATTGCCACTACAAATCAGTATCAATTTAACCCCTCTCTCCCAATCTCTTTCTCACTTTCCTTTCTTTTATCTTATATTAAAAAAGTTGGATAGACGGCACAACAGGAAAGTAAAAAACTAAATATAACTGAATAAAAAAAATGTGTTATTAAAAACAAATTAAAATAAGGAAGAAAACACATATCAACAACACAACACAGACACAACAAACAATCACACCATACAAACGAAAGGGCACAACACCACGCCGCAAAGTCTTAAAACATTGGTGAAATTCATATCGTAAAAACAAACTTAGAATACAAAGCTCTAACGCACAATACAACACAAGCCCTTGAACGCAAATCACAAAATATATATATACAATCCAAATCAATTCAAAATTCCAATTACATGTCTATTGTCATTTATATATGCCATTACCTTTTTTGCAAAAATTCTTAAATTTTTAAAATCCAAATTTAATAAATTAAAACGTATACCACCATAATTTTGTCTAATACAATCAATAGCTGGGCAGTCCAACACAAAGTGCTTGGCATCACCTAATACATTACAAATCAAACACAAAGAATTTTCCTGCAAACAAAATCTATTTAGATAAAACGGAAAACGGCCATGGCCAGTGATAATCTGATTTAAATCTATATCGTCGTAGATAATAACCTTCTCCTCAATATCTACGTTAATCAATAAATTTTTCTTTCTAGATGAGGATTCCCACATCTCTCTCCATTTATCTATGTAAAATTTTTTCATTCTAGTAATAGCCATACGCCTAGAGCCGGAAATTTCAACCGTAGGTATATCAGCAACGGTGCATGCCATTTTGGCCAGACTGTCGGCCCTCTCATTACCAATAAATCCCACATGAGCCTTAACCCAGTGAAACACAAGTTTAACGTTAATTGTTTGTAACAAGAGCTTAATATCCATAATAAGACAGTTATTATTATCAGGGCAAGAGAGAGACTGGAGCAGTGACAAACAATCAGTATATAGGTTAACAGTAACATGAGTATTTAAGTTACATTTAATCCAGCATAAAGCTTTCAAAACAGCCACACACTCGGCCTGATAAACAGAATTGTATTGGTTCAATTTATAAACACCATAATCTATTTCGGTACCATAAAAATATACAACAAACGCCGCTCCAGTACAGCCCCCAAGCCCAGATCCATCAGTATAAATATCATATAAATTGACTTTGGGTATACATTTGTCAAAAGTATAGCTCGTTCTTTCGATGGGATGCACAAGATGAATATTGAATTTTTCAAAAGCATATTTAGTGACAATATCTGACTCAAAGCATAATAAATCAGTGTTGCCTGAACGCAACAGAAATTTCTTAAAATAGAAATCATAGTAAATTGAGAGGGGCGGCAGTCCGGCCAACACACAAACCACCTCCGTGGAAACTGTTCTGAAACAACGGGTAATGGCCAACCCCCAAGCTCTCTGTATCGAGTCCAACTTCATCCGGAGCCTCACCAGCTCCCCCGCTCTGGAGCCCCAGGCACCAATTCCATATAATACCATGGGAAGAACGACAGCCTTATACATAACCAAGAGAATACCAGACCTTCTGACCAGAGCATCCCCTCTAAAATTATTCCTATAAATTAATAACAGCTGATCAGTCTTACGTTGAATATATTTAAAGTGTTCTATGAAGGTAAGTTTAGAGTCCAGAATAACTCCTAGATACTTAATGTTATCTGCAAACTTAATCCTTTTATTGCAGTGTCGTATCTGTGGAGGCCGAACGGTCCTTCCTCCCCTTGGGAAAAACATAGCACGAGTTTTCTCCATGTTAAATCTCAGTCCTTCCTGTTCGCTCCAATCATCTAATATTAAGCAAACCTCGTCAAATAACTTTTCAAGTTTTTCTAAAGAATTCTCTCTAAGAAGAGCGATGACATCATCAGCATATGCAATAAGTCTAACACCATCAGGGAAATTACGTTGCAACAGTTTATTCATAATAATATTCCAGAACAGGGGAGCACTGCAGGAACCTTGTGGGCAGCCTTTACCAATTTTGAAGGTGGTACCATAACAATCCTCAGAAAAACAGTTAAAGTACACTCTTCTGTTCTTAAAATAATCTAGGATCAAACTGAAAATATTTCTGGGAGTGTGAAGATCTTGTAAATCTTTCAACAAAGATTTCCAGTGCACATTATCAAATGCGGAGGCAATATCAAACGACACCAGGAGGACATGCTGTTCTGTCCTATATTTCCTAATATAGGTAACCGCCTGGAAAAGAGCATCATCTGTGCACCTACCGGGCACAAAACCAAATTGATCGTGGTGAAAAGGATTATTCTTGAAAATGTGGTGCATCATCCTGTTAGTAATAAGTTTATCGAGCACCTTTCCAAAAGTTTTCAACAATGCAATGGGCCTAGACTTTTCATCCGTCTTTGGAATGAGAATGATCTTACTAGTTTTCCAGGTCACAGGGAAGATGGCAAACTTCAAGCATAAATTGTAAAGAACATTAAAAAATTCAGGATGAAAATCAAACAACATTTTAATAATCACATTGTGTATACCATCCATCCCAGGAGCAGATCTATTCCGAAGTCGGTGGATAACACCCTTAATCTCATCATGAGTAAAGCCTGGATCATCATCTCCCAACCTTGAGTCATCGATATCTATAGTATCCAATAACAAGTCTTCATCAAGATCGAAGTAAATCTTAGCATGAGCCCTGTTAACTTCCTCAAATCCTCCAACAACACCTTCCGGTCTCTTAACCAATGGTTTTCGTCTACTCTTCCCAGCGGCAAATCTATAAAAGCCATCAAAATGATCCTTTAGCTCCAAAAAATATTTGGTCTTACTATTACTTTTGGCTTTCCTGATAGAACACTTGTAAACGGCAAGTTCTCTCTTGTATCTAATCTTCCTCTTAGTTCTAACATCATCACTAATATTTGGGACTTGTGAACTTTTTCTCAGAGCTCTCACTCTTCTCTTCTGCCGTTCCAAATCAACACTCCACCAAATAATCTTCCTGTCAATCTTCCTTTTAACCTTCAGCTTAGACACAACCCTATTGACCAAATACGTCTCAATCTCACTGACAATACATTCTATATCTTCTTTACAATTAGTATTCTTCAATCTCTCGGTATAATTCTCCATAGCAGCTCTAATTTTCTTACATGCTTTATAGATCTTTGGAATACTTCTACTTATATAGTACGAACTCCCATGCTGGAGACAAGAGGCCTCAGTGCTAAAAAGAATATACCGGTGATCACTGAGAGACTCAGCATCACTAACTTTATATTTAAATCCATTAAAGTCCAAAGAGCTCGAGCCCAAAACAATGTCGGTCCATCCCTGGCCGACTGATGAGCAAAATGTTGGAGTAAAATCTTGAATGTTAAAAAGAATCAAATTCTTAGATGAGATAAAATCAAATAATAAAACCCCACGAGCATCGTTAAAACCAGCCCCCCAGCTAAAATGTTTACAATTAAAATCACCGAATACTAAAAACCTATCATACATATCCAGCACCCCCTCCAGTCTATACAAGTTAGCCACCAGATCCTCAGCGGGAGAGAAATAAACCGACACCAACCCATAATTCTGACCGTCAATAACTATAGTAATACTCGCAACAACATCCATCTCAACGTCCACGACAAAATCAATATTCTGATTAGTGACAATAATAGCTGTTCTTCCACCACAACAAGAAACTATTCTCCAATTCTTATCTGTATAGGCAACTTTACCCTTTATTAAATACGGCTCCTGCAGTAGGATAATATCAGGCGAGACCCCTACCACTTCCTGGACAACAGAGAGCTGGGCAGCAGCAATAGCACAGTGATTTAAATTAACACTTATAAAATGCATTAGAGCAAGAATTACAATAAAATAAAGATATCGCATAAAAACAATGAATATAACACCAATATGACACAAATACAAACACGAAAACAGAACCGCAATAGAATAAAAAATACATTAACAATTTTATAAGAAACTACAAATTAAAAGCACACATGTAGGACAAAATTTAAAATTCATAAGTTAAAAACCAAGTGTTAAAAAGCAAATATATATACAATATCAATTAAAATATATTACAATCGTAAATATTTTTCATCTATATCTAAATGATTTCTAATAAAATCCATTTCTCTAACATAAGTAGGACAGTTTTTATCCATAGCGTGATGTTGAGTATTGAGATTCAGTCCGTATTTTTCATTACAAAAAGAACAGTTGGTACATCTAAAACCCTGGCTATTATTATTGCATGAGGTCGACAAATGCTCACCGGAACAAGATGCGCAACAAACCTTAGACTTACAAAACTTTTTGGAGTGTCCGAAGGCGAGACAATGAGAGCATTGCCTAGGTCGCATAAAAAGTTTAACCGTATACGCTCTCCACCCTAGTACAAGTCTTTGATCTTCCAAGAAAGCATTCTGGCAAGTTGAATTAACCGAAAAAATTCTATGTGTAAAGGACCTAGATCCCTTGGCTGGAATATCAAAAATAAATTTGACACATTCACCATTACAACTACAGTCACGTTTAAGTGCATCAATAACGTTTGCATTATCTATAGAAGAACCAACACCATATATGATGATACGTGGTCTGATAAATCGTCTCCGTCTCGGTCTAATATATTTTCTAAGATTATCTTTCTCTTCAATCGCTGATTCCAGTCTCTGTACTTCCTCACGACTTCCCAGTCTTAACAAGAAATCGCCATTCTCTCTTCTAATGGATTTTTTTATCTTGATCTTAAGGTCCTCTGGCCTAAGCATGCTACTTATCTCATCGAACGCGTCAACATGCTCATCTACAGGTCTCAAAACTATTTCATCTAAGCCACTCGACTGCTTAACCACAGAACTGCCAATATTTGGTACAGTGCCACTCACTCCACAACAAGTATTTCCCCCAATCATTTGTTTCAGCTCGGCAATATCATCTCTAACGCATTTTAATTCGTGCTTATTGTTGCGAAGTATGTCAGCTTCAACCAGTCGTACTGCCTGTGCAGACGCCAAAAGAAGGATTCTATCAAGTCCGGCAGTTAACTTGTCCGGAAGAGTAGTCGCTATCTTTCTTTGATTTCGAATTTTATCGACGACCCCATGCAACTCTCGTACTATAGACATGATGTCATTAGCACCCTCAATTATAATCTCAAATACTTCCTCTTTTCTCGCTGAACTCGGCACAGAGTCTGTTTCATGCATCTTTAAATAGTACAAAATGACAAAATTCCTATCTCAGAATCAAAATGTCCACCAATATTAATAAAAAACTGTAATACACCTACACATTTAGACGCTAAAATGTATAACTTGCGGTCTGTTTTCGGACAAACACATTAAGTACACATATCACAAAACATATATATACACACTTTATCCAACAATAAAAACAAGCAATTAAATTATACAATATTTACAAGAGCGCTGTGCAGTATACAATAAGAAAAACCAAAAGGCAATCATCAAAATCCCAGGAAATTCATAAAACATTCAATAAAGGTGTTATCTCAAAATAAACCATCTAGTTGGTCATCTAGTGCTCGAAATAGTTTTTAAAATGTATTTCAGAATTTTAACAGGCAAATTAAGCAAATTGCCCAACGGGCAGAAAAACATCAATTTTTGTGCACCAAAAACTCTCAGACTTCCTTTCTCTGCGGGCAGAAAATCACTTACCACTGGTGCACCTAAAGACTTATATCACTTTTACACTTAAAGGTTCAATTGACAACAAACATCCGCCTCGTTAGGCTTAACAATGTTCAGAAATTAAAGTACAAATATCAAAGTACATCAAAGTATAAAAGCCGTGCTTTTGCTAAATCTAATTAAAACAAGTTATATAGAATCTAAATCAATTAACAGAATCAAAACGCATGCAAAATGTAAAAAGTTATAGACAAAAAAAGTATTTATCGCATGCAAATGAACCTCCGCACGATCTTCAAACCTAAGAATCCTCGAATCTTGAAAAATATCAGTTCCACATCAGAAACGAGCACATCTTCTCAAACCGGAACAAACACAGAATACAAATAAAGCACTTACACCCTTCAATTCTACTTAATAACCACGATATAAGCGTATTATTCCGGAACCATCAAAACTCCAACCAAGATGGATGCCAACCAATGCGAAGAAGCCTCAAAATCGTACAGTTGTATGGGTTTTTACGAGGACTTGGCCTATGAGTACCCGTACAGCTGCACGGGTTTCCTTCTATGGGTTTGCATGGGGATTTGGTCTACGGGTACCCGTACAGCTGTACGGGTTTTTTCTACTGGTTTTTACGGGGATTTGGCCTACGGGTACCCGTACAGTTGTACGGGTTTCAGTCTGTGGTTTTTTACGGGGATTTGGCCTACGGGTACCCGCAGAACTGCACGGGTACCCATAGGCCAATTCCCCGTAAAAAATCCCACACATGTTCGATTGCTGACAGGTCAGGAGAGTACGGTGGCCAGGAAAGCATCTGTATACCTTGCAGAGCATGTTGGCAGATGCGAGCACTGTGTGTTCGGGCGTTATCCTGCTAAAAAATTGCGTTAGGCAGCCCCTGAAGGTAGGCGATTGCCACCGGCCGCAGTACATTATCCAAGTATCGTTGGGCCGTCATAGTGCCCTGTATACGAATAGAGGTGACCTGGAATCGCAGGCAATAGCTCCCCAAACCATTATGCCACGATGTCGCGCGGTGGGCGTTCCACAGTTACTGCCGGATTAGATCTGTCTCCACGTCGACGCCACACACGTATGCGGCGACTGTCACTGGTTAAACAGAAGCGTGACTCATCTGAGAACACGACGTTTCGCCATTCTGTCATCCACATCTCTCCAGTCCGGCACCATTCTAAACGTTGGCGTCTATGCTGTGGTGTCAATGGCAGTCTTCTTAACGGACGCCGTGAGTGCAGGCCACGTTCAACCAATAGACGGGAAATGGTTCTCGTCGACACGGGAACATCCAGGGTATGTTTCATATGCTGCAGAATCGCAGTACAAGAGACTTCCGGTACCGCCAGAGCTTGTCGGCGGATGCGTCGATCCACGCGTGCTGACGTTACTCTGGCTGCCCCTGCGCCCCTCCTTCTTCCCACATTCCCTTGTTCCGACCACGTTCGCCATAGCCGATGCACCGTGCTTGCATCCATGTGGGTATCAGCTGCGATTTGACGTAAGGACCAACCCGCCCTTCTCAGTCCGATCGCCATACCCCTCATAAAATCGTCTATCTGCTGAATTTGCCTTCGTTAACGGCGGCCTGGCATTCTCTCCTATTACACGTATCCTTAGCACCTACACAATACGACCACAATTATGCACATCAAAAAATCGCATAACTGGTACTGGTAAACTCTACTGTATGTATGTACTATGACTCAAGCCATGAACTTTTCATGAACTGTGAACCATCTATGAACTGCAACTCCGTACTGACACTGCACACTGTGCATACCCATCAACTTAAACCGACGACACACACTATGCAATTCCCAAATATGTATTACACTGTCCCAAATTAAGTCACATTAATACCACATTAACTTAACCAAGATATTTATGTTTAATGTTTTTCCATTCAATTCTATTTGTTTATTTGTGTTTATTTGTGCATATTTATTCATATTTATACTTCACCTTTAACTGCAATGTATGGTATTGTATTGTAATGTCATTGTCACCAGCAACTGTATCTCCCGGCCATGTTCTGTACCACAAGTTATGTATGCCCTGATGATAACTTTTCAGTTAACACTAATGGGTGGCGTAAGTGCGCACCGTGGAGGTGTTCTTCTCAAGACGGTTAGTGTGAAGGAGCGACACCAGTTCTGCCAATGGCGATGTGTTGGTGCTTTCCACACTTAGTCCTGTCCTATTACACGTATCCTCCGGGACAAAAACCAACTCTCTTCGATAATTCATCTGGCAGAAGTAACGACACGAATATTGCCCATTCTGCACGTTTCTTCCCTTATATCTTACTTCACGTGCGTCGGAGAGCTGCGCATTTCATGTCATTCGCATTACTCAGTGACGTGCGTCTACTCTAAAATTTGCATAAATTTCTGAATACTCCTTCTTGGTGTTGCATTTTCAATGTCGAGCAGTGTATATCTATAAACGTGCTAGTTCAAAAATGGAAAAGAAAATGCTTTCCTCCAACTTTACTTAGTATTTAAATAAATCATTTTATACATATAAACAGAGTTTGCTGATAGTTGTAGTCATATTCAGTAACATTCCTGTTCTTTTTACACTGATTATTAATAAGTTACTTAAGCAATTAAAAATGAAAAAAATAAACACTGAGGGGGTGTGAAATTTAAAGGGCTGTCAAAATTTTTAAAGCCCTTTTTATGCTATTTATTATCATCAGAACATTTCAAAATTTCTGTCCAGAGTAGTAAGGGCATTAACGTATTTTTTTACCAAAATATTTAAAAATCAGTAATTTCATCGATTTTGTGGTACGAAGTCCCCAAGAGAGTTTAAGTTTAATAAGAATATCTGCAGCCGGTGATAAAATTACTTTCACCTTTTATGACCAAATGGACAAAATTTTAGGATCCAGAGATGCAATGACGAAAACACCGTTAGCCTTCTATAGCAGCGGATGACACTGCGGTCCTGGCGCAAAGCGCATTCGTTGGTCCAGTTATACAGTTACAAAACTACATTCATACACTAGAGATTTGGCTTAATAAGTGGAAGATATCTGTGAACGTGGACAAGACTAAGGCGGTCTTATTTACTAGAAGAACCAAAATTAATAAGACTCTACAGTTTTACAATGTCAGCATTCCATGGACCAAGTAAGTCCTTTATCTTGGGGTGATCCTCAATAACACTCTTACATGGTCCCCACACATCACTTCTATTATTCAGAAGTTCCGGGTTCGTAAAGCTCAATTCTACCCCTTAATTGCTCGGAACAGTGTATTATCTATAGCCAATAAGTTACTTATTTACAAGTCCATTCTCAGACCATTGCTGTGCTATACCAGCCCCATTTGGGCACACACGCGGAAAACAAATAGGCAGAAACTGCAGACATGTCAAAACAGTGTTCTCAGGCAGATAGCCAATGCGGAATGGTACATTAGGAACAACCGAATTCATGAGGAACTTGATATGAAACTACTCAGGTCCTTTTACTACAAACTCGCTAAGCAATTTCATGCTAGGCAACAATGTATTAGTAACCCATGTATAAAAATCTGTAATTATGATTATAATGATCTCAGCAATATGGATAGGCCACTGACACAACTAAATGTTACTATTATGTAAATATATATTATATTAAAAAAATGTAACTTACTCTCGTACGTATGTATTCTTGTATATATGTGGTATATCTGTACCCTGTTATAGATTCTTACTTGTTCATATTTCTGGTACTTCTTGTTATTTTACTTATTATTTTACCTCTTATTTTCATTTTCTGACCATTTCTTCTTGGTGTTGCATTTTCAATGTCGAGCAATGTATATCTATAAAAGTGCTAGTTCAAAAATGGAAAAGAAAAATGTTTTTCCCCATCTGTATTTAGTATTTAAATAAATCATTTTATACATATAAACAAAGTTTGCTGATAGTTGTAGTCATATTCAATAACATTCCTGTTCTTTCTACACTGAATTATTAATAAGTTATTTAAGCAATTAAAAATGGAAAAAAAAAACTCTAAGAGGGTGTGAAATTTAAAAGGCTGTCAAAATTTTTAAAACCCTTTTTATGCCATTTATTATCATCAGAATATTTCAAAATTTCTGTCCAGAGTAGTAAGGGTATTTTTTTTTACCAAAAAATTTAAAAATCAGTAATTTCATCGATTTTGGGGTACTAAGTCCCCAAGAGAGTTTAAGTTTAATAAGAATATCTGGAGCCGGTGATAAAATTACTTTCCCGTTTTATGACCAAATGGACAAAATTTTAGGATCCAGAGATGCAATGACGAAAACTCCGTTAGCCTTCTATAGCAATAGTAAACAATGTCAAAAAAAGATGTAAACAAAGGTTTGAAGTGCGCCAATCCAGATTCACGTTTGTGACATCATTGCTCGCAATGGCTTATGGTAAGGGAATGGAAGACGATAAGCATCTGAACCGGTCCTGAAGGCGGATCTGCTTCATATCCCCTTTTCTCCCTAATACAAATGTTGGCTGCGCGAAAGAGCGTTGCACGTAAACGGGTCTTTAATTGTAACGAAGTTCTGCTCTCTGCTGCTTTCTGGCTACTCAGAAACTTGAAACTGTCCAAAACCAAGCTCTCGTGGCTTTCTTGTTATTAATATATTTGATAATTTGCTTGAGGTCAGCCTGGGTGAATGGTGAGTCGTTTTCTGAGTCTGGAGGTTGCTTATTGTGGCGCATAGTCTTCTGTTCCACCGCGTCTTCGTTATACTAGTTTAGAAAGACTGCGTCTAGAACTGATTCAGGGTGGTATGGACGGTATAAGTGCTGCTGTTGCTGGAGTTATTGATGCTCGGGAGATGAAGCTGAGTGGGTCTGAAGATTTATTTTTTGCCATCTTGTAAAGAAGGTCAAAAATATCTTTGTTACAGAGTATATATGCCAGGCTTTAAGTTTCACTTCTATGATTTGGCATTTATAACTAGCATTTTGTTTTCTGAATTTTTGTAGGATGTTTTTCCTTTTTTGCACTGATTCCGTGCACCGATTAAATTTTCTGCGTAAGGTTCTAGTTTTGCATTTTTCCCCTCCGTAGATCTTTTGTCCACCAGTTTATATTGATCAGCATTTCTGGTGTTCTCTTCTTAAATGTTTGGTTGCAGATGTTTTGCATTCTTTCTGTTATTTCTTTTCTAGTTTTGTTGATTTCTTCTGTGGTGTCGCAATGCTTGGTTGAGTGTATCATGGCTTCTGCGTATTGGTTCAGGTCTTGTACAAATATTTTCTGTCTTTCTTTGTTTATTTTAGATGTGGCGATTATGGTGCTTATTGCCGGTTCGTTGATTTCGAAAGTAATATATTTTTGCTCAAATTCTGTGTGGTTATCTCGAACTTGTGTGTTGTGGATTTTACTTGCTAGTAGCGGTGAGGTGATGAGGAGATCTGTCCTGGGTTGGCTTCGTATGTTGTTGAGTGTTGGAGGATAGTTGGTTGACACTGTCACACTACACCTCAATGTGTAGTGTGACAGTTGAAGTCTCCACTGATAATTAGGGGGCAACTGAAGTTCTGAATTTGATGGCTGAGTAAATCAAGAGTCGATATGGGCTCTTCCGGTGGTGAGATATAAATACTGGTGATCATTAATTACGAGGTTTCGGTTTTTATGGAAAGGGTCACAATATCTCGCTGACTTGTAATAATAGTTGGGGTCCATTTTCTGTTTGTGCAAATTATGACAGCTTGGGAAGGGCACTTGTTGTATATGTCAGATCATGCCGTATGCACAAGCTAGTTAATTATATTAATTATAGACCAGCCGGATACTTAAAAAGCATAAAGACCAACTTCCGCAGAATTAGTCGAGATCGACTTACTGGGTCCATACCCACACAGTCAAATAAATAAAAATATACATACTTGTTTTCTTGGAGCATTTTTTAAAATGGAGAGAAACTCCGCAAGAATTGTATCTAATTCACTCTTAAATAAATATATGTTAAAATATGGGGCCGCACTAAAAGTAATTTCAGATAATAGGAAGTAATTCGTAAGCCAAATGTTCGAAAACGTATGTGCACGGCTTGGCGTACGTCGTGTAAAGATCGTCCCCTATCGTCCACAGTCTAATATAGCGGAACAAGTAAATAAAAGTAAAACTTATTAGTAGTAACACGAAAAATTACCATAGTCGCTGGAATGACTGTGTCAATGAGCTAGCTTTTGCGCTCAGAGCAGCAAAACACGATACTATAAAATTGTTAATTCTCTTCGATAAGTTAATCATCGTACAACAGGGGCAGGCGGAATTTAAAATGATTATTGTCGAGGCAATGAAAAGCTGAGATATGGCAGGAGGGAAGAAGTTATATTGTGGCAAAATAAGAAGGAATGTGGATTATAAAAACGGAAATAAAGTTCTCAAAGTAAAGCACGCGTTATCGTGTGCTCAAGAAGGTACAGTAGCTAAATTTGTGCCGAAGTTTGAAGGCCCATTCATGATTGAAAGAGTTCGACAAACGACACTCTATCTCATAAACAAAAATGGACAACAAACTATCACAAATATGGACCACGTCAAGCCTTATTTCGATCATAAAATATATTTCAGTGTTTAAAGGTTTTTGGAGAAAGCCGGTAATGAAGCTAGTACCAGCGTGCAGAAACGTAGGGAAGCTCACTCCCTGGAAACCTTTACTGCAAAGCAGCTTAAAAAAAGCAAAGATGACCTCAGAACAGTCAAAGACGGCAATAAGAAATCAGCGAAAGAAGAAATAGTCTGGAAAGTTCGGCAAGAAACCAGAAACGCTGCTTCCAGGCAGAAATGCAAAAGGTCAAGCGCCGGTTCCAACGTTATCGATGTTCCCGCTAACAGAAGTTTAAGTCACAAGCGCCCAGCTGAGGTGGCTGACTGGCGAGGCCATGAAACAAGAGAAAATTTATTCGGCAAAAAGTGCAAAAGAAAAGCCAGTCACAGACGGCGACAAGAGTTCCACAAACTAGGAAGAGAAATCCGGAATTCCTATTTCCGCGACATCGAAGGAAGGTAGAGTTATAGAAGGATTAAGCGAAGAATTACCAACCAGAAATTACCAAGATCGTCCTGAAAGGAAACTCAGGATTTAGCAGTTCAACAGATATCCCACTTGGAACCAGTTCATCGCCAAGAGATTGTCGGACTTTGGAAGAGGAAAAAGATAACTGTAATCTTTTCTTTTTTTTTTCCCTGATTCGAAAAGTCAGTTTGATTTTATATAATGTTCAGAAGTTGCTATGTAATTTTACCTTTATCTAAAGCGACGGCATCATTGCTCAGTTTTGTTTATAAGAAAGAAGCTTCGAAATTGTTTTCGCAAGTATTCGCGATGTTTTTAATTTATAGGCAATGCTGATTTTTAGTCTAAAAGACTCAGATTTTGAGAAGGAAATGAAGAATTGTTGGCGAAATTTTGTAAGAGAGTATTAAAGCAATTATGTAATGTGCGCTTCGTTCGTGAAAAGTGTAACTAAACATTTAAAATTTCTTAGTGTTATTTGCTGTAATTATGCATTAAGCATTGTAACGACATTAGGTTTCAAGATTGAAAGTTTTTATTTTAGTGGTAAAAGTAAAATATTTGAAGTTAGTTGTTGAAGAATGAATGAAAAATGTTTAAAATTTTAACTAAAATCTTAAAGTATAAGATAACATTAAATGTAGAGAAAACTGGACGAGAAAAAAAGATTCTGTTGTTTATCCGGGGGTTTGTTATAAATCGAGTACCAGTATAAAATAGCATTAAGCCTATAGGAAACTGGGGGACAGGACCAAAAGTTTCTTTCATTATATCACGGGGGTTGTTATAATCCGGATTCTTTATAGCGGATTTCGACTGTATATAAAATCGGCAAATGCAAATCTCTTTCTAATATTTCTTATAGTTGCACAGTGCAGAAATATTTCTGCGAAGTAGAAGTGTCCTTGATCAATACATTATTTAGATAATAAGGCGTATTTATTATGTTTGTAAGGTTTTACTTATTTAGTTCCAAAGTTCAGACTTTAAAACCCCACGAACACTAACAAGAGAATAATCGCTTAAATGTGTGAATAAACACATAAGACGTAAGAAGGGTTAACTACCATTTACTTTTCAGAATAAATACAATCAACTCCTACTTGGAGTAAACACAAAGTCTCTACTAGGGTTGAACTTACATAAGTATGAATTTAAACTAAATTAAGCTTAACTAAAGCTATCATAAATCTAAGTAGTTGGACCCTAAATATTAATTTAATCGGCGAAGCCAAGCAAGGGCCTAAAGTATGGCCGAGCGTAGTAGCTCAGAGAAAACGTATCCAAAGGCAAATGCGCGCTAGTCAAGAATTCAGACTCTCTCTCTCGGTGAAACATCGACTTAAATAGTACTTTTACTCATTTGCATTAACTGCGTTTCTGAATTTACATTCTGGCAGGAAACTGTAAGCTGAAATTAGAGTAGATGGGAAAGAATCGTAACTTAAAATTACTGTTAATAAACTTAGGATAAACCTTCCATGTTGATTTCCTGACTTTTACTGTGGGCGCTGGGGGTGTGCAAACTGATAAAATTCATTATACGATTGCACAGCTTAGTAAAAAAACAAGCTAGAGAGCTGAAACATACCATGTGTAAACATTTCCATAATTGTAATTAAAACCAACTCCTTTAACAAGGACGGGAAAAATAAAAATCACAAATGATTGTTTGAAGAAACCTCTATGAAGGCATCTCTCCATTTAGACAGACAATCCTATCGTACTGTGCCGTAATAAAATAATACAATCTACTCCATTCAAAAAGATTAAATTAAATGAAGAAAATTTTTCTTGAGAAATGTGTATTCTAGAAGATTAAAATACCTACAAATATTTTTCTCAAATTTCTCTCAGATTTTTATGATAATTATTTTTCGGACATATTTTCTTACACTCTCACGAAACTTAACTGCGCAGTGTTGTATTAGTGCCTTTGAATAGCACCAAATATAAACTAGAGCTTTTAGTGGTTAGTACATTAAAACATGCGTCGTGATTATTAATTTAAATATCCTAACAATCCAATGATATCTGGTGTGTGTGTGTCATGTATAAGCTTACCAGTAAATAAAATAAAACATCACACTAAATTTATAAGTGAAACAGACTTTTATTTTACTATTAAAATTAATTTAAACTATTAGCATTCTCCTAGGAGTCAAAAATAAATATTGTACAATTAACATATCAAGGCATAGATTGTTTTCATTCTAAATCATGATTCATAACATATTGCTTTTAGATTAACCGGACATGGTATTATTGAAAAACAAGAAGACATTTAACGAATTTGAACTAAGTATTTTAACACATTATTTTACAAAAAAAAAATCAACTAGGATAGCACCTTGGCATTTTTAACTAGTTATTTAACTATTTCCCAGCAATCATTTACTTAAACTCCTATCAAGCTTTCATCCAAAATTCGTTAATTTACATACTAACATTTTCTATTAACAATAATGAGGAACTGCGTTCAAACCCAGGACTTAAAAGAGAAGGGCTAGCTCATAGACCTTTTCCCCTGAAACAGGCAGTGGGAAGTGATGACGTAGCCACGATGACACTGAGCGCGGAGGCGCAATTCACAACATAGAAATTAGCCTTTTAAATTTGAAGAACCAGCGTTTAAAATAAGCTGTGTGTGAAAGATAGCTATAATTTGGAAGAGACAATGTTACTGCAGTATGCATTTTGCATTGAACATTAAAAAATTTAATAGTACTTACTCAATTTTAAAATAACAGACAAAATGCGCTACTCTTAGCATAAAGTTCCTTTTTTTTAATTTGCAGGGATTTTTTTTTTCCTTTACATGCCTGTTTATTTCTAATCATTTATTTATCTGCATGTTAACTAAGAGAACTCTACTACTGCTTCTAAGATAACTATAATAACAGCTATTTAAAATTAACCAAAAACAACCTTAAATTGGCATAGTTTTAAACATGTATGGTTATATATGGCAAAATTTCTGCTAATCTAAGTTTGAGTTTCAGCCTAATTGTAAATTTTACATTGGCATATTTTTCTCCCGATTCAACATAATAACAGATATTTTTTTAAATAATTTTGCAACTTAGGCTTTCATCATATTACATTTAAATAAATACGTGTAAGATTGTTATCTTAATTTAGACAAAACAACTTTACTCACATTACCTAAAAAATTATTTAATTTTTCAAAAGTGAGGATTAAGTAGACAAGTCTTCTTATGTCAATTACTTTAATATTATACTATTATATTTTATCTAGAATGCTAAGCTAGCACAAAATCGAATTAATAATAACACAGGATACAATAAAAATAACTTAATAAAATTAGTTCTTATTTGAAATATGCTTTATGCTATTAACTTCTAAAATGTCATCTAAAAATATTTCAAATCAAAACATATTATATATGCTTACTTGTACAGTCGCAATTCAACTACAAGCTGTTGAAATATTATTATTTATTGGCTGCCACATTCGAAGCAATCCACTTTTTTGCCTTTTGGGTTGCTTTTCTTTGGAAAAAAACATATGCATTTCTATTTAAGAAACGTATTCTAATAAAAGTTCAATAATAAAGTTTTCTGAAAAATAAACGAATTGCTTCTCTGTTAACTTCAGGATAATGTTTCTCCAGTTTATTAATTAAAGAGCCAATTACATGCTTCCCTTTGTAGTAAGTTGTACCATGAACTGCACAAAATATTTTTTCGAACTCGTAAACTGTATTCATCCATGAATGGGAAGGTGTAGTCAAACCTCCTAAGGACAATAATTTAATCCATTCTGAATTAAATATTGGTTCATCAGCACTATTTTTAGATATTGTTCCCAATGACGGGTCTTTGTCTCGCACACGGTAGGCAATATAACCTGCAACATATGTTAATGCTTCTTTTTCGGCGGTCGAAAATTGTCTGGCGGAATTCAATTCTAATTCCCAAGCCATAGGAGAAGGTTCCTCTATGAAATCCAAATCCAAATCATCAATAGTATTTAATGGAAAAGCATCTTCCTCCTCAGTTTTCAAAGCCATTTCAAGTAGTTCTGATGTTAAATATGAATCAATATTTCTGCTTTCTTTAGTCGTGCACACTTTTGAAGATAATTTTGGCAGCTTATTAGCGAATATTAATTGCTTTAAGCGGCGTATAACTTCACTAGGTGATGGATAGTCATTAAACCTACCAAGCCCTCGAATCTGACTAAAGAGACTTTCAAGTGCATCCTGAGTTAACCTAGATGTTAAAACATATTTAGCATCATACGATGATTTCAGATCCTGGTGTAGGCCAAAAATAGAATTTATTGAAATTATTATTCCTTTTGGAAAGGCAGCATGTTGGATTTTCCCTGAACTCTTAATCCACCAATGGCTTTCTTCATTAATTCCAAAACTTGAATTTGTTTTTCATGATGTTCATTTAATCCAAATGCTGCTTTAAGTACTTTATCTGAAGGAGGGTATGGCTTGGTACTATTCATAATATCGAAAAAAACTGCCGATTAACTCAAAGAAGTCAGATGCTTTTTGATTTCCTGTGAGGTGGAGTATACCTTTCGCGGTAGTTCTTGAAAATAATGTTTTCGCTGGAGCGACTTTTTGTCTCTCGTTTCCCTTGACCATTAAATAATTTGGTTTTAGTTTGTGACACAATTTAATTTCTCCTGAATCTCTATTTAAAACCTCTTTAATAATATCAGCATTTAAAACAGTTCTATCTTCTAAAATAAATCCTTTATCTAAAGAGTGGTTTCTCAGTAATTTGAGGCAGTGCGCTAAATCTGCAAAAACTCATATTTTTTTCGTTTGCAATACTGCATTTGGAAACTCAGAACTATTAATCGAAATCTGTAACTCTTTCCACAAAGTACTAAATCCTCCTAAATCAGACATTATTGCTTTCACTTCTACTCCAGATGACTGAATATGTCTTATGAGTGAAAAAAGAAGTTCTTTCTTCATTGGAGTATTAAAATCAAAAAATATTGGTTGTTTCCACTGCGAAATGAGACCTCTGATTAAAACAAACTGCACTTTTTGAAAAGGACCAAGTATTTGGTCCAGTTTAGAGTCATAACAGAGTTTAGAATCTATATGCATTTCGTCGAAACTGAGAACGCATATTTTTTCTACAGAATTCAAATATTCGCATCTTTCCTTCATTACAGCAAGAACATCACTCTGAATTCCTGGGCTACATGAAAATTTAGCGCACCATCTCTTTAATGTGCTAGTGCTAGGTAATGGAATACCCATTTTTTCTTTCCAAAAATCGTAGCTTTTACATGATAGAGCTCTTATGACAATACAGCGTGAAATATCTTCACTAGTTCACCTGATTTTTTCCTTCTTTTCTAGCAATGCGTTAATCTGCGTCTTTGTAAAACTATGCTTTAGGCGTTTTTCCAAATTCTCCGATCTGTGCTGTTTTTTCCTAAATTTTTCTGTTTGGGATTTTAATTTTTGAATTTCCGATACAAATTCCTTTCTAGATGTCGTCCACCTTTTTTGTCGCTGAGCAAACATTCTAAAATTTTTCTTTTCTCTATTTTTCAATATTTTATTACAATTTTCTAAGAATATATTTTGTTCTTCAAATTATCAATGCATTCTTGTTTATCTTTACAATTAAGGCATTCAGAGATATTGTCACTTACGGCATTGTCGTTTGTGAGTTTTATTTCAAAATCATTCACATTTGATTTATTGTTGTCAGCTTCAATTTCGTTCTCAGCCTCAAAATAAATTTTCTTTGGACTTGTGTAGTCTTTCAAAAGCACTCTGCATTAGTTTTCTTTTCAAATGTCTCCGATTTCTTGGTGTTATTTCGTTTACATCACACGATAAATTTACTTTCGGCACAGCATTGCATTTCAACAGTTTCCTTTGTGGCAATCCAAGCAAGCGATTTCTCATATTATCTTCATAATCACTGCACAGAAAATGTTCGCTGCAAATTCTTGCGTTTTTCACATTAATAAAATCTTATCTTCGACATTTATGTATCCATTCTTTCGTCAAAATCAAATTGTCCTTTGGGAAAGCATGAAATACAATATCTCTTCCTTTCGTATTTCTATAAGTGTTACGGCACGTTGCTACAGCACAAGAAGCCATATTAGATACTTTAAGTAGAATTTAAAAGGAAAACTGATTAAAACTATACATATATATACACGAATTATTTTAAATATTTGCATTATTAGAAAACAAATATGTATGATTAAAATTAATTTGAGATATGCGACCTCCAGAAAATCGTCTCGCAAACTGAATGAAACTACAGCTTTAAACTGGCGAAATCAGAGCAGGTGCATAACAATGACGTCAGATTACTACCAGTTAACCCCCTCCATGAGGCTCGCGTCGGCGATGAGTCGAACAAAGGAATGACCTAGCCTTTTCTATTTATCCCTGGTTCAAACCGGTACTTAACTATTGCATCGACCCGGAGACGCAGCACGCATCTAAAACCGGAATTTCTAGAAATGAACTAAAAGATTTAACTGAAACAACACTGCCAATAAATTTATATATCAAATTAAACCATATCAACTTTACCATTATATATCAACTTTACCAGAATGAACATTATTAACATTGATGATGCTCAACGCATCTTAGATATCTAAATTTATGAAATGTGACTTAACTCTTCCTCCAGGACTCCGGTGAAACTCCCACAAATACCTGCTGGACGTGTAAAGCACAAATGATAAGAATGTTGACTAAACCCAAAAGTCTTTAGACGGGACAACCGAAGAGTTCAGTAGTACAGGATCTCCTCCAAAGACGAACTGGTCCGCAGGCTCTCTCGTAGCATTGAAAAACCTCAATGGTTACGGTGTCGAAGCTCAAAAAAGTCTTTAGACTGGACTATGACCATCATCATTCCACAAATTCAGGTAGAATCGAAGAATTAAGCCGCACAGATCCCTTCCAAAGACGAACTGGTCCGCAGGATCACCTGTAGTATGTTGTTTTGTATTTTCGGACAACTGCTGTTAAGATTATTTGTTTCCTCGACACGACAAATAACTCCTGTACAAACGCTGGTCAATGCACGTTGAAACTCTAGCGTCTATTGGGTATATCTATGCCACCTTCATCATTAATATTTATAACAGACCATAATGATTATAAGCCATTTGGCTAATCGTACTACATGATCATTGCTCTAAAACACTACTTATTAATAGTCTATTGGATTTTATGCTAAGTAACTAGTTCTTGTGTTTTGAACCTTTACTTTTACTTCTTTCCATATTTATCACCAGAATGTTCATTAGTTGTTGTGTACTTAAGCCGAGGTTTTGAATGTTTTATACTTAAGAGCTTCTGAGAGACTCGCATTGCGGTTACGTACTATCGCCAGTTCTGTCAAAGTTTATTCCGGCTTTAGCCAACGTAAAATACCCGCTGTAAATTACTTTAGCCAGTTTAAGTATACTATTTTGTGTGTAGTCTCAGACTACGTTACCTGCATTGAAATTAACTTCATCCTATGTTATGTTAAGTACCCACAATTAGCGAAGGTCCGTCTGTAATACTAGTACTGTCTTCTGTTCATTTAAAAGCTAGATTAAAAAGGTTATTTTAACCTTGCTATAGTTCGGTCATGTCCTTCAAACTAAAGCGATAACTCGTCCTACAGTCTAGTAGGGACATCTGCTAGACATCGAGATAAGCAACTAGACATAGTAAAACTCGAGATGAACGCATGCCATCTTCCAAGAATGCGCCTTATTATACAACGCTCTTGTAATCCACAAATGTATTAAGTTTGCCAACGTATGGTTGCAAATACTACGGGTACGTGAGCAACTTTACAGACCCGGTTCTGGAGGTTGTGGATGATGGTGGAATTTTTCCTTTTTGCACTTGTTTTATTCACATACATGACCACCCCTGAATGTTTCGTAGTAATTTTCGGCGGGAAGTCAGCTAATTTATTTGCAAGCTAAGGGAAGAAAAGAGGAACATGGGAAAAGCATGAAAAAGGAATTAAAAAAAATGGAATGCACAAAAAAAGAGATCACCGCATCTTTTATCTTTCCTGTAACTTTCTCTCGCTTTCTTTCTTTTTTTTTTCAACCTTTTCCAAGTAAAAGAAGCAGGTAAAAACGGGAAACGATGCGACGTCGCGAAGAGGCAACAAAAGTAGAGAAGACAGAAATTAACTGGGAAAAAAGTCAACCAAAATAGAAGGTATGAAGGATCAGGTATTAAAAATACAGTAAGAATAATTTTGACTTCTCTTCCCTTTTTATTTCACAGCACTTGCTACATTTTCTCTCCGTCAATTCTCACCTCTCCCACAACATCATTTTCTCTCCTCTTTCCTTCTTCCCTGTCTTCTCTTGCAAGAAACAAGAGGTGAAAAGAGAGAAAAAAAAGTAAAAACAGAAAGGCAATGACAGAATAAAATAGTAAGATATATAGAGGAGAGAAGAGTGAATAGGAGAGAAAAAATGCTGATAGTAGAAGACAGTAGTCAGAAAAGATGTGGCGGTGAATATGTAGGGTTTTATTTATTTTTACTAATAGTAATTTTAATTAGTAAGCCTTTCCTATTTTCTCTGATTCCCCTGCCCAGGATGGAAATGAATTAGGGTGTACAAGAGTATTTATACTGAAGAAGCGAAAAGTTTAGTCAGAGCAGGATTTCGTTATTGTGAGCGCATGTTGCTACTGTCTTCCAACTGCTAACCTTAGTATCGGTTACGCATTCTCGCCACCGAGTTATTATTCTGCCCGTGTATGTATTGAGTTAACCTGTTAGCTTAAATTAAATTCTGTAGTCTCGCATTACTCTTTGCCTTTAAATTTAGTGTTACATAATTCTCACCGCAAGTGGTCGGTGCTTGTAGGCACATAAGTCCATGCCGTCTCTAAATTATATTGTCTTCAATAAAACGGACTTTTCCACTTTTCCTCCTGGTTATGTTCATCTTCAAGTCTGTGTGAAAACTCGCAAGGATCAAAACTTATGTGTAGATGTAGTTACATTTTATGATAGCTAGTATTTCTAAGACTGTATCTTAGAAATACTTTCTTCACTTTGGCTTTCTCCTTTCAGCGTATTTGTTTTCCTTTTATAGTAGAAAAAAAAAGAAAATTTGCATACCTTATCTTTTTACCTGCTTCCAAAGCTATCTCATTTCTTCAATTCTCCTCTTCTACTTGTTTTCGACAAAGCATCATACAAAATCATTTAGTTAACATTTTTCTTTTCAGCAATTCATTGCTTTTACAAAATTAATCTATTTACAATGCTTCAGAATCTACTTTACAAACATTAAGTAATTTTAAGTCTTTGCAGAATTACAATTTTTTAAACAAAAACATTTTTCTTTCAAGATAAGTTTTTATCGCCCACTTGGCGTAAAACTCAACCTCGCTTGAGGTAAAATCGACACTGCAACTTGCAGTACACTCGAAAATTAACTAAACTTTTGAATAAGAAATGCTACTTATCTTGTTGTAGTCATCCATCCTTTTCTTGGCCCAATCCTTGAAGGAATAAGTTGCAGCTTGGGCCAGTCTCCTTGACTTTGGTTGTTGGTCCTTGGAAGCTTGTTCATCTCTTTTCCTTTTACAATTCCGTCGTTGTATTCTAGCGTACTTGCGCTGGGGAGGAGGTTGCTCTGCTGGGCGTTTGGTGGACTGGGCCCTCGTTCGTTGCTGCTCCTGCTTCCTGCTGTATTCGGGACGTTGATTCTCAGGCTGCAACCGAGGCTGCTTGCTTCTCAGGCACCTGTCCGATGTTTCCGCAGTTCTTTTGGATACTTTGGGCTTTCCTTGCCCATTCTGCTTTCGTCTTTTGGTCTGCTCGTAGGTCCATTCGTAGGTCTGCTCACCTGCATCGTCGGTCTTTCTTTTGAATCCACATTTTTGGTTCTTACTTCTACTTTGTTGAGGGGGAGCTTTCTTTTTCTGACTTTTCGATGCCGTTGTAGCTGGTTCCTGTTGTTTTCGCTGAAGTACATGTTCCGTGCTATTTGATTGCCTCGGATCCTGGAAAAAATCTTTAAATACTGGCATTTTATTTCTATTATAGTACGGCTTGATTTGATCCACATTCGCCGTGATTCTTTGCCCATCATTTCTTTTTAATATAACCACTGCCTGTGTAACTTTCTCAATTATGAAAGGGCCTTCAAAACGCGGAAAAAATTTCCCCACCTTTTCTTCTGGGGCATTTGACAAGTTATGTTTTATTTTCAGAACTTCATCTCCCACATTTTACTTGACCCCTCTTCTCTTCTCGTCATAATATAATTTTTGTTTTCTCTGGGCCATTTCTATATTTCCCGTCGCTTCCCGTATCAACTTTTGTATATCACTTATTTTAAATTCTTCTGCCCTTTCCTGGACAAAGAAAAGTTTATCTAAGGGTGTCAAAATTTTTCTTCCAAGAAACAGTTCAGCGGGGGTTTTTTGTGTAGTATCGTGTTTGGCGGTATTAAGGGCAAATGCAAATTCATTTATATGGCTATCCCAGGTAGAGTGATAGTTTTTCACATAACTTCGAATTATTTTCACTACATTTCTATTAACCCGTTCCGCTATGTTTGACTGCGGACGATACGGGACCATCTTCAGATGACGTATGCCCAGTTTTGCACACATTTCCTCAAAAATATTACTAACAAACTGGGGACCATTATCGGAAATAACTTTTAGGGGCGCCCCGTATTTTAAAATATACTTATTTAGAATTGAATCTACTACAATTTTTGCAGACGCGCGTTTTAACGGAATCAACTCTAACCATTTGCTAAAATGATCCACTATAACTAAAAGATATCGGCTTTTGTTAACTTTACTTCGAGGGTAAGGTCCAAGTAAATCGATGCCTATTATTTGATTTGGGAATTCTGATTTAATACTATTTAGGAACCCGGCCGGGCGGAAATTAACATAATTATTTAATTGACATGTTGGGCACGACTGGACATACGCCCTAGTAAACTTTTGCAGTTCTGGAAAGAAAACTGCCTCGCGAACTCTCTGAACAGTTTTTCTTATACCTAAATGAGCCGAAATGGCACAATCATGCAACTCTTCTAATACATTCAACCTCATGCTAGCTGGGATAACCGGTCTATATTCATGATTCTCATTAGTAGCTTTCGTATAGAATAACAGTCCGTCAATTAATTCGTAATTTTCGGCCCTATTTCTTATCGGCACAATATCCGGATGATTGAAATTCTCAGGGTCGGCCAAATAATTGTATATATTTTTGAACTCCGGATCTTTTTTGAGTTCGGCTATTACTGTTTCACGAGAATCTAATACTTTGGATGTTAACATGGCTATCTTAATTACACTTCCATTTTCATCTAAGTTAATTCTGCTTAAAGCATCTGCCACAACATTTTCCTTTCCCGGCGTATGTTTAATTATTAGGTTATATTCCTGTAATTTGAGAGCCCACCTTATTAATCTGGGTGATAAATTTTTTCCAGAATAGAGTCTAGTGACCGCCGCGTGGTCGGTATATACAGTTACTGGAGAACTTCCAAAGAACACACGAAATTTCTGTACTGATGCTAACACTGCGAGAGTTTCTCTCTCTGTTGCGGAATAGTTTCTTTGGGTTTCATTTAATGTTCGGCTGAAAAAAGCCACGGGCTGACCATTTTGGGAAAGCACTGCACCAATCGCGAAATCTGAAGCGTCCGCTGAAATCTCTAATCCTTTATCCCCTTCTGGAAATTTTAAGACGGGAGCTTGAGTCAATGCGTCTTTCAATTTTTGAAACGCCAAGTTGGCTTCTGCTGACCACGAAAACCTAGCTTTTTTTCTTTTCAACTTTAGCAGTGGCTCAGCTATTTTTGCAAAGTCTTTAATGAAAGCCCGGTAATATGAACACATCCCGAGAAACGACGATAATTTCTTCGCTGTTTTAGGAACAGGATAATTTCTAATGGCTACTATTTTTGACTGATCCGTTTCGATTCCCTTTTGGGAAATTTTAAATCCTAAATAACGTAACTCTTTTGCGGCAAATTTACATTTGGACGCATTTATCCTTAAACCAGTTTCATTTAATAATGAAAACACTTTTCTTAAATCTTGTAAGTGTTGTTCTAGATTACTACTTGTAATTATAATATCGTCTAAATATATGAACGTGCTTTTACCAAGGACCGGTCTTAAGACTATGTCCATACATCTTTGGAACGTTGCCGGGGCGCCGGATAAACCAAAAGGCATTCTGCGTACGTGCCAGACTTAGTTATGAACGCGGTTTTGTGGACGTCTTCGGGTTTTACCCCAATCTGAAAATAGCCACTCGTAAGATCTAACGTAGTCATGTATTTTGTAGACGAAATATTTCGAATTATTTCTTCGATTATCGGCAACGGATATACGGGATATTTTGTAACGGAATTTAACTTGCGATAATCTATAGCAAAACGCCACCGCTTCGGGTGCGTAATCGGATAATCATTATTTTTCCTACACAGGACAACCGGGCTAGTATAACTGCTAGAAACTGGCGTGATGATTTTATTCTTTAACATCTCTTTAATATGGTATTCAATTATTTCTTCTTTGATTTTGTCGTAGCGGTAGGGCTTTTGCCTAACTGGCTGAGCATACCCCGTTTCAATGTTGTGGTTATGAAACCCGGTACATCACTAAATAAATTCGAAAATTCACTTACCAGGCTCTGGATTTTTTTCTTTTCTTTTGCTGGTAAATGTTGCAAGTCCAGTTGCGGGAGCTTATCATTCTTGGTTTCTATTGGTTTCATATTTAACGTCAACTCTCCCCCTTTGAAATCAATTTTTGCTTCTGCCAAACTAAAAAAGTCCACACCTAGAATAATACACGTTTGCAAGTTTCGCACAATATAAAATAAGATTTTTACCTGCTCGTCGTCGATACGCACGAACAAGGGTACTTTGCCTAAACAGCTACACTTCTCCCCTTGGGCCGCTATGACATCAGTGTCTCTTGCACTAAAAATTCTGTAACGGCGAAAGTACGACCACGGTGTTTAAATTGATTTTGGAAGGGTTTTGCGCTGCTTCGGATTTCTTCACCTTCCTCGAAGAAATCCATCTTAGTTTAAATTCTTCTTATTCTGGTTGCCCTCGGAATCTTTGCTTGTTCTTCTATTGAATTCCCTTCGTTCGCCGCTCGATTTAGGAGACACATCTTTCTTCGGCCATTGCTTCGCCTTATTCCCGTAACTTTGATTTTGCTTCAGCTGGGGTCTTGGCGAACTCCACTGACTCCTTCGCTCAAATTGGCGTCGTCGCTCGTTGTCGGCTGTTCTTCGGCTTTCAAATTGTACTGCGAGCTCAAATAATCTGTCTAACGTCGTTGGATTTCTTAGGTCGTTGAAATCTTGAACTTGGGGCAGTATAATTTGAATAACTTCAGGATCCGGGCGACTTCCATACAAAAGCTTGAAAACTTGAATTTTTCTCAAAATAAAATTAGACAAAATCTTCTGTTTTTCCTTGATATCGACTAAAAAGCTTCGCTTCCAGTCTGGCTCGATCTCGTACTACAGGAAATGCTTTCACCAAGGAATTTTTGAAATTTTCATACGTATATGTGGGGCTTCCAGGTTTCCCCAAGAGCTTCTTTCCAATGCACTTGAACCAGCTTAGTGCTTGGCCCTTCAAAGCGCTGGTAGCGAGAGCGATTTTCTGAAATTCGTGAACTGGATATAGCATGAAGTAGGAGTCTAGCTTTTCCAGCAAATTAATTACGGCTGTCTTGCCGTCAAAACTTGCCGCTGGCTTCATGGCTGCTCCCATGGTTTGTACGATGTAGCCAAATCCTTCTAAGCCAGGAGGTGCTATCTCAGGATTCTGGACAGGTACAGCAGGTATCTCAGGTTCGTCTTCTTGTCTTTGAGGCCATCCTCTTATTTTTCTTCGGGCGCCACTGTCAGGACTGAGTGTTCTGTGCATAGCTTTGGCAAACATTTTGAAGTAACGCCTTAACCTAAAGTCCTGATCTGGAGCAGGGAGCTGAAATCAGCTTTGTTCTGGTGTAGATACTGTGCTGAAGAATAACTGCACTTGAAAGGGATTTAAAATCCTCTTTTATTAAATCAATATTATTTACACACTTCCCAACTCGGGAGGGATACAGAAAATAAAAGACCACACTTGGGTCTAAATTAACAATCAGATAAATTTAAACTAAGCTAAATATAAACTTAATTAAATCCTTGCTCACAGAGCTAAATCGCGGAGTTGGCCTCTAACTAAATGGTGCGTAGCAAGAAGTACTAATACTAGCGCACTTAAATTTATTTCAATAAGTCATCACGTAGTAAGCAGTATGGCTTATAATTTTAGCTGCTAGCTGGTCAGGCGAACGTCGAACAGAATGACCGTGATCCGAGACTAAAACGTCTCTCACACTAAGAGGTTTCTACCTCTGGTTTAAATAGTACTTGGCTGTACTTCAAATTAGCATAAGCTGAAAACGCGCGCTTCTTCTGACGGGAAGTTGAAACAGAGAAGAGATAGAAAGATTTAAATTAAAATAAAACTTTGTTAGTTTAACTAAAACCTTACAAGGAAACAAGACAGAAATGAAGGCATGAGAAGACAGAAAATAAGTGATGGGAGGGAGAAGATGCTGACTGAAGGGACAGCTGCAATTCGGTTTTACCCCCTCTACCAGATTTTCTTCTTTCTCTACACTGAGCCATCCTATATCTCATGTTCCTCCAGCCACGATGCAATCAAGAGAAGATAGAAAATATCTACAAATAGATACTTACATAGACGAATGTGCGCTCTTCTGTCAGAATATTTTCTTTCACAATTTTCGCAGAATCTTTTTCCTGCTTAACTTTTCTGCTTTCTTTTTTTTTTCAATTCAAAACAATTGCGAAAACTCATTTTAACTCAAATGAGCCAATTCTGTGATTTTGCTTATGCGGTTCTATGTACGAATTTCAGACATGCGGAAATCCGCCACTTTCACTTTTTGTTAAAAAACCTATTCTTATAACAAACACTAGATGCTTACCTTGCATTTACCCTTCTCTAAATTACATATGACATGATTTTTTCATGCATTATTAGCAGCTAATTTTGAATTATTGCAAAAAATGCATTTGTAACTTTAATTTTGGACAGGAATATATATACCTTCTCTACAAAGGCCTTCCGTATAAGTTTTTTACCTAGGCTTTATTTTCTCAACCGCTGGTCGTAGACATACATCCAGTTACAAAAATGCTTCAAATGATGCAAATATTCATGCTTGGACATTCTGAAATTTTAAAGAATCAATTTCGTAAAAATTATGAAATCTAACTTTTCATATATTCTTCTGACAGATATTTAGGAAAATTTTATAATCCTTATAACAAATAAGTAAAAAGTGTGACCTTCCGTTCGAACTTGTGAAATTTCTGAGAAATTTGTCAATATATTTGAATTACAAATTGTAAGCAACAAAAATGTCTTACAGGAACCAAACTTGAGATTTCAGACAGAAAATAAATAAATATTGGAATTGTTTCCCATTAGGATATTATTATAATTGTTTATGTATATTCTGATAAATACTCATAGTTTGTTAATGAAGTTTATCATTCTGTTAAAAAAATTCTGGTCCGATAACTGTTTTCAGATCGCACATTCGGTCGGCATGCAATTTCAGTTTCGGACCACTGTTCAAGAAAATACTGGTAAGCTTTGAACACACGGTTAACTCGTGCTGTTAAGCGCATAAAATAAAACTGAATAAAATTTCTATTTTAGTGAATTTTTATGGTAAAGGTATTATTATGTTATGATTCTTATGTAATAACAGTGCATGAGAACATTAATAACGTATTTTCAACGTTTAAAAAGCTTATAAATACTTGTGAGAAAATACTTTCGGCATGCAAATTACATTAAAATTATAAAATAAAGAATGCCATACAATACTAAATCACAAAAGTTTATCATTAAATAGCATTTAAAAGGGAAAAAAATCAAGCTCGAATAATCATTCCAAATTATTTATTAATCGACCTCAAACTAAGTTTGAAATGATGTTAAAAATCGCAGATTTTAAAACTAAATATGCCGGTCAATTTTGCCGTAAAGGAGTCAAACGTTTTACGCTTCATTCTTTTAAAATAAGTTGTTTTTTTTTTTTTCTAAATATAAAGACTAAGATAACGAATAAAAAGTTAAGATTTCGAAAATTTTAAAAAATCGATATTTTTTTGCCCTAACTAACTTATATGCCCTAACTTGAATATTTGTGTCATTTAAAACATTTTTGTAACTGGAGTTAAATGTCTATAACTAACGATTGCGAAAATTAAGGCCGGGTAAGAAATTAATTTTGTGGACATGGTGCACAAACATATCAATGAATAATCAAATTATAAATTTTCACAATTTATTTGAATCCAACATCACTTTACCGAAAATTTGAACATTTAACAGGCATATAAGGCAATTTTTTTAGCATGAAAATGATTTCAGCAGATACTTTCATTACCAAGTAACAGCATTACAAAAGATAGGAACTTATTCCAGGTTTTATCTTTTCAGCATAACCAAGAAGAACGTGAAGATCTTCAAATGTACGCAGACCACACATTGTCATCAAATCACTTTTATTCAAAAGTTTTCCACATTCCCTAAAAGAGAGGAAAGATAAATAATTACGTAAAGAATGCTCCTAAATTTATTTTTAAGTTTTATTCCTAAATAATTTTTTAAACTGTAATATTTAACGAACTATTTGCGTTTATACACTGTAAAGTATTTTTTTATTTTAATTAACCAGTTATTTTATGTTACGTATCTTTACTGGCAGTTCTCCATTTCCGTTTTCCTGCAAGAATGTAAATTTTAGCTAGTGTATTTAAATGAGGTAGATAGAAATAATCTTTAAAGGGAGGTTTTAGATTGCTTAGACAGAACGTGTTCCGCCTGCTGAAGGCGACGTTACTAGTTGAAATTCTCCAATATCACTCTGCCTTCGGCGTTGCTTTATTCTTGCCAATAGTGCTTGTCACGCCGGTATAGGTTTGAGCCAACTTGCGTGCTATTTATTTCAGTGTAGCCTTTGACTAATTTACGACTTAGATTTACTTTAAATTTGCAATTACTTACTTTTTAGTTAGGCCATAAATGCTGACTGGTTTCGTAAGCACAAAAAGTGTCTTCTGTTCAATTATTTGAGTTCTGAATAAAAGGATCTTTCACACCCTTCTTACTTTTCTGTGTGATTAACTAGACATAGCGATAATTCACTTACGTCTTCACAAGAGTCTTGAATAAATGGATGCTACCAAAAAGAGATTCTATACTGGCGTCCGAGCTTCAGTAAGGACCATGTCTCAAAAAAGTCCTATGTTTAATCTATCCCTCTCCAACGTCGCAAGCCCCATCAGTACCAGTTAGTCCCATGGAAGAATCTGGATTTATTATGAATACTTTGCGTCCAGCATTGAAACCTGCAGTGACTTTTCGCCAGGAATGTCTCCGCAACTAATTTCCCTTAACAATTAAATCCGCATTTTGTACTGTATCCAATTCCAGAAGTGCAGAAAGTTTCAATAGCAACTGCCGCGTTAATAGGACAGGCTTCTAGGTAGCATAAATGCATTTACAAATTTCTTTTGTGTGAGCCAAGGAGTGACACCTCTAAATTTGAAATATTTAAAAATGTTATCATCAAAGCGTTCCCCATTGTTAAAGATACGGCTAAGCTCGAGGCAGACCTGTTCAGCAAGTATCAGATTAAAGCTGAAAAACTGACCAAATTTATTTTGTGGAAAATCCAAATTTTTTATTTTTTGTACGGCAAAAGACCTGACGAGGAGATAATACAAATTATTTTATCTAAGTTGTTGCCTCAAATACAAGATTTCTTTGAATTAAGATATCCAACGACCTCGCAACCAAATTCGAAAGCAGGCGTGCAGCAGAAAGGACACGTATGGCAGGATATGGCGAGAGACCAAATGGGCAAAATTTTAGGCCTCCACCAAAGCAAAGGCCACAGTTTTGCCAGAATAAGCATTTTGGAAAAAAGTTCAATCGCGACTAGCGACCACTAAAATGAAAGGCAAAACAGAAAACAGGACAAAGTAATAAGAAAAATTTAAACAAAGCACGGGTGCTGAAAATAAGAGGTAACAGTTACGCCGGAGACAAGAAAATTCCTCTAAAATTTATTTAAGTGCTGTAATTGTTAAAAATTTGGCATTTCAACAGTGTAGGTATTGCTACATAATATCTCTGCTGATGCACTGCTAGGCACTTGGGCTTCAGTGTAGTTTTCTATAGTCTAACAGCTATAGATTGTCCTATATTGCGGGATCAAAAGTTAATGCCGCTCAAGGCAAGCAGGTAAAATAGCACTGCACTTTCAGATTAAAAATTAACAGCAAAAGGTCGTATTCCTTGTTGAGAAAACTCTCCACGCATCTGTAATCTTGGCCATGGATTTATTAACAGCGGCGGGAGCGAAATTAAATTTTCAGAATTCCACTCTGCAGTTGGATTTGAAGAGACTGGAAAACGGAAGAAACAGCCAGCGGTGACTGACCTGAAATATTTAGCTGCGGAAGAAAAGGAAAAATTCTACCTTATTCGATAAAAGAGCTGGCCATATTCAGATTGAGAGCCCAGTATTGACACCGGAAACGTGGTCCCTGTAACAGCAAAGCCCTATTATTAAGATAAAATGAAGGAACAAATTTATAGAAGATCATATTCAAAAGTGCTAAGAAATAAAATTATAACTTTGATAAGTAGCTCTTACGCTAGCTCGGTGGTTCTGGGACGGAAGCAAAATAATCTCCCACTTTAAAGTGTGGCGATTCGCAACTGACTATCTAAAACTTAACAGTGTGAGTAAATTATTCTATCTAACTCCTTCTCATAATTCAAGAAATTATTCGCAATATTAAATCTACTAAATACGAATATGAAGACTTTAGATCTGACATCAGGATACTTTCAAACTGTCGTAGAGACAGAAAAGACGTTCCGAAAACCGTATTTATCACAAAGTCAGGCGTTTACCGACTTTCTTGGAATGCCCTTCGGCTTATATGGGCCTCCCGCGAGTTTTCAAAGGGCTATGGACATAATTTTGAGACCGGTCCTAAGAAAAAGCACACTTATTTATCTAGCTGATATAATAATTAGTGAGACAATTGAAGAACACACTAAAGACTTTGACGAAGTATTTTCACTTCTGAAAGAAGCAAGACTAAACGTAAATGCCTCAAAATGCAAGTTTGCAGCTACAGAACTTCGTTATTTAGGACATAAAATATCGGAAAAAGGAATTTAAACTGAAAATCAAAAATAACCCTTTACCTAATACTGCAAAGAAGTTACCTTCATTCTTAAGCATGTGTTCATATTATAGAACGCTCATTAAACATTTCACTAAAATAACTGAATCCTTGTAATAAGTAAAAAAGAAAGAAAGTCGTATTTACTTGGTCATCCGAGGCAAATACTCTATTCGAACAACCTAAACAAGCATTAATTCAAGCACCGTATTAAAGTTTGTTGTCACTTATGCTCACTTGTCTGACAGTAATATCAGCTCAAGCCTATGAAAATCCTCGTGGCAAGATGCGCGAGGTACGCCTATCGTTGGCAACAGCTTTGAGCACTTTACAGGTGAAAGTGCAATTAAGCTCAGTCCCGCCCCCCAATTTTAACGGAGAGCACCCCCGGGGGGACGAGTCCGAGGGCCTCCCACCCATCTCCCCTTCCACTAAACCACACAAGAGGGCTTTCGGCTCGCCGCACATTTGAAGTGCCGCCATGCCGCACCGACACTATACATTTACACACATCCATGCCTTCTCCGAGATTTGAACCCGGGCCCTTCGGCGAGGCAGTCAGCGACGCTAACCACTATACCTGTCGGGCGTCGTATTAAAGTTTTCTGAAGGCGATGAAAACTTAAAGATCACTGCGGATACCTCCGATTATGCAATGTGTGCCGTTCTAACTCAAAAACGTTAACTGCTTGCATACTTTAGTAAAACTCTCAATCATACACAAAGAAATTATACTTCTACAAAGAGGGAAATACTAGATGCTTTGTTAGCAGTGCAAAAATTTAGACTATATTTTTGGCAAAGCTCCCGTTACAATTCATTCTGATTATGTGGCTGTTAAACGTTTGTATTCAAGAAAGAATTAATCGCCGAGACTAATTAGATGAGCACTTGAAGAATTCAATATAATCATTAAACATAGTAGCAGATGCATTATCAAGAATAAAATTGAATGAGGAGGGAAATACAATAAAATGTGCTAACTGTGAAAAATGCTTGACTCGCGTGAAACTTTTGTGGCAAAATTACAAACGAATATCGAATTTACTCCCATTTTTGCTTACCTCGAAGATCCTGATCATTTTGAACATCAGGATATTGCAGCCAACAGGAACAGAGCCGCGAATTATGAAGTTATCAACAATCTCTTATTTTATGCAAAAACTATTAATCAGAATTACGAATTCAGACAGGTTATCTCAGCTAGTTTAAGGTTAAGCATCTTACAAGAGTTCCATGATTCGCCAATTTCAGGCCACCTTGGAATAAGGAAAACAGTACAGCAACTTCGAAGCGATATATCTGGTTGTAACGAAAGTTTTCCGCCAAAAACCTCCCTTCTTAATAAGTTAGAAAAAAAACATGAAAGCAGTAGCTTTAGTGTGGGTAGTAATCACCACCCAAATCTTTGATTTTCTGCCAACGTTTTGGTAGTTTCTCTTCTCCGGCTCAGAAACTTGATTGCCGCGAGTCCGAAAACAGATCAAACTCATTTCGGACGTCCTGTGCAAAATGGAAGATAGCACCAGCAAGATGCAGATGTAGGCGTAAAAAAAGCAGAAGTCCAAATGAACGATGTCGGGGCTATATGGTGGGTGTGGCAAAAGATCCCATTCGAGTAAGTACTAGAGTCCAGGCGGTGAATGCAGACACATGTGGCCTTGCATTATCTTATTAATGGAACATTACCTTTTTTTGCGCCGGAACTAAATTTGAAGTTTTTCCTTGATAGCAGCGTTAACAAGGACTAGCATCTCGCTGTAGAGCTTACTGTCGAGGGTTTTACTTTTTCCTAGATACTTTTCGTGGATAAGACTACGGCAATCTCACTAGATACAGAGCATGATCTTTTGTTAGTCAAATTGCGCTTCGCGACGCAAATACTCTACTAACAAATAAACGGTTGGTGTGCGCCCGTCTTTTCGGCCTGTGTTGCTGAAGTAAAGCAATTTTTCATCACAAATGACGATATGGCCCAGAATTTTATCTTTTTATTGATATTCGAGCAGATTAGCGCAGGCTCAAACACGTCTGTCCTTATCGCTTGGCTCAGCTCATGCAGCACCCATCGATTGAAGCTGTACGTCATGTTTATGCGATGCACAACGAGAACTAATGGTCATAGCACTAACATCTAACTCCTTAGAAAGGTAGGGTTCCCTCCTAGATTAGCTGCATACTAATCTTCTTCCACAAGTTCTCGCAGGCGGGCCTCATCAACGTTAGCAAGCCGGCCAGAGCGCCCTGCTTCTTGAATGTCATATTCCTTGTTTTCGAACTTTCGGTGGCAAAGCATCACAGTATCATATGATACAACATTACTACCTAAAGCTGTACACATGATTTGGTGACAATTTGTAGCTGACTTTTTGCAAAAGAACTGGAAGTAAATAATGGTTATAATCTGGTATGCTGATTCCATTTCAGACAACTTGTACTTAACAATTTTTTTCCCAAATTTCACAAGACGGTGTTCTAAAGCAAGTCTTCCTTTCAAATGCCAAATATCGTTTGACAAAATATGATTAAACACGCCAACGCGAGCTGTTTGCGTAGACGATATTTGCGGTGGCGGGAAACTTTCATTAAAACCCGATATTTTCCGCAGTTGCAAAAGTTTGTAAGTGCGTATATAAGGTTGTGCCATAATTACCAGCTAAATAACAATGTTAATTGTAGCCCGGTCGTCTATTTAAATACTATAAAGGCTACTTGCCCAAATGAATTAGTCGGGATAGACTTATTAGTTGCATACCCAGGTAGTGAAATCGATAAAAATAGATATTTACTCGTTATTGTACACCATTTCTCTAAGTGGGTAAAAATAGACACCCTAAGAACAGCCTCGGCTAAAATAGTGTCACATACTTTTATAATAAATATATTTTAAAATACGACGTTCCATTAAAAGTAATCTCGGATAAGGGGACATAGTTTATTAATCAAATATTTCAGGGATTATGCGCACAGCTTGGCATACCTTTAAAAATAGTACTTTATCAGCCGCAGTCAAACATAGCGGAGCGAGCCAATAAGAATATAGCTAAAATTATACTTACTTTGTTACATGAAAAACTATCATAAGAGCTGAGATAGCTGTGTCAATCAGTTAGCATTTGCCTTAACGTCGGCTAAACATGAGACGATAGGGAAGACTCCAGCAGAATTGTTTCTAAGAATGAAATTCTTTACCGCGCTGAAAAAATTATTTTTGTGCAAAAGTCAGCACCAGAATTTAAAACGTGTGACATTTAGAAAATAATAGATGACTCAATAAGAAATTCAGACACTGCGAGGATAACACAAAAGTTATACTATGACAGAAAAAGGCGTGAAGTTAATTACAAGCTCAAGCTGAGAGATAAAGTTCTAAAAGACAAAGCATTCATTATCATGTGCTGGGGAAGATACAGTGGAAGAGTTTTATCTACGATTTCAAGAACCGTACGTGATGCAAATGCATACAGATGTTGCATAGAAAGCGCAACAAGAAAAGACAGAACCAGCGAGGAACAAAGGCGGAGCACCACTGACATCGAAATCCACGTTCCCGAAAAAAAGGAGACGGGAAACACAAGTACGGGAAGAAGAAGGGAACCACACTCTGCAACGAACAAAACGCCAAGGAAGCAGCCAAAAGGGAAAGGATGCAGAAGTTCATGCGAACGTCCGAAGTCAAAGCGAGCTCAGAATGCGGAAGGAAAGGCAAGCCCCTTTTGCCGAGTCCAACGACGGGCCTACACAGAAAGTTCTGCGGAGGAAGAGCCGGACATGGAAAATTGCAACACCGCAGAAAAGGCTGCAAATGTTTCAGGTGAGAGGTCCAGATCTCCAACGTACAAATCCAGCATCAAAGCCGGACTTTTCTCACGGACGTGGTAAAGCTTCAGATTCTGGGAAAGAGCCCAGAAAGAGAAAAGTTCAAACAGATGATAGATAAAACGCAAGGTAGGAGAAGAATTAAAAGTGGAACAAGCAAACTCTATCCTTCGCGGGAGGATTTCGTTAGGACACGAATGGAGGAGTTCTGAAAATCAAATGATAAATGAAATTATTTTCCTTCGCAGATTCAGTTGCTACTTAATTTAAAATTTACCTCAAATCAGGTATTTCCTTTGTTCTTAAATAGCAAGAAACTCTGAAATTAAATATGCATTTATTCGCACTGAGTTTTAAGTTAGTCTAGAAATACAAATAATCTGTTTTAGTCCGAGAGACTGAAGTCGAGGAAAATTTTGGGAAATTGTAACTTCAAGCAACTTGTGCATGTGATGTAAAGTTTAAAATGAATTTCTTTAAAATAAAATATTGCAAATATTTCCTAAACTATGTTTTTGTTCGTAAACGTTAAAGGTTCTGTAAATATATGCGTTAAAACAAATGTTTGCATAGTTGTAAGAATTAAAATCTTGCAGTGTGAATGAAATATTTGAATAAAAGCTAACAAAATAAGAGAAAATTAAGTTAAGAGCAAAAGCTAGCGGTATACATAAAATTAAAGGTTAGGCTCTCCAGCCAACACAAAAGTTTAATCACCTGATTTGTTAGCACATTAGGTGCAGTTTTAAAATTAAAGTGTTTTTAAGGTCTAGTGAGTTCGAGTTTGTAATATGCAGGATGTTGGTTAGATGGTAGCGTTGCTACACTTATACAAATAGCACTTACTCATACATCTCAGTACATTTTACGCGAAAGCAGTGAGTAAGAGATTTTATTGATAGAATACGTGAGTTAAATGAAAGTTCTGATAAATTTGAATGAAAAAGATTTTGTTGAAATGTTTAAATAAGTTCAGAAAAGATTAAATGAACTGAATAAATGTAACATGTGTTGAATTTTTCTGCTAAAATCTTTCTCATTTCCACATGACTGGAAGGAGAAGAGCCTCTGATTTATAGTAAATGTAAACTGAAGAAAATTGTTTGATGGAGAACCACTTCTTTCTCATATAGATTTAGTTTTCAGATAGCTGTTAAGTTATACCGCTTGTAAAAAGTTGGCTCACGGTTAGCAATAATCTAGGTTCTTAGCAAGGTCGTTAAAGACCTTCGCTGCGATTACTTAAACTCTGGCAAGGAAAGTTGTAAAGAATTTATTTATTTTAATTAGCCAGTTATTTTATGTCACGCACCTTTACTGTCAGTTCGCTCTTTCCGTTTTCCTGCCACAATGTAACATTTAGCTCGCGTGTATTTAAATGAGGTAGAAATAAATAGTATTTAAAGGGGGGTTTTAGACTGCTTAGACAGAACGTGTTCCGCCTGCTGAAGGCCACGTTACTAGTAGAAATTTTCCGACAGCAGTCTGTCTTCGGCACTGCGTTATTCTTGACAACAACGTTTGTCATGCCGGTATAGGTTTGAGCCCATTTGCGCGCTAATTACTTCTGTGTAGCCTTCGGCTAATTCAGAACTTATTTATTTTAATTTTGAAATTCTTTATTTTTGAGTTATGCCATAAATGCTGGCTTGTTTTGTAAGCGCAAGAAATGCCCTCTGTTTAACTCTATTAAGTTCAAAAAAGGGTCTTTTACACCCTTCTTACGTTCTGTGTTTATCTAGACATAGCGATAATTCGCTTACATCTTCACCAGAGTCTTGACTTAGTGGATTCGGATACCTAAGAGAGAGACTCTACAACTCGTTTGCAATTTTATACCTTTTGACATGAAACATAGTTCTGGGATTTGTAGGTTATGACTATCGAGTCCGAACACAACCGTTGCACGCACAGATAATACCGAATATACTACGAGATATTCATGTAACCTACATAACTATGATAAAGTTAATTTGCTAAATACGCATACTAAAACACATGGATTCCACACATAAGTGTAATAGGTTTAGGGCCTCTTAAAATTTCACTGTTCCCCTTAATTGGCCGAAACACTATTCTTTCTCTATAAAATAAGTTACTCCTATATAAGACCATGTTGCGTCCAGTCTAGAGTTTCTTTAGCAATTATCAATTAAAAAGATTCTAAACTCTTCAAAATATTCCTCTTAGACAAATCTCGAAGAGTAGATAGTTTATACAAAATAATGCAATACATCGAGAATTAAATGTGAGGAATATCAATGAATATATTGCGAAGTTAGCTGAAAAGTTCTTTAGGAGAATTAGCTACACGAAGAATAATTCAATAACTATTACGGACTAAGATTTCATGGAGCAAAGTAATAGAAGGTCTGATGCAGTTTTATTGCACCTACGATAACTATCTCAACGAAATACTTAATTTATTTACTAATTGCTAATTAACACGCTTTAGCTGCTTAAAATTAATTTTATTATATATTCCTATCCCCTCCCAGCTTTCGGTCATTATTTCCAAAAATGTATGGTTCCGATTGGAGCCCGCACCTACCGACCAATGCAAGAATTGCTTGTTATTGCACTTCTAGTTTCAGCCACTCCAATCTCATCGAGCCAGCACCTGACATCTAGCCACGCCTTTCACAACTCCTGTCTGCCTGCCAGATTAGCTTCGGACGCCAACCATATTGTCTGCTTGCCACCACGTTCTTCCGAAAGACTGTTGCTTCTATAACGAAACACATAAATGCTATGATTGCTCTCGTTTTCGCCACCAGATGAGTGAAAGGTTTTTTGTTTCCACTGCCTGTTACTTTTCAGCATCGAAGTTTCGGAACTGATTGATTTCATGGCTACCTTCACTACCGAGAAGTGGCTTAGGCTATATTCTTAATTACCACCATAACGTTAGCCATAATAAAAGTTATGCTCAAATTTCTCACGTTGTTCTACTGAGGATGGGGCTACCGCCCAGGAGCCTGCACAATGTGAGTCAGTTCATCTAAGACAGTAATAAGGAAGCGTACTCTTCGTTGCGTATAATATACAGCCTACATTCCGCTTATTTTTCGGAAGTAATGTATTTGAAATTTTAGCCGAATTCTTAGATGATGATACAGCAATGTAAATATACTGATCTTACTTGGTATAATATCACGCACAGTTTCAAAATATGACAGGACAATAAACAAATCATGCTTTCTATTAAAGCACTGCTTAAGGAGAGAAATTTTGGTCAGAAGTTGACTGCCTTATTTGTGCAACAATGCTGAGGGAAGACATCAGTCAGCGAGTTTTGCTGTACATTTTCAATAAATGATGGCCAGTTCCTATTTGGCGCCCTTTTCGAAGTTAAAATTCTCATCTCACACACACACACATTCTTCAATCTTCTAAAAAGCATTTTGGACCGTAGTAAACCACGTGTACTGAATTTGTGGATACGGGTCAGAACTGACTACTGGATGGCAATTTACACGATCCAGTTTCTTGGATAAATAAATCGGTCAAATTTAGGTCGTGTAAAGTCCTTTGCTTATATAAATGTATATAGATAAATCAGACCTATTAACTGGTTCTTACCTTGCACGTCGAAAAATGTTTAATTTCTTGGATAAGTAACGCAGGTTTTATGAAGCCGAACTTTTGGCTTATATTTTCTCATTTCAAAAGCCATTTCATTTATGCTCTGCGTATTGTTGTCTTAAATGCAGAAAATGAGGGCAAGTGTGCTTTTTTGGGGGGGGGGGGGGGTATAGCAAGTAGGGTTTCATTCCTTAATTATAACTTAATTTCTTTAATCCTAGTATGACTGGTCAGGTGATTTATCATTCTTTCTGTGAAAGTAACTGCAAATTCAGAAATTTAAACAACTCTTTTATTTAAACATTAACTTAATAGCTTGTTCTTACAATTTAAATCTCCACAGCTTATAGGATTTCAGATAACATATAATGCGCATTTAAAATTCAAAGTAAAATTAAAGGTTGGAGATTCACAGTGAAGAAGCCTAAAAAGCATTGGATCAGTTTTAACTAATGCACGAGTGATTCGGCCAGCAAAGAGGTTAAGGCCGAAAAACGTAAGTCTCAGGCTGGGAGAGAGAGCAGAACTACGGTCAGCATCGCTGCCAAAGCTCTCTGTCAATCTTTCAAAAACTCTGTTCTCGTATATACATATCTCAATTACATCCTGGTGTGAGATAGCAAAAAGCAGATTTAAATAATAGAGCTCAAATAAAAAGATAATGGATTAATTAACATAAATATTCTAAAAGTAGAATCCTTCACACTTTTTATAACGCTTTATAAATAATCTAAAACATCGAATAGAGTATTTTGTGACACTTTCTTTTACAGTGTCCACGGGCTTATTTGAAAACAGCCTCTTTCAGCTGCCATCTCGGTGTTCAAAATGCTTAGAAATCCACTGGAGCTCAGTATAGTTTATATGATATATATTATACTGCTACTTCATCAATTTCTAATATTACCGCAAATGCTTGAAACATGGGATCGAGTGTTGTCCTGAAGCATAAATCACTTCCCAGCAAATCCGATCTTTCCTTCCTCATGGTTCTATGCAAAGAGTTTTCAGGAATGTTTGATTGACAGTTACTGTTCACTGTTTGACCATGTGTAGGTAATGTTGGCATCCATACCCATAGCGGATGACTTGGGAAAGGACAACTACGTAAGCTATGACATTTCAAGTGTTTTGTTACCGTTCTTCCCACGTTTAATACAAAATTTAATCACACCTCTGCCGTATAGTCACAGAGACGTCAACTTTATCACGCAAAACAAACACACTGCGTACTTCCACTTGCTGCGATAAAATACTGAAGTTGACTGTTGATATGACTGTTAACTTCAGATTTCAAACATGCCATGCAACATAGGCGTATGATGCGTTCATTAGCCGAACCTCTATCAATGCAAAGTAAATCGTGCTACTCATACGGCAAAAATATTTGTATTCTCTTTCTAGACATTCACTTTTACAAAGTCCTATTCAACAATGTTACAATTAATGATAAGCTACGTAGCATAAACTGTCCTGCGGGACTCCCAATGATGGTGAGAAGTGGAACATGTGACTTCAGCGGACCAATGGTTGTGGCTTTGATGGTGTGCTTCCATCATATCTACAATCGAATATTTCAACCGCACCAACCTAACATACTTTATCAACACGATGTAGATCCTTTTCTGGAGGCTAATACTGCAGCAAGTCTTCTTGAAAATGACAGATACAACTTTTGCTCAATCATTAAATGGTTAGAAATAACATCGTCATGTGCAAGTGTGCAATGATTTTTTAAACAACGATTCAATTTGTATTTTGAGAAACAGCAATATCAACAATTAGCAAGTTATTCATGTTTGTCTTAATTTACTAGCAAACTCATAAATCAAATTGTAAGCACTGATATAAACGTCTAAATTATACAAATATTTTTTAAAAAATTTTATTATAAAATATCGTTTCGAGATTTAATAATATTACGAAATGTAATCTTAGCCAAAAGTGCAGAATTACCACAATCAGCTTCCAAAACCATAGTTTCAAAATATGCATGATGAACCCAGCAACAATGGTCGAGTCTAAAAGCGACTACTTCACAATGTTTTGATATTTCCAAGTTACTTAAGATGCAACTGCAAAACTTTGTGTCTCTACTCCATGACACAGACAATAACAACTGACTACATCTATTAACGGCAACTTTTTGGATAAGTCTGTGTCATCTCTGCCACATCACAAGCTACTTGAGTTCAGAGGAATTTTGAATGCTAATATTTCTTATATCTGGAATGTAGAATCCAGCTAAAGGACATATCAGCATACTAATTATTTTACTTAGCAAGATGGTTATTTGCATGATTGACTTCACATTATCATTAACAATGAATACAGACCATTATTTTACAACTCCAAGCATTTAGAATATGGTCACAGTCTCAGTTATGTAAAATTTTAGCTACTAACATATACAATTACCTAAAATGATAAACAATTTTCACCAAGGAAGTAGCCTTCATCATTAAACTTCTAGTAAAACCCTGTATTAGGCTTGTACAATCTCCTTGATATTTTTCAAAAGACAGCATCTGTTCACATACACACACACAAAAGAAAAAAAAATACATTAAATATACATTGTAGAGTATTTAAGATATTTTAAATATACATTGTAAAGTATTTAAGATATTTTAAATATATATCAGTTTAGTTATATGTAACTAAAAATTTTAATAGGACATGAAATCTCCACAGTTAAGTGTAATGGACAATAATCGATGAGGTAAAAATATTAGATTAGCTTGAAAAGCTTTTCTTTAAAACTAGCAAATTCCAGCCAATACACTGACACCTTGCACATTAATGTTAAAGGCAGAAAAGCAGCTGCAAGATGTTTGATAAAAAATACTGACAAGTGATTAAAAGCAGCATGTTCTGTTCATTTTCATCATCAGAAACACTGCACTGATAATGAAAAAACTTTCATCCATTATTATATATTCCACAAGCTGAAGGAAAAGAGAAAATATTCCAGTATAGTTACATATTTACGTTTTAGAAACAATACAATTTAAGCTCTAGCCATGAACTAAACTGAAACTCTTCATTAAAATATGTAATTTGGAAGCAGAACAACCCCCCCCCCCGATGACCTAAAAAATTAAATTCGCTAACTAAAGAATCAATGTTTCAATACATTCTGAGATTGTAATAGACCATTTATACGGATTTGTTTCATAAAAAACACAATAATGCTATTAGTAGATGATGAAAGTAATGCAGGCAAAAGATGATCAGATGTTTGATGATCAGATCAATTCAAATGAGAGACATTAACAATAAAAGGAAAGGGAGAGATGAGGATATTTAAAAGTTAAAAACAATACATAAAATATACACAATTAAAAACAACATACGCAGTTATGTAAGGTACATCCAATAGTATGCAAAAATTTAATTTTTTATAATATCTATTATCTTATTCATATTGCAATATGTAACATATAATGGAAAACATAAAATAGTTAAAAAGAACACTACTTGACAAAAGTCAACAGATTACTACAGCTATTCACCTCTCCAACAGATATCATTATCTGCTTTTCAGCAGCAACAACATGATTAAACTAACCATATTGACACAATATGCATGTACTTAAGCCAGATAAATAGGTGCAGTAAAACAAATACTTAATTATTAAATACAAATTGAGTTTTAAAGATATCTTAATTTGGCACTTTATTTTTAGGGTTGCTTTGAGAAATGGAAAACTCAAAGGATTACAAATTTAAATGGAAGCAGTACGAATACAGGATAATTAGTTCAGATGTGGGGCAATTCCTGCCTGGTGGAAAAAGCCAGATCACTGTACACTACTGTATATTTCCAGATATAAGCTAAGAACTTTTGGAACAATTTCTAAACTAAATTACAGGGGTTGACTTACATATGGATCCACTAATCTTGCAAAAAACATAGGTACTTTTCTGTTACACAGGTGCAAGCGATAAATCACAAGATGTAGCACTTAGTTTATTCCATTAGTTTATACTTCTTAAATTTATGAAAATAATTAATACTAATCCTCTAAGCGGCATGACTGGCCAATTCGGTGATGAGATTTTTTTTTGTCACTTGGTATATATTAGCTAATAATTTAAGACATTTAGCTCCCTTACTTTCTTTAATAATGTAAATGTCATCTTAATGAATGCAAGTTTATGAAAACAGACACTAAAATAAGTAATTACAGAAATTCAGTTAATAAATGCTGCTTAAATGCAGGTCTTCATGACAGATCCAAAAACCTGTGTTTCTCAGAGGGTTAAATAAAATGAATTATAAACTTTATGGAAATGAGCTGCTTTATTTTTGAAGTTGTTTATATTGCTGATTGCTGATCTGTTGTATCACTGCCAAAAAAAAAATCTGATGTTGGTGAAATTTGTACCTGCTAACGGGAAAATGCAAAAACTTAACCAAAAAAGATAATAGAATAGCATAAATGAATTAGCAAATAAAAATTAGATTGGAAAAAGAAAATCACTTTAATCAGTATCTTGATTCAGATAGCTATAAAATCGTACAGCAAAACTGTTCATTCACGATTTTCGAATGCATGAGGCGAATTTTTCTTCCAAGGCATGAAACATAAGCTGACGACCATGTATTTCTTTTCAGGATTTAGGTTATTTCTGCTAAAAGACTTTTTTTCTCTACTCTCAAACTTGTTTTTCATTTATGGAGAAATGTGAGCAGCCATACTGTTAAAATTTTTAGCAGACGCAAACAGCTTTAGTTTGAAATTTGCAATTTCCCTCCCTGATCATCTTTCAGACAAAAAATAAAATGGCACAGAAAATAAGATTAACACAGATACCACAGATTGTATACGAGACAACTAACGAATGGGAAAATTGGCTTCAGATAGGGTTACCAGAGTTAAAACTCTCAACATTGGTGTCTGATGTTTTAATTAGCATCAATTCGTTTGTAAAATATTTTTGCCGTCATGGCGAAATGTCTGAACGTACACGTGTGAGTTGTGTGTGTGTGTTTTTTTTTTCTTCTTTCATTCTGTCTCATATACAGGTTTTGAATTTTGGGTAAACTTTTGAAGAAAAAACACACTATTGGCTTACACATGGATTTGTTTATATTCGAAAGTATATGGTAATTTTTAGCATGTAACATGAAGCAAAACTAAAGAATACATTGATTCCTATTAGCTAGCTAACACTATAATTGAAATTAACACATTCGAGCACCTTCTTTGTCAGCCTACATCATTCCCATATTTCATTACCCCAATCACTCGAAAAAACATTCTTACAAAAAAAAGTTCCTATAAAGTGTTATCTGAAAGCGTTTACCTAAAAATATTGCGTACAATAAAGAAAATACAAGAATTTTTTTTCACAAATCTGTACACACTAAGATATGTGCAAAAAAAAAAAAAAAAAAAAAAAAAAAAAAAGAACAAAAGTTTCTCATCACTTTAAACAAATATAAGAAACACGAAGAACACAGAAAAATATTTCAGGCAATACTTTAAAAACATAAAACCACAAAATTTTAAAGCATAATTAAAGATTTGAAAAGTAAACGAGAAATAAAGTAATAAATAAGTTGAAGTAAACCATACATCATTTATGAGATCAGGCACTAGACATCCAGTTTCAGTCACAACAGCAGGGGAATTCCTAAAATTTTATATAAATATTTTAAACATTTGCTACTATATCAAATATAAATCTACAAAGACTGCCAAATTCAACAGATGAAACATCTGAAAATTACTTGTCTTTTTCAGCATTTTCCGACACTGCTATTGTCTGCCAAACTTTGAATAAATCTGTATCAATAACAGTTAAAGGTGAGGATTCCTCATATACTCTATCTAATAGGCACTGGACTCCTTTTTCAACATTCTGTAAGAGATAATTAACATTTACATTTATTGAAAATAATAATGATGTATCTTCCAAAAACCTCTTTGATAACCTTAAACAGCATCGTTTTTTTAAATTAAGTACGCACAAATAATTTAACACATTTTGTAAAAAGCTTCACTGATAGTGATAAGACTTTTTAATATTTATTATGTGAGCATGGCCTAATCTACAAGTCTACATAAAATATTATGTAATCATCCACTAATCTCACAAATTAATCAGTTTGTTTCCAGCATCCTGGATTACCAAAGAAAACACAATCTAATACTTATTAGATAGTAGATAAATCTATCACAAGGGGCACAGAGGACATGTAATGCTCACCAGAAGTATTATCGTGGTTTTTTAATGAAAAGTTTTAAAACTGAAGAGCAATATCTTATACGATGGATTGCGTAAAGCAGTTTGTATTGTATCCAAATAAATAAATGTTGTGTCTTCATTTGAAGGTAATAAATGCTTCAATGATTCAATTCAGCGAACACTGAAATCTTGTTTTTGTGGTCCTCCCTTAGGCTTTTAGAGACACAACGGGAGCATATTTTCTTAAACCTTAACTCTTCAGAAACAATCTTGTACAGCACAGAAGTAGACAATTCAGGCAATTCGTTTGAACGAGTGCTTATGGTGAAGCATCAGTTCTCAAAAATTTTCGCTTCAACTGAAGTCACCATATCGTCTGTGATCTCAGATGGGCGACCGGAGCGGAACTCAACATGGACGCTGTCGCGGCCAGCTTTGAAATCTCTCACCCCCTCAAGCACTTTGCCTTCGCTCATGGCAGTAGATCCGTAAACTTCCCAGATCTACCGATGAATGTCTTTGGCAGACAGGTTTCTTGTCGCCAAAAAACACATCACTGACGGTACCCTGTACGGGGTGGGAGATTCCATAATCTTAAACATTTTAAAGCCACACAACAGACCGTACAGGTTACCTACACAGCTGCAAATGAGCACAATAGTTTCCAAGCAACGCCGGGGCACGACGCAGGCACTCGTTGCGGCGCGCACGCCACCTATTAGCGTATACAACAAAACGGCCCTTACTTAACACGCTACATATTTACGCAAAGTGGATAAATGGCAATGAAACTAGCAGTAGCCGCCAAGCTATTGGATGTCCACGCATCATCAAAGAAAAAGGACATCGGAAACTGTCCCTCTTGATACAGCAAAATCGGCGTCATGCAGTAGCTCAGCTGACATTCCAATACAATACACGTCTAAGTGTAAGTATTTCGGAACACACAGTTCAACGGCCACTGTTGGCTATGGGACTCGTGATCACACTCGTGTACCTCTTTTGACCAAGCATCATTGTCAACTACGCCTACAGTGGGAACATCAAGACTGGACCACGGATGAGTGGAAGACAGTTTCTTGGTCAGATGAATCACGATTTCTCATTCATCACGTCGATGGTCATGTCAGAATACGCTGTCTTCCAGGAAAACAGTTGCTGCCTCGCAGGTCATACACAGGCTGGTGGCTGCGGTATTATGCTTCTTACGGGTAACGTTCTCACGAGCGGCTCTGGGGCCCTTAGTTGTGGTAGAACAGACCATGAAAATTGCGGACTATCTGAAAACTGCGGATCATTTGAACCCTTACATGGCGTCTGTCTTCCGAACTGGAAATAAAATCTTCCAGCAGAACAACGTCCCACGTCACAAAGCTCAAACTGTGTTGGAGTGGTTCAAGAAGCATAAGGATGGATTCCAATTTATGTCTTGGCCACCTAAATCGCCGGATCTTAACCTTATAGAGCACATTTAGGATGTCAGCTCTGAGCTCAAACACCATCATGTCGGAATATCTCGACTTGGCTTGACTGCTGCTTAGACATTTGGCACAACCTGTCTCCAGCCCTCTACCAAGAACTTGTGGCATAAATGCCAAGGCAAGTTGCAGCTGTTTTGCAGGCTAAAGGTTGTGCAACGCGTTATTAGGTAGGTGCTCATGATGTTTCGGCTCTCCTGTGTAGTTCTTCCACAGCCGCCGAGATAGTTCTAGTACTTCTCGAAATTACTGGAAGGCATATGAGGGCCGAATGCGGTTACCGCTACATATGAAATCAATTACAGATATTCAATTAATTCAGATTACAGATATTCAATTCAAAACCTATTGCAGTGATACAGGGACCGGACTAAAATGTCGCCAAGTCGGACCAACCAAAATGGTCGCAATTTTTGGCGAATTCTGGCGATTTCTCGCCAAATTTGGTGACAAAAAGTAGTCGCCGAAAGCGTTGCCAGCTTAGCCATATCTCGCCAAGTTAGATAACCTTTCACTCAGTGTTAAATAAAACTTGCCCCTGTATTCTTACTTTTCGGGCACATGGTGGCCTCTAGATTTTCATGTTATATTACACAAAGAAATACAGCAATTTCACACATAACTGCACTAAAATCATTTATCTATGTAAAAAATTAGTAAAAATATTAATCCGTATAACTTAGATTCCAGCTCAATAGAAAAGTAGTGCCAAAGCTTTTAATATATACATATCCATGAAAAAAGACAATTTATGCACTCATGTCCATAAATTAATGATAATGCAAAATCAGGCAAAGGAAGAGTTAGAAGCGAAACAAATTTGACTTATTTGTGAAGCTTATTTATTAAACAAAAGGTAAAGAGCAAAAAAGATGCTATATGTTTGATATTATTAAAAAAAATTAGCGATTTTTTCTCCCTGGAGTAAATTACAAAAAAAAAACCTATTTACAAAAAACCAATATTACATGGTTAGTATAATTGTTAATACATTGTATGTCTCCCAGACGATGCAATACAGTCCGTACAACGCCTAGGCATGCTGAGTATCAAACTATCGATCTGATCTTAGCTGATATTACACCACTCAAAAAGCAATGCTCTCCGAAGTTCCGGTAGACATGTAGGAGGAGGTTGATGGGCTGCAACTCGTCGGCCAAGCATGTTCCACACGTGCTCTACAGGATTCAAGTCCGGTGAGAATGCTGGCCAGTCCTTACGGGTGATATCCTCCGATTGAAGGCATTCGCTTACGATGTTTGCACTGTGAGGAAGGGCGTTGTCATCTATAAACACAAATTGTGCGCCCATGGCGCCCCGAAACAAACGTACAGGATGTTCCAGAATGACGTCCCGATAGATTTGGCTTGTCATGGTTCCAATTTGAACATGCAGGTCAGTTCTGGAACACAAAATAATTCCACTCCAAACGAGCACTCCTGCACCACCGTAACGGTGTCGTTCAATGGTGTTTTCTTGGTGGTAACGGGTACCTGGAGCTCTCCATATGAAAGTCCGGCGAGAATCAGACTGCAAGCTAAATCTGGACTCGTCGGAAAACATCACACAAGCCCACTGTTGCAGTGTCCACAATGCACGCTGTCTACTCCAGACTAACCGCAGGCGACAGTGAGTTGCAGTAAGTGGAACGCATCTGGCAGGTTTACGAGCATATAGACCAATCTGCCCTAAGCGTCTGCACACGGTCTGCCTTGAAATTGTCGTACCATTCGCTGAAGAGAGCTGACGATACAGGTCTGAGGCTGTGCTCCACCTGTTTCTTTTGGCAGTAACTGCCAAATACCGATCCTCATTCGGCGTTGTAACTCTGGGGCGACCTGTGCTGTAACGTCTACTCACATTACTATCATCTTGGAATCGTTGCCAAAGCCTGGAGATGACACTCTGGGCAATTCCAAGTTCGTCTGATACTTCCAGTTAGGTACGCCCACATTCCAGACAGCCGATAATTCTACCACATAAAAAATCATCAAAATGCGTCCTTTGTGTCATAACTATTCGGTTATTGCACTGAAATGCTTATAAAGCGCCTGCGAACAAATTTACTTCTTTGCCTGTATTCCTTATATATCACTCTCTTACACTCTGGTCATTGTGACGTACCATCGGTGTCATCTGGTTACTTCCTGAAATTTGCATATGATTCTTGAAGATGTGTGTAGTGATTTTACAGGTGATATATTTATTTTAGAGTTCGATTTCCCCGTGACTCCGAATTATCCTTAATTTATGGACATGACTGTATTTCTTAGAAAAAAGGCTTAAAACTTACTTTGATTGCACCTTGAATGTAAAGTCCTCGAATATATGATTGAGAAGTTAATTGGGTAATAGAAAGGGAAGATGAGGCTTCTCTTTTGGAACTTACAAGAGAAAGGATACGTAGAACCTAAAAATACACAAAATTTCCTAACAAAACTATGGCATAAGACTACAAAAGAAGAAAATGTAAATAATGACTAATACGACTAGTACATCTAATAATCTGTAGTTAATTTATATTAATTAATATTTTGTTCTGAATGTAAAACTAATATTCTGCAGTTATTTATTCACTCAAAAGCGTACACATAAAACGAACCATTTTTTACACAATTTTTAGTATTTTAAATTACACTGGCAACGCTTATCAGTTTTAAATCTCAGCAAATGCAGCTCAATATTTTTTTCAACTAGATGCTCCCTTACTAACCATTTCGTTTTTAACATTAATGTCGTTGTAAACATTTGTAACTAAACAAATTATATAATAAGACTCAAAGAGAATGGATTAGACTCTGAGCAAATATGACTTAATATTTTAAGGTAATATGATTGTTTTCTTTCATTGAGTTATTTACATGTGCTTGTGAAATATTCTTTTGGAGGTCTTCTTTGTACGTAATTAAAATACGAAACATTTCAGATACATTTTATACTCTAGAATTATTCATACTTCAAAGAATGTAGAATTAACATTTAAAGCGAGCAAAAACAATATAGTGAAGAGAGCTATAAAATAAATTATGTGTGAGTACCGAAGGGGGGAAAAATCAGACTACAGACGTGTTTTTATAAATTTTACCGTCAATATATCACATATAATTTGCTTCGCAGCATAAAAAAAAGTTTTTTGGTAGAAAAAATGTCAAATTATAATAATGATTTCATTCTATGGTAAAATATAAATACTAAAATTTACTACATTTTATATTTGTGCTTTGTATGTTATGCTATGAATAATTAATCCGCTTGTTTTCACAAACAAATGATTCTTGTGAACGAAAAATTCAACGAAATGATTGAAGACAGCATATTTTGTACTGAGGTGTGAATTCACACATACAGCTAAAGAAATTCTTTAAACTGACCTGCTATCAATTTCTAAACAGGTTTCTAAACAGATTACAATTTCTAAACTATCTTTTTAAAGGTTTTAAATAGTTTTACTACGTGGTATTCCTAAAATATTACTTTATGCAACGACATCAAATAAAGTTAGTAACATCCGTAAGTAATTTCTTCCGCGACATAACCGCGGATAGCCATCATAGCTACGTAAAACAGGATATTGATGTCATACAAACGACAAGGTGGTAACAAAAAGCTTCACAGATATATAAGCCCCTAACGGCCTATCACTTGTAACAATCGAAATAAATTTCAGGTATTGCTATTTGAAGGTACGCGCTCGAGATTGTGATGATTTAAAACAATAGAGCTCTCACGGTTACGGTGATTATGAAAAAAATTCAAAATTTTCGAATGGCAATACCCACTTTTTTCCCCTGCGCAAATTATCAGCGCATTGAAAAACCATAAATGGGGTTGGAGCAATACATATATGGCGAAAATTGCCAGCGTAAAACTTTTGCAAAGAAAAGCATTGTAAAGGATTAATTACTAACAAGATGACACTCACAGGGAAACAACGACGTGAACTGATAAAGCTGTTTTATCTGAAAGGTGTAAATGCTGTCGATGCAGTGCGAGTTTTGGGTGAAATTATAAGCTAAGAAGAGGCTAATGTTCCGTAAAAACTATACGTTACAGTAAAAAAAAAAAAATTTGAAAAAAACTGATGTACATGTGACAGACCGCGATTCAGACGACCATATGTTCGTCTTGTTGAAGTGCATTATACGATTACTGCAGGTCCATCGCATACTGCAGGAAGTGCTGCCAGAAGGTTTGGATGTAGCAAAAACCCGCTCCTCAAGCTTCTGTGCTCTCTTCTGAGGATTTTCCTTATCAATTGCAGCGCTTTCAGATGTCGCAACCTAAAGACGAGAAACAGCATGTAGACTTTGCGAATTCTTTCCTCGTTGGATACGATGAAGACAAGAGTGACTGTGTGGTGCAGCATCGCAAGCACGTTCGTTCTAGATCCGTACTTCTTCGAAGAGGTCACTTCCACATGTATGAAAACATGCTCCATTACAAGTGCCCGGTATAGAACAATGTTGCAGAATTATGTAATTCCAGAACTGCAGCAGTGAAATGTCGTTAAGGAGATCGTACGACTGCAAGATGGTGCTCCTCCACGTGTCGCCACATACGTTCGGCAAGTGCTACAACAGCACTTTCGAAATAAGAGTTATCACAAGTAACTTCTCAGTTTCCTGGCCACCGCGGTTCCCCGACCTCATTCTAATGGATTTCTGGTTCTGAGGTTATCTGAAATCTAAGTTGCAATCCGGAAGATTTTTCAGAACTGAAACACGCAATAAAATGTGAAGTTATACAGATTTCTCCTGCGATGTTACGTTCGTCATTGTTCTCAATAATCTCCCGCATGCAATGCGTTATCGTCTACGAGGATAAGCACCTTTCTTGTGTTGCCATTGTTACAATCTTTACAATGTTTTTCTTTTCAAATGTTTTACATTGGCAGTTTTCGTCATACACCGTTCAAACGCCATTTATGTTTTCCCAATGTGCTCATCAGTTTGCGCAAGGAAAAAAGTGGGTGCTGCCATTTAAAAATTTCGAAGTTCGTTCATTGTCACCGTAACCGTGACAGCTATATTGTTTTAAATACGGAGGTTAGAATAAATTCTATTCTAACTCCTTGGTTTTAAATACCTTCAGATAGCAATATCTGGTCCTTTATAATGCTCTTCTTTTCAAATGTTTAGTCATACATATATATACTATTCCAACACCATTTATGTTTTTTCAATGTGCTGAGCAATTTCCACAGAAAAAAAGTGGGTGCTGCCATTCGAAAGTTTCGAAGTTTGTTCACTGTCACCGTAACCGTCACAGCTCCATTGTTTTAAATATGAAGGTTACACTAAATTCTATTCTAACTTCTGGATTTTAACTCACCACAATCTCGAGCGCATACCTTTAAATAGCAATAGCTGAATTTTCATTTCGAATGGTATAGCGAATAGGCCAGTATGGGTTCATATATCGGAGACCTTTTTTTATGACTACCCAGTATACAAATTCAGTGAAATTTGATTGATAAATTTGGTGTACTAAGACAGTATCAAATCTAATAAATAATAACAGAATATGCTGTACTCTATATCACTTCACATATTGTATTGCTAATACAAGAATTCGAAGTTTAATATGTATTACAGTATATTCTTTCCCTCGGATGTACACTCACTTCCAAAAGTTAAGCACGGAGAGAAAAATGCTAATTTCCGGAAGCCAATCAGAATTGAAGAGGATGCAGTTCGCTGCAGAGGTACAAGGAAGTATGCAAATATGTTAGGTAACAGCCAATCTCGCTTTCCTGTCAAGAAATATGCAAAAAAGGCAGTCTTATAAGAAGCCAGCTTTACAGAACTTGATTGTAAGTGCTGATAGAAGGTGTTTAAAACTTTCGTACAAAATGTTTTCAAGACATACGTGTTTCTATGACTTCCAGAAGACGAATGAAAGATTCTGAGCGCTGGCGTGCTGTGGGGCACGTTGAAGCAGTACAGTCGTCACAGATGTTACTCTTTTCCTCGGCGTTCATCATTCTGTAATTTCACGTTTATGAAAACAATTCCAAACCACAAAGACAGTTGTCCGAAGGCCCGTAGCCGGTCGCCCAAGGGTTACAACCCCTTCGGAAGATCGATATATTGCTATTGTAGCCAAGCGGAATCGCAGAGCGACCTCCACACGTGTGACATCTATGGTTACAGCGTCCATTGGTAAGGCGATATCTGCAGCTACTGCACGCCGAAAATTACATATGAGTGGACTGTACGCCCGGGTACCTCGAGTTTGTGTTCCTCTATCCATCCAACCAAGAGGGCACGATTACAGTGGTGCCGGGAACATGTCAACTGGAATGTGTCTGACTGGGACAATGTCACGTTTACTGATGAGTCAAGATTTGCCAGATGACAAGCGTATAAGGATATAGCGCGAACAACGAACACGCAATCAGTCCCAAAACATCACCGAACATCACGCATTCCGAGGTGGAAGCATTCTGGTGTGGGCAAGGATTTCATTAGGATACCGCACCGACCTGCACATCTTTAAACGGGGTCCTTTGACGGCTGTCGGTATCGAGATGAAGTCCTAGAACAAATTGTGAGATTGTACGCTGCAGCAGTTGGCCCTACTTTTGTTTTAATGGACGATAACGCACGTCCCCATAGAGCTGACATCGTCGATGGCTACCTGGAGAGTGAAGGGATTGCGCGTATGGCGTGGACAGCATATTTGTCCGACCTTAATCCCATTGAAAATCTTTGGGATACTCTCGGTCGTGCTGTAACTTCACGTTTCCCACCTCCAGCCACTCTTATTGAGCTGGAAACTGCTCTACAAGAAGAATGGCGATGGCTTAAGTCTGCGGTGGTTGACCACCTAATTGAAAGCATGGTCACAAGGTGTAAACTTTGTATATAGATGAGGGGGGATCAAATAACCTATTAAAGTCCTTTTTTTTTTTCATTTTATGCTGTTTATTTTCACTTTATACATAATTCTGTTTAAGTCTCCAGTATGTCATTATGTGATAACTTACAAAAATTTATTATTGTTTTCATTTCTGTATATAATTATTGATTTTGTTTTATGCATAAATATATGCTACTTTCCAGCCGAATTTTGTGTCAATCAAAGCAGTATTTGTTGATTTTTTGGCATTTTACATCTTCGTGCTCAACTTTTGGAAGTGAGTGTATATAGCTTAATCAGTGGCCAAGTGATTAAGTTCGCAGAATGCTGAGAGTTCGACTAAGGTGTGATCCCAGGAAAATGGGGTGTCTGCATGGATGATTTTCGTGTATTTTCCCATGTGTAATGTGAATGAGGCAGTTTCTCTTGGAAAATCGTTTACGAAGGCATTATTTCTCATAAGTACATAGCCCTCGTATGCTTTTTCATAATCAAATAAACAAAAACCAATTAGTTGAATGATTGTGTCATTAAATTCCTAAGCAGGAAAGCTTTCTTCCAAACCAAATGTGATGGATGTGTGTTCAGAAAAAATGGTTCCTCGTTGCTTTTAGCAATTTGTTGATGATGGTATTTTAGTTGGAAAAAAATACAGAACATATGAAGGAATTTTTCGAAGAAATGTCGAATGAATTTGAGGTAAAAGTAAAAACATCCAAGTAATGTTCTGGGAACAGAAGTCAAAAGAAATGAAGAAGGAATAACACTAAAACAGCGAAGGTATTCTCTAGATGTTCTTGAGAAATATGGAATGTCTGAAAATAAAAAAACATACACTTTAATTAGACCAGAATCAACAGAAAGAGGAAAGTTAACTAACTTATAGAGAAGCAATTCGTAAACTTACATCTGTCTAACGAAACTCATCCAAATTTAACTCTTAGTGCTTGTCCTGAAAGTAGAAAATTCAAGTGCAAAAGATGTTGGAAATGCAAAAAGAACTCTTAGATACCTGAAAGATAGTATACATTTGGGTTTTCATTATAAATGTTGGAAACTGTTTTACTTCAACCAAAAAATTTGAAGTTTTCTGTGATGTTGATTATGCAGGTGATAAAAGAAACATTCAGAAGCATTACTGGATATGTGATTCTATATGAAGGAAATCCTGAGAGCTGCAGTACAACGAAAGAATCAGTAGTCGCTGAACTATAAAGCTGAGTACATAGCGGCACAGTGGACTGCATAAATGAACTTTTATATTTAAAAACTTTTTTGGAAGAAAAAAACAATAAGACTGATGTAACTATTTAAATGTAAATAATTAAAGCATAATTAAATTGATTAAAAATGGAATTTTTAATAGGAGAAGTAAACACATAGCTGACATGGTTGCAAAAGGCAAAGTTAAGTTTAATAAATTTAAGAATTATTTTGTGCATTAAAAACTTTAAAAATTTTTACTAATTATATATGAAATATTTTAGCTAAGAAGGTTATGACTAAGATCCAGATATTGATGATATATGCATATTTTTAGAATTTTCCTTTTTTAAAACATTTTTCCTTTTTTAAATTTTTAGAGCATCTATGGGGCACTTTTAGGGCTTTTCAAAAATTCTGAGGTATATTTCCAGTAATAAAACTGAAAAATAACCCCTTGAATACACCCTTGAAATAACACTGTTTCAACTCTTATTAACGCGTTTTTACTAAGCAGACATGTCCTCTCAACAGAAAACTAATTATGTAACCTGTTAGCCCTACCTATTACAACAGGCATTTTCCACAAAATATCAGTATCACTTCTAAAAATTTTCCATGCTGGCATTTCTTATCTGCTCAAGATATTTTATGCATGTTCAGTTCCATAAGATAACATGCAGAGGAGGAAAGCTACTCCATAGGCACACTCTTGGAATTACACAATCAAAGCTGTCTGCAATATGTTTTTCTACGTCAATAATATCTCCTTCATCCTTCAACGGACATAATTCGGCGGTTTTAACTTGGCTAATGAACTTGAATCTTTCCATTTATAAAAAGGGACTATTGGATTAGGAATGCCATGAACACAAAAGATTTTTGCCGACCGTACTTTTCGACAAATGTTTCGTTTGCTTTGAAAGTACCAGTGAAGCGAGCAGTGTATTTTTTAAAAGTTAGAACCTTCACTACTTATATTTTATTTAAATCTTAGACTCGACAGAAAACGTCTCTTCACATATCAGGTTGTAGCAATTTATATTTATTTTAAATAACAAATTCAACTTAATTTGAAGTTCCCTTGCTATAAGCCTTCATTTCCCCTAATTGTCAATGCCAGAATATTTAAATTCGGTAGCGCACGTGAAGTAATGCAAAATTTTACCAGTGGGAGAAAAGGTTTAAATACCAAATTCTAGAAGGAAAAGTTAGAGAGTGTGGGTGAACTCTGTGCTTGTTGTAGCGTGAGCTTCTGCTTAGCATTTATTGCTGGTTAAACGTGGCGTAACAGCAATTACTTTGCTGCCACCAGATTTTTCAAAGCTCTGTTGTTGGAAACACGATAGTCTGAGCCCTGTAGCGTAATTCTACTACTTGTTAATATCTTCAAATTTTTAATTTAGTTCTTACTGTTTCAGTTACCTCCCAAGCAGAGGCGTAGTTTGTTAGAGTCGAGTTGACGCAGTGTAAATTTCTAAAGAGTGTAATAAAGGATACTTTTAACCCTTCTTCTGTGCAGTTACTACACTTCCAGATTTCACACAGCAGTTAAACAAGTGGACCCTACATCTGGCGCCCGAAGTTTTACTCGAATCCAATGGCCAACAATCAGGACGGACAATCATCCCTACAAGATGCAGAAGTCGTAGACCGGACGGTGACAAGCACTTTGGATGTGTCTGGTTTCCTAGTTCAGACTATGAGAGCGTCCATTAAGCCAGCAATGATATTCGACGGCAGAAACTCCGTCACTTCATTCCTGGAAGCCCTTGAGACGCACTTCCAATTGCATCCGGTAGCCGAAAGACAATAGGTAGCTATTGCCTCGAGTGTCTTCCAAGAACAGGCAGAGTCCTGGTGAAAAAGAATTAGGAAATTTTTACTCGAAGTCGGAAGCCTCACCTACAATTTTGAAAATTTTAAAGCGGTATTCCTAAAGGCCTTCCCGATTGTGAAAGATCGTGGCAAACTCGAAGCCGAACTGTACAGCGCCTCTTATCAACGGAAAATGGATGATCTCACTGAGTTTATTCTACGTAAAGTCAAGATTGCAAACATACTATATAGAAGGAAGCCCGATAGCGAAGTGATTGAGATAAAATTTTGAATATTATTACCCGCTGCGCAAGACTTTACGGAACTCAGAAATCTAGGAACGCTGGAAGAATTACTCGATTTAGCCGTAAAATTCCAGAATCGGCGGATAGCCGAAAATTCAAGATTTCCTACCCAGGGATACCATCAGCAGTTCTCCCGACAGCCGGCGGCGGATAGAAAGAAATACAACGGAGGAAAACGTTTCTTTAGCCAAGCCGTCAACGAGCAACCAATGAAAATGATAAAGCCAAAGTCCGTTTATTACAAAATCGGGCTCGTATGCGTTTTTACATATGCCGTTTCGACTTTGCGGGGCGACATCAACTTTTCAACGCACAATGGGCATTACTCTACGTCCTGTCCTCGGGAAATCCACTTCGATTTATCTCGATGATATCATCGCAACAAGTGACACTATTGAACATCATGTGGAAAATCTCCACGAAGTTTTTTCATTATTAAAGGAAGCAGAGTTAACGAGTATTGCTGCAAAATGTAAGTTCGCAACTCAAATATTGCGATATTTAGGGTACAAAATTTCAGCAAAGGTTATCGAGAATGATCATTTTAAAATAAAAGCAATCAAAAATTATCCTCCGCCAAATACGGCAAAGAAACTTTCATCTTTTCTTGGCATGTACTCGTATTACCGTTCTTTTATCCAAAATTTTGCACATATTGTTGAAACTTTTTTAGTTTTAAAACAGAAGAAATGTAAGTTTGCGTGAACAGCGGAGGTAAATACGGCTTTTGAACAATTGAAAACAGCTCTAATTAATGCCCCAGTGTTAAAATTCACGGGAGGGGACGAGAACTTGAAGATCGCGGCTGATGCTTCAGATTACGGTGTGGGTGCAGTTTCAATGCAAAAAGAGCACCCCTTGACATTTTTTAGCAAAACATTAAAACCAACACAAAGGGATTCTACAGCGACCGAACAAGAAACGTTATCCGTGTTAATGGCAGTTCAGAAAATTAGGGCTTATTTTGGAAAAGCACCAGTTACAATCTATTCAGATCATGCGGCCGTAGGTAGATTATATTTTCGAAAGAATTTAACTCCTTGATTAATTAAATGGGCCTTAAAGTAACAAGAATACAACTTAATAATTAAGCACACTCTCGGCAAGGAAAATACCGTGGACGACGCGTTGTCAAGAATTAAACTGGATGAAAATAGTGATCAAATAAAATGCGCTATGTTAACTTCTAAAGTTTTAGATTCCCGGGAGACAATCATACCTGAATTGTTAAAGGATCCAGAATTCGGTAATATCTATACTTATTTAAAGGATCCAGATAATTTTGAACATGCAGATCTTTCTGCATATAGAAATAGGGCCCAAAATTACGAGATCATAGACAATCTGTTATTCTATACTAAATCAAAAAATGAAAACCATGAATACACACCCCAGCCACATTACGTTTAAGCATTTTGCAGGAACTGCATGACGCACCAACGGCTGGACATTTAGGGGTGAGGAAAATGGTGCCTAGAGTACGCGAGGCGGTGTATTTTCCGCAACTACAGAAGGTAATGACAGCGTATATCAGGTCCCTCAATTTATGTCAGTTAATTAACGACGTTAATTATAGCCCGGCCGGATATCTAAATAGCATTCGCACGACTTTTCCTAATGAAATTCTTGGAATAGACCTTTTTGGCCCTTTTCCCCAAAGTGAGTTAAATAAACCCCGATATATTTTGGTAATTGCAGACTATATTTCTAAGTTGGTAGAAATAATTCCCTTAAAGTGAGCGTCAGCTAAAATTGTCGCAGATGCGTTTTGACATACGTATATTTTAAAATACGGTGCACCAGTAAAAGTAATAAGTGATAACAGAAAGCAGTTCGTTAGTCAAATTTTTGAAAACATGCGTAAAGGGCTTGACAAACGGCATATGAAAATGGTCCTGTACAGACCACAAGCAAATATCGCGGAAAGAGTTAATAAAAACATCGTTAAAATAATTAGAAGTTATGTTAAAAATTATTATAAAGGCTGGGACGGCTGCATTGCCAATGCTTTAAAAACTGCCAAGCATTATACAACGGGTAAATCGCCCGCTGAATTATTTATGGGTAGGAAGATTTTGACACATTAGATAAGTTTTTTCGTCCAACAAAGAGTACTAGAATTTAAACAGGCAAACATTCAAAAGCTGATCGACGAAGCTTTTAAAAATTCAGATGTAGCAAGAGAGCGGCAGAAACTTTACTACGACAGAAAGCGCCGTGAATCAGATTTTTAAGTGGGGTTAAGGTGCTAAAATAAAAATTCACTCTGTCTAGTGCACCAAAGAATTTTGTATCGAAATTCGCCCATAAATTTGAAGGGCCTTATGTAGTACAGCAGATCGTCATGGCTGTAATTTATTTAAAATCAGATTCGGGAGAAAAAATAAAGGCCAGTCCAGATCAATTAAAGAGATATTACGAACGTAGAGACTTTGATGTTTTGAATAATTTCTTGCAGGATTCCGAATCAGAAAAGGTGGCGCCCTCAATGGCGACTTCGACCCCGCAAGAACTTCCACCACCCGCGAACAGACGAATAACAGATCAGGTGGCAAGGTCTCAGATAAGCAGAATTCCTGAGGAAAGAATCCCTCAATATGTGGAAGGTCCAGCGGAAAAAAATTTCAAGGGTGAAGGAAGGCCCCAGCTAGAAATAAGGATGGCCGTGCCATGACAAGGTCTTGCAGCAGACAACCCCAGGATACGTGAAGGAGGCGGCCTGCAGAAAGAATAGTACAAGCAAGACCATCGGTCGATAAAATGAAGAAGAAACCTGCCGAAGCTCAAGGCCCACAGCAAAGACCGAAGCAACCAAGAGTCTGCAAGCAAGAGTCCTCGACTACCGACGCTCCAAGAACCAGTTTTCCAGCCACCAAAAGGAAAACACAACATTCCACCCTAAAAGGATGATCAAAGGCGAAAAGAAAAAAGGCCAACCCCAAACAGTGGAGAAAAAGCAGAGATTGAGAATTTATAGTGTGAATAACCTCACATGTACTGAGCCCTGCAATAAAAGGATGGCTGAATACCAAGCGACTAAAAACAAAGTTAATTTTTCAATAACTCTTTTCTGTTGTGTAAAAATGCATGAAAACCTTTCAAATACGGAGTTACACTGTAAAGTCAATTGCCTCGGTTGAGGACTAAAGTTATTTTAGTTTTATTTGGCGAAAGCACAAAGCATAGTGTATTGTAAAAATGTAATGTAAATGTAAAGAACTAGTAGTTCGGTTTTGTTTGTTGAAATACTATTTAGACGCCCCAAAAGTTCTGGCCTGATACAAGAAGCTTCGTATTAGTACTTATTAATGAAAATTTGTTTTTATGTTCGCAATTTTGGCGAGAAAAAGATTCAAGTAAAATTTTCATTTTATTCTCTATTGTGGTAAAAGTATTTGATTGTAAAATGTGAAAATATCTGTTGTCTTAAAGTAAACGATACTGCAAATGAAGGATTAAATCTCAAAAGACCATATATTTATAATAGGTGTTTAGTGCTAGAACCTCAAAATGCAAAGGTAATGTATTTCATAGTTAATGTATTCAAGTGAGTTCGCTCAAACGAAATGTTAGCCAAGTCAAATCATGCGATTTTGAACGAAAGCTTGGATGTGTTTAAGCCAAATGTGGAAAAAATATTCGGTATGCATGTGTTTCGTAGGGCTCTCCACCGACACTGTAGTTAATTTTCATGTTTATTAGCTCATGGAGGATTAAGAAGTGAATTTAGGGTGCGTCTAAAACGTTATGTGCTGACAGGTTGATGTGCGTTTAGGTGGAGCGTTTGTTCACTGCGACATATTACACTTGCGTTTTCACCACACATTGTGGAGAGCCAAAAAGGGGATTAAGTTTAAATAAAAGCATGAATGTGTAATGAGTAAATGTGACTCGTAAAAACCGTAATGTTCGAAAAAGTTGAGAAAGCTACGGTAAATACAAAAGGGTTAGAAACTCAATAAAAGAATTAGTGTATTATGAACTAAAAGTGTTATTTATTGTTTGATACAAATATGTATTCATAAGTATTCCTTCCAGATGACTGAAAGGACAAGACTGAATGCCCTATTCAAAGCAAGGATAATGAAGCAAGTTCAGAGAAGAAGAAAATAATTATTTAATGTTATAATGAAGTTTACGATTTGTGTGTAAACAAAATTCAGAGCTTGTTAGTTGTAGAATTTAACAGTTTGTAACAGGTCTTTAAGGACTTTTATCAAAGTCTACTAAATTTTGGCAGAGGCAATTGTAGGGATTTACATTTATTTTAAATAACCAATTCAATTTCATTTGAAGTTCCTCTCCTCTAAACCTTCATTTTCCCTAATTATCAATGACAGAATATTTAAATTTGGTAGCGAACATGAAGTAATACAAAATTCTACCAGTGGAAGAAAAGGCTTAAATACCAAGTTCTAGAAGGGAAAGTTAGAGAGTGTGGGCGAACTCTGTGCTTGTTGTAGCATTAGCTTCTGCTTAGCATTTATTGCTGGTTAAACGTGGCGTAACAGCTATTACTTTGCTGCCACTAGATTTTTCAACGCTCTGTTGTTGGAAACACGATAGTCTGAGCCCTGTAGCGTAATTCTACTACTTGTTAATATCTTCAAATTTTTAGTTTAGTTCTTACTGTTTCAGTTACCGCCCAAGCAGAGGCGTAGTTGTTAGCGTCGAGTTGACGCATTGTAAATTTCTATAGAGTGTAATAAAGGATATTTTTAAACCTTCTGTGGAGTTACTACACTTCTAATTTCACACAGAAGTTAGACAAGTGGACCTTACAAGATTTAAAACAGAGGTGTCTATTTTTAAAACTAAGCTTCCTAACGTTTTTCACGAGAGTTTATAAATACACGGTTTTTTTTTTCACTATACATTTTTTGCTAATTCAGCATAGTATAGGCATTCTTGAAATAATAATAAAAAAAAAAGAACCCTTTTTACGTTCAATCTTTGAACTGACGTATTTTAGACAGATGTGAACACACACACACGTGTAATGGGATGATTTGGGAATAACTATAACGGGTTCGCAACGGTTTGTTGCATTGATATATTATGGAGATTCTTTACTGCATAGAGAAGGCTGTAGATTTACCACGCAATTTTTATTTCTCATTCACGCAATTTTTTAGATGCAGTATTTGATTCACACAATATTATGGGTGCTATATACATACTACAATTTTACATAGTTTATTACATTAGACAATAGACGCCGCAGAATGATGAGAGACACATGTTAGCAGCAGAAAGGTGAAGTGGGGAAAGGTTAGAAAGTAAGTGCGCATTCAGAAAAACAGTTAAAAAGTTGTTTAATCTGATTTGTGAAAAAATATCTGCAGCGGTAAGCTTACTTAAGTTGGCATGATGCGGATTAATTTGGAAAAAAGGTGTAGAGACATTAGGTATTTATTTGGAAGCAGAAGTTGTGAAAAATGAACAACGTCTTCGCCAGGAATCGAACCACGGACCTCTCAGTTACGCGTCGAGCGTGCTGACCACTACACCACGACGGCATGGGAAGAAGGCAGGAGAAATTCCTTATATACTCCCCCTTTTAAAGGCGACAGGGGTTTGGGGACCCAATTGCCAAATCCCGGTGATGCAGAATCATCATTGACCACATTTTCTAGTTCGGACGCCAGTGTAGAGACATTAGGAATTTTTTTTTTTTGTAGCAGGACTGATGAAAAATGAGCAACGCCTTCCCCGGGACTCGAATCACGGAACTCTCGAATACGCGCCCAGCGTGCTGATCACTACACCACGAAGGCATGCGAAGAAGGCGGGAGAAATACCTTATATACTCTCCCTTTTAAAGGGTGACTGGGGATTAGGGGACCCAATCGCCAAATTGTGGTGATGGAGAATCAACATCCACTACCTTTTAGTTCGGGCGCCACTTGTAGAGACATTAGGTTATTTAGAAGCAGGAAAGATGAAAAATGAGCAACGCCCTCGCCGGGAATCGAACCACGGACCTCTCGGTTACGCGTCGAGCGTGTTGACCACTACACCACGAAGGCATGCGAAGAAGGCGGGAGCAATACCTTATAAACATAGTCCAGAAAAATTACTGTAAATAATTTCTACTTTTAGAACAGAATGGGAAAATACACAAATTATAAAAAAGAATTGTGGGGCTACGGCTAATTTTTAAGTTATAATTTTCAGTTCCAGATTTTATATTTACATATTCTCACCCTTCAAAGAGTGACAGAAAAGTCTTTTTAGAAGAAAGCATTAGAGTGTTAGTAAGTGAGAATAAATATAATTTTGGAAAAAAATTAAAAATTTTGAACTAAATAATTTTTTAAATAACAAAACTTTGAATATAACATTTTTAACAATAAATGCAAATTTTAGAGTTTCACTAAAATTTTCAGTCTAATTTTAAAAGTCTGTAGGTTTATTTTTGTCTGAAAATATTATAAAGACTCTCCTAACTTTTTCAAGAAATGATTGTAAAAGTCCACAGTTCCTGGAATCCTTGATTGAATACCATTAATGTAATTTTTACAGACTTTCTCTAGGAAGTCGGCAAAACTGTTGTATTTAGTACAAAACCAAGTTTTTTCTTTTTCATAATCCATGAAATTCTATTAAAACTAGTTATTTACTCATTATAAAACAATCCACATCTTTTTATTGTAAAGCAAGTGTAAAATAGACTTTAGAAATTAATAAAAACAAAAAAGTAACAAAATAAACTTTGATAACATTAAGCAGGTCCTCATCAGCGAATCAGCATTAACTACTTTCAGTGAGATGCTTAAATACTATAGCAGATAAAAAATCTCTGTTCATTACAGAAGGTAACTAGCTCTCAGCATTGTATAAAAACATCAAAGTCATTAAGTATGATTTATGGCTATAAATATTCTTCAGAATTATATAATTCAAATATAAATATACATATGCAAAAATTCAAATTAAGACTAATAACTTGTATACTCAAGTTAGGTCTTACAAATTTAGTGAATCATATTTTACATTACCTAACAATAATAATATAACATATTTAAATTTGTGTAGTGTGTGTGTGTGTGTGTGTGCGTATGGTAGCACTTTGTACTAAAACTATGGGTAAAGGAATATGACTGGTGAAGCACTGAGCCAGTTTGTAGCTTTATATTCATATTTATCTCTTTCTCAAAAGAATCCTAAAACTCTTGAAAAATAATTCAAAATTTTTAATCAATAATCCAAATTTTTAAAAATTACTACCGTAATTTTAATAACCTTCTTTAAAAAAAATAATATTAAAATCCTAAAATTCTTCACTTACTTTATGAAACCAAATTATAAAAATTCAAATTTCTAATGCCATAAAATTTTGGTCTGATATCTTCAAACAAAATGCAACATTTTAAAAATTTCATATAATAAGAAAAACAACATTACATACGTAAATTTGAAAGTAATTTATATCCTTCACATTTTTTTATTCAATGAGTATCAAAACATTTTTAATTGTATTCATTAATAAATAAATTAAATAATAAAATTAGAATTGCAGAGTTTTGAAGCAGAAGCACTACATGTAAAAATTTAAAAATCCCTGGCACATATCTAAATTTTGTTTCACTGAGCAAGTAATTTTGTAAGGTTTTATTTTAATTTGCCTTTTTCTATCTGTTCTCATTTCAACTTCCCGTCAGAATAAGCGCGTTTCAGCTTTATGCTAATTTGAAGTAGAGCCAAATTCTATTTAAACGAGAGGTAGAAACCTCTCAGTGTGAGAGAGCTTTTAGGCTCAGACCACTGTTACTCTATTCGACGTTCGCCTGACCAGCTAGTATTTAAATTCTAAGCCCTAGCGCTGTTACGCTATTACTTGTTGAAGTAATTCTAAGTGCGTTAGTATTAGTTAAATCTTGCTACGCACCATTTAGCATAGAGGCCAACCTCGCGTTCATAGCTCTGTGAGCAACGGTTATTTACTTTCTATTTAATTTCAGTTTAAATTACCTGATTGTTAGTTTAGACCCAAGTGGCGGTCATTATTTTCTGTATCCCTCCCGAGTTGGGAAATGGCTGTAAATAATTGTGGTTTAATAAAAGAGGATTTTAAATCCTTCTTACGTATAGTTATTCTACCACTTAATCACAGTTTCCTACCACAGAACATAGCTGCATTCAGCTCCCTGTTCAAGATCAGGACTCAGTTTAATTCACGAACATGTTTGCCAAGAATATGCACCGAACACTCAATCCTGACAATTTGTTTGAATGAGCGCACATATGAATTTTGTTCATTTTCGCCAGGAACACATATGGCATTCATGATTGATGATGTCAGCTAATTTTCAATATCAACACTTCCTGCAAACACAAATTTATGACTCTAAAGCTTTTAAAGACTTTGAATATTATTTTAGAGAATTCAAGTAAGTTTTGAAGCACTGTTGTTTAGCGACATCTTGCACTCTAACGTCAACTATTTTCTGACGACCACCCCAAAATTCTCAGAAAAGGTCATTTCCAAATAGCCACTTAGCAATTCTCGGAAAAGCTGAACGTGACCAGTAATCACATACCATTTTCAAGTCTTGTTTCCTTCATGGTGAACCGCAGGAGAAACATTGGTTCATTTCCAAGAATAAGTCCTGAACCTGGAGTCCTTCATTTAAATTCCTACACATCTGTTTGTAGCTGTTAGCTATACATTGACTGCCTGTCACCAACCACACCTCGATTAAGTGCTAAGTTATAGCCTCATAGAAATTTCCCAGGTCTGTCAACATGATACCCGTAAACAATCAGGGTGCTTTCGCCAACTGCGAGAAGCTCTGAAAATTTTTGGGCAAATGAGAATTCAGAAAAGTCGGCCCAACATGCCCAGAAAATCTTGAACAAAAACAGGGAAAGCAGCTTCAAAGAGTTAGTTATTGAGTTAGTTTTGAATGGAGAGAGAGAAACCTTTTCTCATGTGTTTCAGCTCTGTCAGGAGCAGTTTCTTGGTTCAGTCTACCAACAGCATTCTGTGTCTCTGTGGAGTCGTACCCAGATTTTTATCGCTACTTATCCTGGAAGCAACCTTTGGAATAGCCAGCTGCGGCCAGGAGAGAGACAACAAGAAGATGGTTTGCCTTACACAAGAACTTACCCCGCATCAAAAGGAAAACTCTTTCAGAACTTTAATGTCCAAGTAACAGACAGGAACTTCAGCAGACTTTGTGCATCATCTGCTTCTTCTTTTTTTTATTACTTTTTTCTTCTTTTTTTCGATGAGAACATTAGCTTATAAATTATTTGCATATAGTCTAGAATTAGAAGCTTACATAAATTAAATATGCTACACCTTTGCTTGGGTTAACTCACTACAACTTATTAAATCACAGGAAAGCACAATTTTGTTCCCAAAACGAGAGATGTTTCATTGAACATGAAGAAAATTAAATTGATAGACATGGCACAGATTCAATCCTATCGACTCATCATAATGGCATGATTTGGGAATAGCTGTAATGGGTTGGTCATGGTCTGTTGCATTATAATAAACTGGAGATTTTTTATTGGGCAAATAAACAGATGACACTTGATGACAGGTGTAGCTGTAAATTTACCACAGAATTTTTATTTCTTGATAGAGTAATTCTTTAGATACAAAATTTGATTCGCACATTATTATGTAGCAAGGTAGCAGCAACGCAAAGTGAGGAAAGGGTAGAAGTGCACATTCAGAAAAAGAATTAAAAGGTTCTTTAATCTGATTTGCAAAGAAATATCTACAATGTTAAGCTTACGCAGGATTACACGTTGCAGATTAATTTGGAAAGCCACAGTCCAGAAAAATAAATATAAATAATTTCTATCTTTAAAACAGAAAGGATAGTCAAGAAAATTATATGAAGAGTTAGAGGTTATTGTTAATTTAAGTTATAATTCTGAGTTATAAATTTTACATCTCACACATATATACTAGAAAATATTAACATAATTACCTGAGTGCGAAAAATAGTCCAAATCTGAATTTTTCATAAAATTATTGCTGCTATTATTTTTATTATTAATAATATCATAAATCATATTTTAATATTCATCTCAGTTTCCAAAAGTCTATGCATATTTTATTCTTTATAGCGAAAGATCTTAAAAAATTTTTTTCGTTAATTGTATAAGCCTCGACATTTCCCTGTTAAAAATACTAAAAGAATCGGATGTATAATTTGATTTATTCATTGTAAAAATGCTGAATTAATTTTCTACCTTTTTTAATGTAAGTAATTATGCTGTTTCTTTCACCTATTTAAACTTAAAAAACAGTATTAATGAAAGCCGAAGCAAAAATAATTTTTCTGCCATAGTTAAGAGAAAATTATAAGGTATTTCTCCCGCCTTCTTCGCATGCCTTCGTGGTGTAGTGGTCAGCACGCTCGACGCGTAACCGATAGGTCCGTGGTTCGTTCCCCGGCGAAGGCGTTGCTCATTTTTCATGTCTTCTGCCTCCAAAAATACCTAATGACTCTACAAGTGGCGCCCGAACTAAAAAAGCTGGTGAATGATGATTCTCCACCACCAGGATTTGGCGATTGGGCAAAGAACGGCTATGTAAAGAAGGAAAGGCTCCATAGACGTAATGTAAACCAGTTTGTCTTCTACGCCGCTAGAAAAAAAAAGGGAACATTCGCCAAGGGATTTGGCGACGGAACCTGTTGGCGAGAATTTCCCCTCTGTGATGTACCGGACCTGGCCGAGATTTTCCTCCTATCCCACGTGTATAGGAAATTCAGGAACACGGGTTCAGATGAATGGTTCTTTGACCTGGGAAATGATGAAATATTAGGTGAAAATTCACTTTCACTGGCTGTTGAACTTGCACTATACATACCGCAGTTTGATGTCTGATTTTATATCCGTCAATATGAAGGGGGGAAAATGGAGCCACACAGCTTTAAACTCTTGATAAACGTGACCGTCGAACCTGTTCGAACTTCGACATCAGCTTCGAGCTATAGCGCTTTTTGGCGACAGATATTTCACGCATGCGCATCTGTTTCTCTTTTCGTTCGAAGAGAGCCACTTCTGCTGCTGCGAAGTTTTCTTTCTTAACAATACATATTCTTTGGATTGGGTCCCCTTATTCCCAGTCGCCCTTTAAAAGGGGGAGTATATAAGGTATTTCTCCCGCCTTCTTCGGTGCTGCGTACTGTAATTGTGGTATTATTTATTTAGCACATTACTCTCCTTATGAATGAAGATTGTAGGAAGACTTGTTTTTTCAAATATGCTTTTTTCACTTCCCCGAATCAATTAAGAATAATTATTTAAAGATTTTAAATTTTGCTTTAAAAATCTCTGGCCCACCATTTTCAGTTTTTTTTTTAACTTTTTAATATTATAACAATACACAGGCTTTAAAAGTATTATCTGTATCATCAATTTCTAAATAACTTACAATCACATTTTGAGAATAGAATCATCTGAAATCATGTGATTCAAATGCCTTTCTCTCATTGATGGTCTATAAGGTTTATTTCATGGAATCAGATAATGACAGCTTCCTTGTCTTTTGAAATGGAGAAGGGGGGGTCAACTCAAGACCAGTTCTTAGCAGATTTGGTTCATTTGGCAAACCTCTCTGGGCAGGAATTTATGGCTGGGAAATAAATAGAAAATCATTATTTGCAATCAAGAAAGAAAGGCAATTCTGCACTTTGAAGATGCATAAAATAAAAGCTTCTAAACCTTACCATGAACACAAGATTGCTTCTCAGTCTGAAGAAAATGTGTGTTTGACAGATGGAATAATTTTATTTTGTAAACTATGTGAAAAAGGTGCAGCAGGAAAAAAAAGAAAAGATTTACTGTTGTGCGGCATATGAAGCTAGATAAGCACAAAACAGCAGCTGAATTTAGCAAACAAAAAGACCCAAGCATCTTAACTCTTGTTTGTGAGAAGTTCTTCAGCAGTGTCATCAAAGAAACTATTTTACGAAGAATTATGTGAAGCTATTGAGTTTGCAAACATTCCTCTAAAGAAAATGAAAAACTCCAGATTTTTCCAATTTTTAGAAAAATATACAGGCCAAATAATATCTGAAGAATCTATGCTCCAATAATATTATATAGATGACTATTCCTAGGAAACAATAGAGAAAATTACAGAAACTGTAAAAGGAAAAAAGTATTTGTTCTAATAAATGAAACAAAGGATGCTGATGGCTATTGTCTGCAATGTGATTATAGGTACTCTGGATCCAGATCTAGCTGACAAGGTATTTTTACTTAATGTCGATAAGCTCAAAAGTGTGAACCACTCAGAAATTTCTCAGTTACTTGAAAAATCACTAAACATTTTATAAGCAAATGTCATACAATATAATGACGTGCTACTCATTTTAAACGATGCTGTACCTGCAATACATGGTTAAAGTAAAAAAAAAAAATCAATAAAGAGATTTTATTCCAAGCTAGTACATATGACATTGCTCACACATTGCAACATCGCACTGAGCCGTGCAAATTACTCTAATATTGTGAAGTTTGTATCTAAAGTTAAAAAAAAAATCTTAAAAGCACAATATTGTATACACTTTAAATCCCATGCAGATAATCTAGCTTTCATTGGCAAATCATACAAGAACTAGATTGAAAATTTTCAAACTGTGAAGTCAACTGTGAATAGCTTTGATGTGGTTGCTGCTACTTTGATTTAAAGAATGTTTTATCCACAAACAAAACTGAAGGAAATCTTGCATACATAGGATACAATTTCATGAATTTAATTTTAACATCTGCATTTCTTCGCATATATTTCTCTCTAGCTTTTAACTGCCAGGTTTCGAAAACTTAAAACATATTCATGTAAGTTTCCCCTTCTTCAATGCGTTCAGAGAATGAGCTGCCCTAAATTTTAAAATACGTTTGTTAACATAGTGATTGCTTTTGTCTCGCCAACAAAGACCAACTTTTGCAGCCTACTTTCAGAAGTTCTGTCGAAACTTTCCCTTCTAACTGTTGAACTTTATGCCAACGAATATAAAAAACAACACATCACAGTACAGCAAAAGCAAACTGACATTCAGTCTACAGTTTTGCCGAGATGGTTGCACATTCACTTCCCCTGATTATTTATAGATGATTTGAGGCCTAAGGAATAGCAGAGACAACAAGAATGGGTGAGATTCAAATTATAGGGAAGTGAAATGAAGACATTTAATTAAGCATTGTAATATTAATACTGCTATGTATTCTTACTGGAACATAGGTTTCCTTCCAAAGAAATTATATTGCGATAGTAACCTGTAGTTTATCCACAACTACTTTTTTATTTTTTATGGTCTTACTGTAACCGCTTCCTTTGGAAAAAAATTATTCACATAATTTTCTTGTATTGATGTTTGGATGATAAAATTAGTAAACATAGAGGAGAAAAATATATGAGGAAATATGATATTACTTTTCTCTTATTACTTCATTTTATAAACTAAAGAAGTTCAGCCTTTATCTTAGAAAAAATTCAAATGTTTTTCTCAATGATTCTGAAATCAGTTAAGTATTTATGAGGATAAAATTAGTAAAAAAAAGGGAAAATGTGTGAGGAAATACAGCATTTAATCATTAAAGAGCAAAATAAGGAGCATTTTGATGCAATAACTTATACTGATAAATTAGATGGCATTTTGAAAAAAGCAAAGTCTGAAATGCTGCATTTGCTAAATTCAAAACTAAAAACTGTGGATTCCAAACTAAGCCAAAAAATATCCCTCATCTTAACAGGAAAAGCATACTTTTTTAAAACTAAAGAAGAATTAATGATAACAGATGCAGTTTTTCCCAGCTATGCTCAAGTAACTGCAGTTGATGCTGAGAGACGCTTCTTGTGATATAAAAATTTGTATACTGACAACAGAAGATCTTTCTTCTCTTGAAAACATTAAGAAACACTTAATAATTCAGCGTCACTGTAATACATTTGTGTAAGGTTCAAAATTCAGAAGAAAAAATAAAATTCAAGTAACAGGTATGTGCAATTGTTTGGTTTTTAATCTATTTGTCAAATGTCTGCTGTCACTTTATATTATTTTTTATTTTGGGGAGACTTTCTTATTTTTTAAAAGAATTTCTTCCATTTTAAATTTATTGTCCGGCCATTTTAGGGACATTTCTAGTGAATTTTTAGGACACTAAAATACAGACTCTGGTAATAACTAAAATTTAGCATAAGAATGTAAATTTGATTTTACTTTTTTCACTTTAAAGGAATTAAAAACTAAGGGAAGGTATCACGGAGGAATTCTTATTTACGTAAAAATGTATAATAACAACAGTAATATTGAACTATGAATGGCAACAGTCATTAAATGTTCCAGTACTTTCTTGTGTAAAGAATTTTGGCTCTGTGTTATGTAATTTAACGTGATTGTGCAAACTAAAATGAACAGAATGAAATAAGTTTTCCATTTATGCAACAAAATTTTAAGCTGGTTATACTAGAAAGCAAGCAAGAATTTGTTACTTTGATTGAGAGCACAAGGTTTCTCAGCATGATAAACAATGTCAGTCTTTATCACATATCCAATGGCACTGCAACACAGTACAACGTCAATCTATCCTCCCATGCTTTAAATCCTGGAGCTTGTTCTGCCCTTCCATGAATACAAGTTTTGTTTGGCAGTTTGTTTCAAAATGGAGTTGTTTTATCACAACTGTAAAATTGTCTAGAACCATAATTCCCCTCTGATAATTTTTAACTTGATTTCAAAAGTGCAGCTGCTTCTTCATAAATCAATGCAGCTTCTTTAGTGATTTTAACATTTTGAGGTTAACCTCTGCTTAAACCTATGTGATCATCATTTGCTTGCTGCTGTAAAAGCTTAGTTTTCTTTCCCAAGCTATATTTTTAGTTTTTATTTGGAGGGTGGAGTCTTTGTGTAAGGTTAAGGCATTTCGCTGTAATCAATGCCATCAATAGGTACTTTTTTATTATTCATAATTTCCAACCAAAAAATTTTAAGCCTTTACCCTTTTTTATGTGCACCTTATCCCACAATATACTAGTAAAAAGTTTTCAGCTTATATTGCAGCAGAAAAACTAGAAAATATTTTTTCCTTCTTTGTGGGGATTTATATTTATTTTAAATAACCAGTTAAATTTAATTTTAAGTTACTTTCCTGTAAGCCTTCATTCTCCTAACTGTCAATGCCTGAAAATTTAAATTAGGTTGCACACGTAAGAAACGCATTTTCTACCAGTGAGAGAATAAGTTAAATATCAACGTTCCAGTAGAGAGAGTCTGGAAAATTTCCGTGTGTGCTTATACGCAAGCATCCGCTTAGCAGTTACTGCTGGTTAGACATGGTTTAATCGCTATTATCTTGCTGCCACTAGACTCATCTACGCGCTATAGGATTCAGGTGTGTATGAGCCCTGTAATGTAATTCTACTACTAGTGATTATCTTCAATTTTAAGTTTGATTCTACTGTTTCAGTTACCGCCCAAGTTGAGGCGTAGTATGTTAGGATCAAGTTGACGCATTGTAAATTATTTAAAGAGTTTAATAAAGGGCAATTTTAACCTTTCTTCAGTACAATCACTATTTCTCAAGATTCTACACAACAGAAAGACAGTAGAACTTTACATATTATTTAACTCTTCATAAAATGATGATTTATTCTTACCATAAAACGTGGCAATTTCCATGCACCCTTTGTTTTTTAAATCTATATCTATCATATCAAATTTTTTTATTTCCTTACTAATGGATAAGATAGCAGGCTTCTCTTAAGTTCAGCAGCACTGGTGCCATTACTACTGTTATGCTTGAAAGCTATTGTAGCATAAAGAATTTTGGATGATGAGAGCTTTGTGAGAATTTTGCTAATAAGAATGAGGAGCTTGTTAAAATAAGAGCTAAGAGGAATTTTGTAAAAAAAAATATGTGCATCTGTAAAAGAGTTGACTACTAATAGCAGCGCTACCCTGCTAACAATTTTATAACAGACATAGGATGAAATATCAGTTAAGAAAAATGCAATACAGAGGAGGGACTTGAAAGCTGAGAAGATTCTAAAGATGACCATTTTCATTCCCCCCCCCTATTTAGTTACATCTGTTAGGAAAGTAAGTGTAAGCACATGCATATAATCACGATTACTGAAAGAATATAGTGCTTAGCTTCTTTCAGTGACTGTGTTTCACATTTTGCTACAAGCAGTTTATAACTTGGTGTACATTTTGAAACTTGAAATGACTTCTTTCTCCATTGTGAGCTACATATAACTGAAACCATGGATACTGAATCTGTGGATAAGGGGGGGGTATGACTGTATCATTATTCAGGTGGAAATTATTTTTGCCTAAAATATTAAAATAACAAACCAAAAAAAACATAAAAAATTATTAAATTACAAATCATAAAAATCACATATTATATCAATTTTATTACACATAGAAAGGATAACAAAAAAAAGAAGAAAAAAAAAGAGGCTCTCTTCCATGAATATTATAAATTCAACTAAAATTTCTAAATATTCTCCAATACTGGAGCATTCACATGAGCATCTTATGGTCACAATCAGCAAAACTTTAACTTTGTTGTTATGCATTTAGACCTCATTTAAGGATTTTGTCTAAACGTTCTAATTTTTCAACTTTACGCCAAGATGGCAACAGAATTGACCAATTACAGCAAAGCAAATACAAACTAATATTTGGCTAATGATTTTGCAGTGTCAGTTGCACATTCACACGTATGCAAATTTACCTTCTCTCATTGGTTATGGCTTAATTTATGACTATGACAATTCCTTTTGACAATTAAAGCATTGTGTGAACACTTCCTTTGTGTCCAATAATACAGCATTCAGGGGTTTTCCCCACCCAGTGATCCGGCATCCTTTTTATTGACATTCTTGCTATATGATGAAGCTACTAGATTGGATTAGATTATTTTGGTTACATCAAAGCACATGAGAGCTGTGTAATGGAGGTGGGGATGCCTTTGAGGATCATCTTAAAAAATACAATACAAAAACTGACTCCCTTATGACAAAAATGTAATTTTAATGTTGAACATCACATTCAGAGGCCATACACAAACTAAAGAGTGAAACGTTTACATTTGTACTTCATTAAAAATAAAATATTAATTTAGGAAAAAGTTAAGATGTTAATAGATTAACTGATGAGCATTTTTTACATAAATTATTGTGAAAAGTATTGTTCAATATATTTTTTTCAAAAAGGAAATCTTATTCACAGAACTTGCGGCCTAGAAAATAACGGCAAACTTCAATATTGTTATATAACCAAATCATAACACTATTTGCATCAATTAAGTATCTTTCTAGTTTGATGAAAGTTTTATAAGATTATTAGATTAGAATTCTTAAGTAATAAAACTTCATGAGACTATTATAAATGTTAATTTAGCATTTCAAAACTCATAAATTATTTGTGTGAAAATTCTTCTGGCACTCTAATTGCAATAAAATTATAAATTAAAGATTGCTACACACTGCTAAATCCCAAAAGAATATCATAGAATGTCATGTAAGGAGTAAAAAAATAAATCAATTCTGATCATTCTAATTTATTTATTAACTGATCCTTCAAGGCAAGTTGAAAATGACATCAAAAATCATAAATTTTGAAATTATCTCGATCAATTTTTGTTATTCAGAGTCAAAACTTCTTGCATTTTATTTGTTTATAATAAGTATGAAATTTTTCTAAATATAAGTACAGGTACTGAGGGATTGTATAAAAAGTTAGATTTTACAATTTGCTCAGAATTATTTTTTTTTAATTTGAAATTACCAAAACATGAATATCTTCCTCATTTAAAAATTTTTGTAATTGGAAGCATATGTCTACAAGAAATAGTTATGAAAATAAATGCCAGGTAAGGACTTTCATGGACAAAGGTATCAGATACAATATATTCCTTACCTACAGAATAAAAGGGTAGGATACAAACTGCACGAAATTTAATCGAAGAGCACCTTCTTATGTAAGTGCCAACTGCTCTACAAAGAACAATAGCCAGCTTTTCCATCCCCCACCTTATATAAGAAGGCTGAAACAGAACAAAGAAAATCCACGAACTGCACGACACTGCTTTTTCTCCTAAGAAAATGGGTGCTACAAAAAATCATTTATCCTTATCATTAGGATATATGATTGGGACTACAAGCCTCTATTTTCGTTTGTCAGATGTTGCAAAAATTGTGCATACAAAACAAATATTAAATTAAAATCTCGTAAAGTAAAAATGAATTTCTTTTACACTCATATTATAGTTTTATTATACTTAAAAGAATAATGAGCCAAATCTTGTTTATTCTCCATAGGAATTCAAAAATTTCCAAGTTGTAGATTTTATCTGCTGGTATATACGTATGTGATGATTTAATGCATAGGAGGAATCCGGGCACTTGAACAACTGGCAGTCGTCATGGCTGGGGGTTGAATGCGTACTGACGAAGATAATGAAACTGGGTATCACTAAATCAGCAATCTTTATTTTCAAGCATATCAAATCATTTTCTCAGTGAATGAAATATTTCTAGATCATAAGCAATTACAATGATTTCTTGTATACACAGTTTAATGGGGATACGACGTCAGTTCTGATTAAGAAGAAAGACAGGCTGAGAAGCATATAGTTGACAGCATAGCAGGAGCTAGGAAAAGAATGACATAATTTCTTGCAAGCGGTATTTATACCGAGCTAGATGCAATTGTAGAGACAAGCTATGATTGGTTTTTGGGTTTTAGTTTCATTTATCAAGCAATGTTATATAAAACGGAAGAACCTCGAATTTGGGAGAACATATGAATTTAGGGGGAGAGCTCCAAATCAAGAATAGTTAATTTTGAGGTCGGCAATTATTTTTAAAGCAGCTATCGTATTTTTAATCTACATCTTACATAGTCCCCCCCTTCCAAAGAAAGGTTGGGGGAGCAGATGATTTTAGGGGGAGAGCACCAAATCTAGAATACTTATTTTTGAGGTTGCCAATTACTTTTAAAGCAGTTTCGTATTTGGTATATCTTACACACACACACAGATATATATATATATATATATATCAGTTCTGACATACACAAAACTAATAGATTAATAGCATACCAAAGACTGATTTTATATATATATTATATAAACATAATAAATAAATAGATAACTTAACCTATCAAATATTGGATTTGTAGTGTACCTTAAATTAGTTTTCTTGTTTATATAAATATTAACAAATTTTCTTAGATTGTATAGAATGGTTTTAACTTTCAAATTTACCATTTTAGGTAAATAGTTCTAATGTTATTTTAAAAATTCTCTTTATTAAACCTAAAAATTAGATTTGTTAAGTGGTTCTAAATTCACACCAACATTACTCGAATATATGCCTTATTAAGCTTTCCATTTTTAATCACTGAAGTTATTTTGTTGTGTTATGTATTGTGACTTATCTCACTTGTCTGACAGTAACATCAGAATAAGCCTACGAAATTCATTGTGGCAAGGAGAGCAAGATTCTGCCTGATGTTGGCAAGAGCCTTCAGCATCATACAGGTGACAGTATGACTTTCCTCAGTTCTGCCCCCAATTTTGATGGAGAGCACCCCAGGGGAATGGGTCCAAGGGTCTCCCACCACTCTTCCCTACCAACAACCTCTCCAGAGGACTTTCTGCTAGCATGGGAGGGGGGCTGGCTTGGCATATATTTAGAGTGCCCCATGCCACTGAAACACTGTACATTTACAACCATCCATGACTTCTCTGGGATTCGAACTTGGGCCCTTTGATACCGCAATAAGCTCTTCTAACAACTATACCATCTGGGTGGCTGAAGTTACTTTAAAATAATTTAACTTTCTTACAATTTCCATATTTTAATATTAGAAATGTTTAAATATTTATTCTACTTTTCAGTTACTCTAAATGATATACTTTGACATACATTTAATTTCTAATACACATTCAATTAATAATAATTGATAATTATGAGCATGTGCAGCATTTTCATAATTAATAGAAAAAATTCGAACACCCTTATATTCATATCTTGGAATTCTTAATTTCCTCTTCATCCATTTCTTTTTTATATATTGTTATATTGTATTCAAGCTTTCATAAGTAGAATTTGCATACTGTTGTATCTATTTATGCCAATTTATATTTATATGCTGATTTTCAAAAACTCCAGCATCATAACTTCAGTTAACAGATGTTTCTAACACCTTGGTACAGATTAATCTTCAATCAATATGCAGCTTATTTTCCAATCTATCTTCAGGCTTAATTACTTGTAAAATTAATTATTGGAAATTATTTGTAAAGAAAAAGAAAGACGGTTGCTAAATCACACTAATATAACTTCTAACTGTTGTAATTAATAATACAATAAGCTCATGTGATTTATAATATACTTCGTTTATAATTTTTATAAAATTTTTCAGCAGTACTGGAATTAACAGCAGATACTCATAGTGCTATACATTTAAGTTAGAATGATTTAGGTTGATATTTCCTTCTTCAATGATGCTTTTATGCTATATTCCTAATATTTCATAATGGTGTACAAATAAGTTTAATTAATTTACCAAACATGTAAATCTATAATTCAGCACACTTTTGTGTTTACTAGTGCCATACCTTGTACTTTCTTTAATATATTTTTCAACATATAGCATCTCATCAGCCAAATTTGATGAGGTCTTATGACCAAATGGTAAAATCGCTAAACAATAGTAGTTCGACCCGAGTTTCAAATCCCAAAGATACCCCAGCTATTTCTTTCTCTGTGCACATTTAATATGGAAAATACATTGTAAAACTTCTGTATTTGAAGTAAAAATGTTTTTAAAATTTATACTTTAAGAATACTGCAAAGTTTTACTCATTGGTAATTTTCATCTCTACCTTAATGTATTTCTTTGCAAATCCCTTTAACAGGAAAATAAACTCAGTTTCAATGATTAATACTTTGGTGAAAGTTATATGTATACTGCGCAAAAAAAAAAAAAAAAAAA
>KK116572.1:83352-122230 GCA_000611955.2 Stegodyphus mimosarum
CAGTTCTGTATCTCCTATTCTACTGGGCCGATTGACAAAGTTTAAATTGTGTTTTTCCTGTCTGGAAAGCGCGACATAGGATATATATTAGATTTATATATAACATTGTCCTAACATAGGTATTTTGACACAAAATCGGCCCTTTTCTGTAATAACATACCAATTATTTTCCATATTTTGATTCTAGGACTGTAGATATTAAATTTTGTTATTTTTGGTGAGAAATTTACGAAGAAATTTAAAAATTTATCTCGGCAGATTTTTTTCAGTTTACGTCAAGAATAATTCAATCGGCGAACTTCTTAATTTATAGTAACCTATTTTCCTTACCCTTTTTTCACTGTACACGAGTGGAAAAAAAGTCTTCATTCATACTTTCAAATAATTTTTAAAAAGTGCGTAAACTACATTTTCGTTATTATCGCTTATAATAAATATGCCAAATTTCAAAACGTGCCAAAATGGAAACTCATGTATATCTTAGGAAATTTTGAATAAAAACTCCAATTTTTTTGCAGGTATGCTTAGAAATATAAATCAAAATGTTTTTCAAAAAATTTACAAAAATTATTTAAAAATACAAATTTTGAACATAAATCATAAAAAATTCGCGAATTTTATTTGGAAATAACCTAAATTTCGAACTATGAAATGAAGAATCAAATAAGTTTAATAAAAAATAGGGCACTTACGAAAATCCCATCGACCACAAGAGACAGCACCAAACCAAAAAACCCCATTTACTACATACAAAAAAAAAGTTCTATTCTTACTTTTCTTTCAAATTTATTATATTATCATTTATTTTATACTTAATTTTTCATTAAAAATTTCCATTATTTTTTCCATAATACCTCCATATCGTGGCCATTAACACATTTTTTTGAGGCCGGTAAGATTTCATAACTTTGGAAATATTAAACAGCATGCTCTTCTGTAGTAGGGAGGTCCCAAATTTTAATAATTTTTTTTTCGAAAATGCGTGATAGAGGGGGAAAAAAGGAGACTTTACTCAAGAATAATAACTAACACATGTAATCAAATTTACACCAAACCCAGCGTGTTTGAAGAAGACTTTTCCATTTTTGGCAGAAAATCATGTAGTTTGGTGTCTTTTCTTCAATAGGCAAAAATGATCGACGGGGTTTTACATAGGTACCAAAAATAGATATTAATAAACATACACGAAATTCAATTAACACTGAGGAGCTAAAATTTCGAGAGCTAATTTTGAAAAAACTACTCGTGATTTTTACAAAACTTGGCAGTCTGGCATAATTTCAGTTGTAGAATCGAAATATGGAAACAAATTGGCATGTCATTTCAGAAAAAGTCCGATTTTGCATCAAAATACCTATATTATAACAATGCGACACATAAATCTAATAAATATCCTAAGCCACACTTTTAAGACATGAAAAACGGAAGTTGAACTTCGTCAATCAGCCCAGTTGAATGGGAGATAAGGAAATGTCCCCCCCTTTTTTTGTGCAGTGTACATTTTTCCAAAAACATATACTTTCCACAGATATCAACAAATTATGGATCATTTCTCCATCTAATTTGCTTAATATGTTTATTCAGGAATCTTCCTGAAAATACTAAGTACTATCCTTTAACATGCTAATTCCCAAACTAAGTGCCAAATAATGGTTTGCACGCCAGTTAACTATATTAAATTTTCCAGTCTAGTTCAGACACCCTGACTATTATTATTAAGAAAAGATATTAAATCAATAATAGCATTAATAGACGTAATTCATAAGAAATATGTTATGCTTTATAATTATTTAATTTATAACACTATTATAATACTATTTCTTCTAGTATTGTAGTTTATGAAAGATGTTTCTAATTCTAATATTTGTATTCACTAAAAACTTTTATTTTCTCTGCTAGGTTTTGCATTACTGTTATTCATGTAATTAGCCTGCTTATTAGATATTCTTTACTTGTTTTTGCAATATGTAATTTTAATTATCTAGTTTTTTCCCCCGTATTGGCTTCAAAAAATGTAAAACTAAACTGTAACCCTCAACTTTTTGAAAGCGAGAGGTCTTCTCTGGAGAGTGTGAAGACACTGTAGTGTTCTAAGGGGAAAGGAAAACTTCCATAGCTTTATGAGGTATTTATATTCCTTGGCAGGGCAAAGGAGAAGGTCTTGATTTCTGAAGCTGGGTCCTACCGAATAGAAGTATAAGTAAGCAAAACATAAACTTTTATTGCAAATAGAAGTAATAATTTTTAACTGGTTTTTGATAATATGCAAAAATTTTAAAAATATATTCCCTTGCTTTGTCACTAAAAATAGTATCGCCAGATCAAAAGGTATTAATCACACATGAATGATTTAATAACAAGAATAAATTTTCACTGTTTTAAAAAGAAATAATGTAGCAAGCAAAATGAGTGGCATTGCTAACAAGTATCGCATAAACTGAATACAGTATATGAAAAATCCATATTTGATTTACAGGTATCTCAAACATAAAAAAATTGCATGCAGAACATAAAATACCTGATTTATAATGAATTCTGAGCCTCCAGTAACCACTGAATAGCATGATGTTTGTAAATGAGATACAACAGCTTTAGATAAAATATCAGAAGGCAGAGCATTTCCCAATGATGTATGCATTTGAAACTTTAAAAAAAATGAAAAAAATAAGTTACAAAATACTGCTTAACAGAAATAATATATCTAAATCCATTTAATAAATGTGCAAATCAAAAAATTGTCCATTGAAATTTGTCTCTTCTGAATATAATATTTCATATTTTTCACAAAAAATGCATATCATATAATGGAGTTGCAGTAATAGCACAGGCTAATTAACTACATATTATTCAGTTTTATTCTCAACAAAATATAAATGCAACTTTAGGATTGATAAAAAAAATTAATCCTCTAAGAAATTTTGATTCACTCATGAAGAGTTGTATCTGCAAATTATTTTTTAATAAAAGTGTATAAATAATAACTTGAATCTTTATTTTCATAACATTTCATTCATTACAGTACACACCGCTTAATAAAATCCCTTCTGTTCCAAACTTGAGTTTATTAAGCTTAATAATTCAATACTGCAAATTACGGTATCAGTTTTGAACTTATTTAGCAAAATAGGTAACTAATAATTCATCTAATAATTAATACCTAAATTATTCACTTAAAATTAAGTTATCTGTGAATTTTCGAAATTTATCTTTTATTAATTTCTTTTTTATAAAAAAATTTATAATTACATATCTGATGAAATTTTACTAAACTTTTATAAAGAACTGTTCTATCTGTATTTGTTTTGATTTGCTTATCAACAGTCTTTCAGTTGTATTTTCAAGTTTGTAAAAATGTTCATAGCTTTCCTGGTCTTCACTTTTCAATTCAACAGTTCTTAGAATTTGCAGTGCTTTCCTTGATCAAGCTAAGGATGGCATGTAGCCACTTTCTTCCATATCACTTTCACTGCTAGTTTCTGCAGCTCTGCTAACACTTTCTGTAATATCGTAGTCAGCATTTTCACATGTTGTCTCATATATTATCATCAATTGCAACATATTCTAAAAATGAATCTTTGTCATTATCCTCGCTGATGTCCAAAATATTAGAAAATAATCTGCAATTCCTCGATGTCCAAAATATTAGAAAATAATCTGCAATTCCTCGATGTCCAAAATATTAGAAAATAATCTTCAATTCCTCTGTGGTTTCTTCTAAATAAGATCCACATTTTCTAAAGCAATTTCTAATTGTGCTACAGAAGACTGCTTCCCGTGTGCTAACTAAATTATGCAAAGCCTCTAGAAAAGATATCAACTTAGTTATCTCCTTCAAAGTGCAAGTGATAATTTTTACAAGTTTCAGTTCCGTTTATCTTTATTTGATTGACCTCTTTTCTGTAATTACATTTGAAAACTTTGATAATACCTTGATCTAATAGCTGAATTCATATTTGAAAGAAACACTAATTTAATACTTTTCTGAAAGATATCACAAGGGTGTGCAGTGCAGTTATCTAAAAGTAAAGCTATTTTTTGGTCTTTCAATTTTCTGTCCCATTTCAAAAGGAAATTAGTAAAAATAGTTCTCGTCATACATGATTTATTGTTATTATTGTAAGTTAAAGGTAAATTCTTGACTCCTTTTAAATATCGAGGTTTTCTACTCTTTCCAATAACCACTGATGTCTTTTTAATAGTTGTATACATAGTGCACATTAATAACAGAATAACTTGTCCTTTTAATTTCTTAAAACCAGCTGTTGTTTCAGATTTGAACATTAATGTGTTCTCTGTAAATTACACCAGTTTTATCTGTGTTATAAATTTTGTGTGACCTCGTATTCTTTTATAAGCCTAGGGGAAAATTTCTTTTATCCGTTTCTCAGCCAAATGATGATTTGACCCTTGCTTCTCACCATGTAGTTTCCGATAAACAGCATTTTTCTTTCTTTCTTTCCATCTTGTGAGCCATCTCTCAATCGACACAAAAATTTCTCCTAGCATTTTAGTGAATTGTGAAGCTTTTGTGGCCAAAAGAGCTCAAGAAATTGGAACATTTTTCAGTCTCATAGTTTGAAACTATTCCAGAAGAGCGCTTTTCAACATCTTTCGATTTTTCATTCCCTTTTGCGCTCCCTTGAGACATTTGCATTTTTTACTAGTTCTTTATCAATTTTATTTCTTTATTTTAGTAAATTGCACAATGCTGTTTGGGAAATCCCCATTTTAAAAGCTACATCTCCTTGGCTGCATTTATCAAATTTATCATAATCTTTCAGCAGCTTATCCTTTTCTTTCAGGCTTAAATCATTTTATTTAGGCATTTTCGACATAAGTCACACACACAGCAAATAAAAAATGTTTCTCCTAGTGATTTGTTCAAATCCAAAATTCCCATTTCTTGCCAGCAGGAAGACTGCATCTTTATCCGTGAAGTTGACTTGTCACTTCACGGTTATTATGCATTTAATCAGAATGTTATGGAAACACTATTTTGACGTGATTGATTGTGTGATTGCCGTGAGTTTGACTGATGGGAAAATATTTGTCAGGGCTTATTTCTGCGTTGGATGTCAGTTAGAAAGTACATTGCTTATTTTGTGCTGTACAGCATAAAATGGCTGTATGTGATGAGATTAATGTGAAATTTCTGTAGGATTTGGAACAAAAGGGGAAAAAAGCATTAATTGACTTGTATGTAAATGAAGGTTTACTTAGTAGTCATTAGTTTACTTAGTAGTGTCCTATTTGTGTGAAGGAAATGCATATGGTCGAACATAAAGATCATTCAGATGGCTTTGAATGGGTTTGGCCCAAAGGGGTCATTCAAGAAATGCCAACAACAGTCCTGCACCATGGAGGAGAATTTATGTTGTGACGGCAGTATGCATATTCCAGTTCAGATAATTTTAGAAAGTTTTTGGATGCTGTTAAGGAAGTTTGTGTGCCACAGACTGAAGACATGGAAATTTCTAAATATGGCAAGTCGATATTTCCTTTTTGTAGTGCCTATATGCGATAAGATGTATTTCATTGTGTAATTTAAAATGCTGTTTATTGACCTTCGATGGGCTATAAATTTTGTTCAATTTTGGTGATGAGTAACTTTGTTTTAATATTATATGACGTCATCATTCTCCTTGAAAATAGATCGGCACGTACATGGACAAAGTCAAGAAAATGCGCAATGCCAAAGTTTGTACAATTCACTGATGTTTTTTTAAGTAAAAATAGATCGATGTATACATGGGCACCGATTTTGTGCAATTCTTTGACTTTTTATTTTGTTTTTGTGTAGCAGCCATCTTAAAATTGTGCCTTGCCGGCCAATCGCCAATTTTCACCAAGAGGCACCCTGAAATATATTTTTACCAGATTTTGGGGTTATTAGTTCGACTTCCGAAGGCTTACTGCAGAGTCAGTTTTTCGCTTTCTCTTTCGAACTTTCAATGCCCTGTATTTAAACTGATGTATGCTACTATATAATAATTTATTTATACTTTTTCCCTATCAGAATTTTTTTTAAGAGTTACAACAAAAAAAATTAAAGCTTTTTTTCATAAAAGGGGTTATGAATTTAAAAACATAAATTTAAAATAATATTTCGTGTGTTATGCATAACTGTGCACATGGTATATTTAAAAAAGAAAAAAGAAAACTTCTTGAAAAATATAGTCATAAATTTACAGATGATAAAATTTTATGTTACATATTATCCCTTTTATCTAAAGGATATGGCACACTTTGTAGGTTTAAGAAACTGATGCTAACATTTTATGTTACATTCTCTTTATTATCTTAAAAATAGAGCATGTTTTAAAATATTCAGTCTCGCATGACAATCAATCTCATGTAGATGATAATAAATCTGTAGAACTATTACAAATCTATCACTACAGTTGCTCTAAATTTTTAACTATTTATACCTATTTTATAAACTACTGTTAGGTGAGGTTAGATTATTTGAATGTAACAAAGCACACAGGGCTATCTGCCTAAAGAAAGAGATGCCTTCATGGAAGGCTTTCTAAGAAAACTGGTTTGCATTCATGTTACACGAGGAGAAAATCATGAAAACCAACCATCAGGTAGCCCATTTGCCTGGGTTATTAAGCTATGAATTAATCAAATTCTAAAAATTGTTCACTATTTACCTGTAAACATCTCAAATTAGATTCATGTAACATACTGATTAATGCTACAAGCTCTTCCACAAGTACTGACAGATGATTTACAGGAAAAGCCTCAGGCTCCTATAAAAGAGAAAAACAGTGAAATTAAAAAGTAAACATTTTTATATGTTTCATAAACAAAAACATAAATCTATTATAATAATGAAGAAAAAGAACAGTAGATTTTATTCAGAAAAATAGATATACAAGATAACCAAAAAAATATAAGCTGATTAAAATAGAAATGGTTAATGCTAATGTTGTGAATAGAATTAGATAATTTTAATTATGATACAGCTTGAGAATGCTGTCAACCATAGAGGAGGATGACATTGTGGAGGACTTGAAGAAACTTGCTCATATTCGACTAATAATGGAGAAAACATGTTCGTGCAGCCAATCCATTTGTTAGGCTTGAACCCAAGTGGAACTATCAGTTTTTGATACCCTTCAGCCACTGATGGGCCTAATGCTGTAAATATTCTGTGACACCTTCATAGCAGTTCTTGCATTGTGTTGCCAGACATCTGGAACTGGCCTGTATAAGGCTGGATTGGTAAGTACTGTTTGGACTATGCCTTACATTGAAGAAAGCCTGGGATTTTTAAATTGGGATTATGACAAATGAAGCAGAAGAAATTATGAATTTATTCTAGAAAAAATGGAGAGATCCACAAAACCATAGCAATGTTTTAACTATGAAGATATTTTCAAATAAAATTATATAAATATAGGATTTTGATAGGTTATTTTTTTAACATCTTTACAACAAACTGTTACAGAATACACATAATCTACCTTTCAAGATTCTGAATATTTCATTGATTACTTTTTTTGTTTTATAATTTTTTTTTCTAAAATTCAATCACAAAAGGTATGTTTGTAGCATAATTAAGCTATAGGCCTTCTTAACACTGAAATATACTTTTTTTAATCATCCTGAATCTTCTTCCCTAAAATATGGTAACCCAATGCTTATGTGGGCTATTCAAATTTATAATCATGCTATTTTATGGCCACCTTGCCTCATTCTTCGATTATGAGTGCTAAATTTACGCTAAATGGCATTTTGAGCTTGTTGTTAACTGCGACAATATGACTATTGAATACTAGTACTTCATTCCAGGTTTTACCTTCCCAATAACTGAGCGGTTTGACAAAATGAGGATTTGTGGCTTTTTCTTGTGTGTAATACATATGCAGATCAATTTTCCTTAAAAAGACTTCCATGAAGTTATCCCTTTTGAAACAGATGGCTCTTCTGAACTTTGCTACAATTAATTAATGCAAAGCATCATAACTCAAATAGGCTCTGTCATAACTTAATTCTATGATGTCTTAATAAAAATCTTTATTCTGATCTTAATAATGAGAACACTGTCATAATTAACTTAATCCACAAATCAACTTAAACATTTTATTACTAACTCTTCAAAATGTTGTCAAATTTTTTATTTTTAGTATTACAGTACAAAGTCTGAAATCTGGACGTCCAATATTCGGAGTTATGTACTATCTGGACTATTATCTACTATCTGGACTGCAAGCCAAAAATAAAATAAAATAATGAAACAAATCCTCCTCTTTACTAAACCTAAACTCTTTACTAAACTGATGTTGCCCAGGATCCCACTTTCAGCCCTCGAATGGTTCTGCAGGGGGGCAGAGCCAGTGCTATGCACTTTGCTGACCAGTAGAATGGTCAATTGGCAATCTCTGTGGGTTCTATATTCTGTTGGTCAATACCTCCTTGAATTCTAAAAAACTTGCTGCCCAATGCCTTTTCTAAATTTAAAAATTTTACCATCAATGATTTTTGCTGCTCAGTGCTCCTTTCAATTCTAAAATTTTGACTGCCACACGAGCCCTGTTGGAGGTCATCTTTCTTCCATAATATCTATCATCTATCCTCTATAAGATCTAAGCAATAAGTGAAGCCACAATGTTGCCATGTCAACGTATCATTTTGCTAGATTTAAATAATAAACTAAAATCTAGAATTGCTGAAATTTAATGATTTCAGATCTTGGATTTCGGTCATCATTATTCATATACCTGCCTTTGACAACATTACCATCAGTTTCATGTAAATCATTAAATTTTATTTTACCTAAATCAATTTCTTTTTAAATACAAAAGTTAAGATGAAAAATTATGTAAAATATATATTCACAATAACAATGGTTTATTGCATGCCGAAGATATACAAAGTGAAAAACAAATGAAATTCATCATTTATTTTTAAATTCCACTAAACATTTCTGACAAAAGTTGAATGGAACTTATTAGGCAATGAAAACAGAGCTTATAAACCATTTAATTGAAGGAAATGAAGAAATTCTTTGCTTAATTGACCAGAAAAATATATAAGGTAGTAATGAAATACACCACGATTCCCCTACAAGTAAAACAACTCATTATAAAAGTCCTAAAACATCCTTCTTTAGCACTTTACAATTCACAAAATGGGTTAAGAGTTAGCTGGGAAGCATGATACAATATTTTCAGAGTTATAAAGGTTAAACGAAATATATATATATATATATATAAAAGCCTAGTCTAGAATTAATAAAAGACTTAACTAATAAACTATCACATTTTCCTAAAACTTTCCTAATTTTTAGGCATCTTGCCTTTCTATTAATCAGCCCACTAGCGGCCAAGCGGTAAAATTGCTGAACACTGGAAGTTTGACCTGGGTTCAAATCCCGGTGAACAGGATGGCCACAAGGTTGGTTTCTGTAACATGGATATGAGCCAGTTTTTCTTAAAAGTCCTCCACAAAGGCATCCCTTCCCACACGCTCTAGTTGCTTTGCCGTACTCAATTATCCAAAGCTTTTTATTTATGTTTCATTTACATTTAATATTTCCTTTAGATTTATTAGCCTTCCACTTCCATTTTGACTTGAAATATTTTACTTTTAGTTTAAAAGATTTCTTTTCATTTACAAAATTTTTTAGCAATTCTGCTTATGCTTAACTTATAAATTCATTTACCACATCTCCTTTAGTCACCCACTGTTTTTTATGTTCTTTTAATGCTGACTTTTTCCTTACTGTTTATTTTTTCAATATTTATTTCCAGATCACATCACAGCAAATTATATCATGACAATTACTAAAATTAAAACATTTTAAATTTTTTTTACTTTGTTGCACTTTTAATTGCTTTACTCAAATAATCTCATCTGGCACTTAATTTTTTACTTTTATTTTTATTTTGAAATGTTTCAAGAATTTAGTCATCTAGATATAATTCTTGGCAAAAAGACCAAAAATTTTCAACAATTATGTATTTTAAATATTGCCCTCTTTCATAATTTAATTACTTTCTTTTAATTACATGTATATATATATATATGTATATATGTATATACATATGTATATACATATGTATACGTACATATATATATATATGTACATACATTTCTTTAAAAAGTTAATACTTGAATGATAGCATTTCATGGTTTTAAAAAACTGCGCATCTAGCTGCCAATTTTATTGTACTACATATAATTAACAAGTAAGAACGCAAAAGCTATAGCACACCCAAAACCCTCTGAATCCTATTCGAAGAAGCACGTTAGTGCCAAGGTTACATATTAAACTCAATTAAAACTTCAAAATTTACAATAAAACATAACTCAAAAATATATGCCATTAAAATTGAAACTTTTTTAGAAAATTGGGAAAAGCAGAAGTTGTAAGAAAAATAGGAAGGTACATTATGAACAAAATGGCAATATTTCATTGAGAGTTGCAAAGCGGTGCCGTCAGGGTAAAGGCACTTTGCCACTTCCATTGAAATATTACCTCCACACGTTTCAACTAACGACCAATTGAGACAAAAATGTGTAAAATAATTTACTGAACTGAAAAATATATTAAATCATTCAATGCAAATCGAAATCGTCTCAATTGGGCACCCCTTTTCCCTATGCGTGGAAGAAAAGAAACATACTACCAAAACTAAACGATTTTCTAATTAGAAATACATAAAAGAAACTAGGCAACAAATACTGCTAAAACGCCTCATGACTTCTAAAAAATTTTGTAAAGCGTAATGAAAACTAGATTTAAAATAGTATTCGAGAAGGAATGAAACCATAAAACGTTAATTGTAATTTATAGTTAATTTCTGAAACACTATTAGTCCTATCTCACAATAGAAAAAAATCATAAAATGGGGGCTCTCTTGCCTAATATATATATATATATATATATACATGTGTGTGTGTGTATATATATGTATACATATATGTATAAGACATAAAAAAATATGATAGCTGCTTTAAAAAAAAAAACTGGCGACCTCAAAATTAACATTCTAGATTTGGTGCTCTTCCCCTAAATTCATCTGTTCTCCCAAATTCGAGATCTTTCTATGTTATGCAACGGTACGTGAAAACTTAATTTATACACGTCTCATCAACTAAATGACATTATGTGGGGTGAACCGATCTGGAACCCCCGATATTAGGAACAGGGCAGGCATCCAGCCAAAAGGCCACCTCGAAGATGGTCTAAAACACTCCAACTAAGGTCCCAGTGCCCACATCACCAAGAACAACAGCTTCAAAAATTATCTCCATCTGAAAAACAAACACACTGCTGAAACGGTGAGGCAAGACCTCCGTCCCAGCAATCAGAGACCACAAGACTTGACACTCGATGGCCAAAGCACCATTCGGCTACTGATACCTTAATATCCTACTTACTGGGACTTAGACCCGTGAAAGATCGGGATGAATCCTTCCTCACAGGTCGTCTGGAACCACCAGTCTCATGAATTTTGTACCCCAGTGACCAAAACTGCCTAGGTACAGATCCTAGCCAGTAGCTTCACAGAGTACTCTGCATCAACCCCCCCAGGGGGAGGGAAACGGTACATGAAAAGAGCAACTAAAACTAATATTAACCAATCATAGCTTCCCTCTACAATTATATCAAACTTAGTATAAATACCGCTGGCGAGTTAATTGCATCGTTCTTCTTCTTCCCTTCCCTAACTGCTGTTCTGTGAACACTGCATCACTTTACCTTTGCTTAAATGACAGCGTCATCATTTTTAAAAGGTCATGTACATAGAAATTTATTATATTTCATTATGATTGAATCATAGAAATGGATCGAATTAAATTATGACTGGATAAATATCTATTGAGATGATTTTATATGGGTAGAAATAATGATTAGGAATTTGTCCAATTCATTTTTGTGTCAGCATCATCTGTTCGTAATCCCAGCCTGCCACCATGACTGCACTTCAAAATATTACATATATATATGTATATATGTTATACATATATATGCAAGCCATAAAATATATATATATATGAAATGTTGATCCTCATACATTATTGGTGTTGTGCAGCCGAGGCAACAGCAAAGAGACAAATTTTTTTAATAATAATTGATACGTTTATTTTAGCATCCATCTCCCAAGCATTCCTTTTTTGTACATCGAGAGATCACGAGGTGATGCTATCTTTTCAATAAGAGTGGCCTATAAAGACTTTATATAATATGACAAATTTATGGGTTTGGCGATTTGGCAGGCTCCAAGAGGTTAATATAATTTATAAGAAAGAAAGGACTTCACCAAAAAATAGGAACAGGGATGCAATTTAGGTAGAGAATAGCCAACACATTATATGATTAGAATTTAATTTAATTAATTGATTTAAAAATATCGTTACAGATTATCCCCCCCCCCTATCTGAAAAGGCTTGGAGTCGCAGCCATCAACCCAAGACAGTCCAGACAGTGAGAGCAGAAATTTTAGTTATTAGGAAATTAAATGAGTAGGAAAACTGATTGGGTTTGCTTCAAGACACACAAAAATTTTTACACGAAATATGACATAAAATATTTGAAAATATAATTATTACAGTATATAAAATATGATTAATGATTAATGAAATTATAATACAGCTAACTAAGAAAAGAAAAAAAATAAAGCACTAATGATATATGGCTAACTAGCTATGCCGTAATAGGAAATAGTAACATAACTGAAATAGAAAGGTTATATCTTAAGCATGCCACTCACATTTTGTGCATGAGTCCATACAATCATTAGATTTCTCATTTTAAGTCTTTTATTGGTCTTTGGAGATCTCCAGATCATTTAATTAGTGCTAGACATATTAATTAATGTTGGCACTGGAAACATCTGAGTTTTTATGCCATGATACTGGAGCTCTCATGCACTTGTTGAAAATACACATTTTGCCAAAATTTTAACATATTTTGTCACTCGCTTTTTTATCTTATTAATGATAAAAAAAATTAACTTCCAACACCCATACCAGTTTTTGTACACGATGCTGAAAACATAAAATGAAACACAGAACTTTCAACAACTGAAATTTAACTCTTTCACTTGTTGCCACAATTTACAACGCAAACATATGAAAACATGAAATCAAGAAATTGTGAGGGTATAGTACTTTACTTGTAGTAGACTCAATTCAGTGTTTTCCACATGGGAAAATGCATCCAACCTGAAACTCAAGTTTGAAGGAGCCGCCTTAAAACAAAAGGGGCAGGCAAGTTTCTCAGACAATGAGAGAGAAGCCAACTGTTAAGGGGGATGACAGAATATAAACTAAAAGAAAGGTTATGGATAGTTTAATGATTTATAAATTTTGTTGATTTATTCATGATGTAATTTAAATTTCTCGGGTGGATAATAGAACCTTAATTTTGATGCATGTACAATCTCAGTTGGTTTTTTCGAGTGAAAATTTTCCTTGTCGACTTCATAGTTAACTTCAGATAATTTATTCACAATCTGATAAGGGCCTGAATAGGGTGAGGTCAGTTTTCTAGTATTTGGATATATGAATTCCTCGTAAAGGACTAAATCTCCAGGTTGAAATTTAGATTCTACAAATCTAGTGTCATATCTAGTTTTATTCTTTTGGTGGTATTCGATAGTTCGTTTCTTTGCTAAAGTCCTTGCTTCATTTAGAGAAGAGTATGTGTTTTGATCAATTGGAGATTCAAGAGGGAGGTTACCAAATAGTAAATATGCCAGGGTGAACTTAGTTACCGTATGAGGGGAGTTGTTATATTTGATAACAACTTGCTCCAGTACTTTAGTCCATGGTACTTTTTTAGAAGAAGAGTTTAATTTACATTTTAGTCGACTTACTATTTATTGATTTACTCTTTCTGCTTTACCAATAGTCTGGGGATAATGAGATGAAGTTAAAAGTTTTTTATCATTACACTTTTAATGAAATTTTTTGAATCTAGAGGAAGTAAAAGCTGCATTTCTGTCACTCAGGATTTTTTCTGGGACTTGTATTTGAAATATTTGTTTTAAACAATTGGCACAGGTTTCTGAAGTTACACTTTTAGAGGGGAAAGCCCAGACATATCTTGTTGCATGGTCAATAACTATATGTAAATATTTTTTTGTAGAATTAGAGTAATTAAATCCTCCCACAGTGTCAATAGAGAGACATTCGAAAGGTTTATTAGTTGAAGGTACATCTTGCATAAGACCAAATTTTTTTCTGTTTTTTCTTTTTATTAAGTTGACAAATATGACAATGTTTAACAAAATTTCCAATATCTTCACTAATATGAGGCCAATAATATTGAGGGGTGATTAAGTTAAGCATAATCTGAACTCCCGGGTGACAAAAATTTTTATGGGTTTTACTCAACAATTTTAAACTTAAAGATTTAGGTACTACAATTTTATAAAAATTCTTTTTCTTAATTACCATCATATCATTTATCTGTAATTTTTTCTGCAGACATTATCAGTTTTTTGTAGTTGGATTATTCATTGCTATCAAGTAAATGTACACAATGTTGGAGGTGCTGTGAAACAGGATGTCTAGAAAGCATATCAGCTTCAATATTTGTACAGCCCTTTTCATATTTTACTTCATAATTGAATATACTTAGTTTAAGTGACCAACAAAAGAGTCTACCTTTTAAATTTTTAACATTTTTTTTAGCCAAACAAGGGCTGCATGTTCAGTATGTATAACAAATTTTTGTCCATGAAGATAGTAATAGAATTTGTCTAGGGCATCTACTATGGCCAAACATTCTAACTCAGTAATCGTATAATTTTTCTCATAATTTCTTTAAAGTTCGAAAATGATATGATACAGGGTGAAGCACCTTATTTTCATCTGGTTGTTTCAAAACAGCTCCAACAGCAAATTGAGAAGCATCAACAAAATTATGACATGGCCTACTAGAACCATACAATTGTAAAGCAGGTTTGGAAATCAGTATTCCTTTCAATTCGTCAAAAGCTTTTTGACATTGGTCATCCCATTCCCACTTGACATCTTTTTTCAACAGTCTATTTAATGGAGCTCTAACTGTAGCATAATTCAGAATGAATATGAGATAGACATTCACACTTCCCAAAACTCTTTGGTGTTACTGGGGTTCTGAAGTTTCTGAATAATTTCTGTTACTGTTATCAGGAATTATTCTACCATTTTTTATTTCATAGCCAAGAAATGTGATCTGATCTCTGGCGAACACACATTTATTTCGATTCAATTTAATATTCTCCTCTATAAACTTCTCAGATAAAATTTTTAAATGTTCTAAATGTTCCTTTTTAGAGGAAGAGTAAAGAAATATATCATCAAAGTAACTGCAAGCGAAATTAATTTTATTTTTTGCTAATATTTGTCTAATTGTTCTCTTAAAAATTGCAGGAGCATTTTTGAAAACCAAAAGGGAGTCTGAACCATTAGAATCAGGCAAAATTCGTGCAAAAAGCTAATTTTTCAATATCTAAGGGGTGAATAGGGATATGCCAGAAACCAGATCTCAAATCAATCGTAGAAAATACTTTTGCTTTACTTAATTTGTCTAACAAAGTGTCAATGCGAGGAAGAGGATTTGCATCCGTTTTAGCCAGGGAATTCAATTTTTGATAATCTATACATAATCTAGTTTTTTTACCTTCCTCATGTTTAAGTACTAAAGTCACAGGTGATGAATATGGGCTACAACTTTCCTTAATTATACCTGCTTGTAACAATTGATCAATTTGGGTCTTAATTTCCTCTTCTTCCATAGGGGAAGTTCTATAAGGTCTTAATGATACAGGCAAATCAGAAATTAATTCTTTGAGATTCAATATTAATTTTTCCAACATCATACTTATTTTTAGAAAACACAGATGAATAGTCATTTAACAATTTTTCTAAGTTACACTCTTTTTTATCGACATTATTAGAATCAGGCTTTTTCGCATAAATGTTAGACTGAGAAACTGATTCCTTTGGATTTGTAGTCATAGATCTACAGGTTGGAAAATATCATGGATAAACATTTCTTGTACAAGCTTGAAGTTGGAGATGTAAAGATATGGATTGCCTATCAACATGACAGTCATCATTAAGTACAATAGCTCTCTGTCTAATTTTTAAATTAGTACAATCAATATTCAACTCAAATAATTTGCATTCATTAAAAGTCCTAAAATTACATAATTCAAATTATTATCAAGAACAAACAAAGTAACTGGGCTACTAATCTGTCCAGTTTTCATTTGTATGCAACATATTTTGTTGAAGATTACTTGTCCCTTAGTTTGGGTTACTGAAAATGATTTGACTCTTTGTACTTTTAAATGTAATTTTCTAGCTGTTTTTGAAGAAATGGTGGCACCACTGTCCACAACACACTCTAGACGTTTTTGTTGGGCAAATATCCTGACACCTTTAATAGTCAAATACTGTGAGGGTTTTCTAGGGTTGATTCTATTACAAGGGGTGTAACACTGGGTGTAGCCTTAGGTGTATCAGATCTCTCCCCTGTAAAAGGACAAACCTGAAACCAGTGAAAAGCATTTGGGATTCTGTTCCGGGTGCAAAGTCTACAGGGACTGGGTGGCAATGGCAATCTATTTTGAGAACTATAATTATGATGGCTTGTAACTCTTGGACCTTTGAACCGATTATAAAAATTACTGGGTCTCTGAAAATGTTGGGTCTAGGAGAATCTTGTCTCACAATAGTTCCATAGCTTGGAGCTGAAATTCTACCTTTATTAAATTGATTGCAATCTTGCAAAATGTCCACAATCAGAGTAAAAAATCTGGGGAAGGCACTTTTGAATTGTTGATTTTCTCAAATCTTAATAAGCTTATGGGCCTGCGTAAGCCAAGAGATGGGGGTCAGAGGGTGCATTGATCGTCATTAAGGACTTTAATTCTATAGTCCATCCATCAGACCTTCCAAGATCATTTCATGAGTTAGATTTAAATTTTTACCAATATCTAATTTTTGTGAAAATACTGCATTATGTCCTCTTTATTACTGTACTCGAAATTGGCATAATCACCAAATGTAATTAAAGTAGGGTCGAAAAACTTTTCTTTTAAAACTTGGACTAATTCCACATATTTAGTAATTTGATGGCAGTTTTTGACATATACAATAAGTGCATTACCTCTTAAATATTGAGATACATTATTAAGCTCCTACGTTTCATCTTTATCTAAATGAGTTTTGTTAAAGTACTCAAGCCATGAATTTATATCCATATCATTCTGCACATAAAAGGGAATTAGACTTGTTTCAGGTTCTGCACTAGCTGCCCTTAATGAACCGTCAGTATCAGAGATATTTTCATTAGCCATTATTCTCTTAATAGTACTTTCATAAATAAAACTAAATCAAAATAATACTATTTAAATTTATCTAAAACAACATTAAAACTCAAAATATATCTTTTAAATACCAAATTTAAAATACATTTATACCAAAATAATACCTTTTAAAATTTTCAAAATAAAACACAATTACTAAATCAGTAATTGTAATTTAATAATACTATCATTTGCACCACCAATCGTTTTACTAATTGTTTCGGTTTGACTTATGGTGACGAGAAAACGAGTGATGAAATCGACATGAAACTGCACATATTTGTGCACTCTTGATTATATTTCCAAAAAACACAATCAATCACCACACAAGCACATAGCTCTTGAGAGGGACACTTTGAACGGCACAACCATAGTGGGGAAGATGCCCAGCCTCAAAACTAGGTCAAACGGTAAGAGCACATTTGACAAACGACGAATTTTCGATGTAAACACAGATCATGCATCACAGGTGGCAGAAGGATGATTCTCTAGACGTAAAAAAAATCTAGAGGAAGCCGAAACATAAAGGCAACAGAAGGATGATTCTTTGGAAGCGAGAACACCTGAAGAAAGAACAAGAACATACAAATTGCACGCTGGCAAATGCTTCTAAAGTGTGTAACATTTTATCTATATAATCCTTGGGGGTATCTTCTGTTTTAGATAATCCCTTTGAAGGTGGAATCCTACCGGTTTTATGAAATGTTGATCCTTATACGTTATTGGTGTTGTGCAGCCGGGGCAACAGGAAGGAGACAAATTTTTGGTCCAAATGCGCTTTAGCCCACTGCTTGGCGGCGATTGTTTTTGACTGAGCAATAAACGCGCCAACATGGGTAACTCCGTATATCCGCGAACATGGCTGACTGGGTATTTTGAAGCTACGGAAACATGTAGCTTTCGCGCATGCGTATTTCCTATTTTATAAAGAACGGTTTTATTGGTAATGTGAGATGACGTAGCGGTTTATTCGAAATGCTTACGTGTTAATTTGAGTAGTTATTTCAGTTCTCGTTTTATTCTTTGAATGTGGTGTTTTTCTATTGAGTGTTTGCTATTTTCGTACCTATATTTCGCTAAATACCAAGTCGCTATGGATTTAGCTGTGATGCTGAGAGAGGTGAGTGAATGTACATGTACATTTATTACTTTATTGGAAGTGCAAGTTGCTTAATTTTTATATTTTGTTGCCTTTTATTGAAATAATTTGGCTCAGCTGAAGAACAGAACGCTGGTATCGTTTGCAATTTATTTTATTTTGTTGATTTGTGCACATTGCCTACATTGTGCAATTCGCTGATGTTTTTTTTAAGTTAAAACGGAACGCTGTGCACATGGCATTTTCTTGTAATTTATTTTCGTTATTTTAGCTTATTTTGTTGATTTGTGTACGTTGCCTACATTGTGCAATTCGCTGAAGTTTTTTTTAAGTTTAAAAGGAACGCTGTGCACATGGCATTTTCTTGTAATTTATTTTCGTTATTTTAGCTTATTTTGTTCATTTGTGTACGTTGCCTACATTGTGCAATTCTCAGATTTTTTTTTAAGTTAAAACGGAACGGTGTGTACATGGTATCGTTTGTAATTTTAATGCCCTTTTAAAAAAAATTCCTTCTTTCTTGGATGCCATTTTGGTTACGTTTTCGCGGAGCGTGTCGTGAAGGTTATGTAACGGCATAAAATGTGTAAGTATTACAACATAAAATGTAAATAATTAATTTAAACCTAACTGACAAATATTTTAATGATCGTAATGTTCGTTTTGCATATTATTTTATTATCTTTTTGTGGCAACAGTTTCCATACTAATTTATGCTTTAGAATTCTATGTTTTGTTTACAATAGGTTTTCGTGGAGCGTGTCGGGAAGGTTGCAAATAATTGCAAAGACATTTCGCAGAAACGCGCCGAATTGGCGATTTTCAAAACATCGCCAAGCAGTGGGCTAAAACGCATTTTCACCAATTTTTTTAATAATAATTGATAAATTTATTTTAGCATCCATCTCCCAAGCATTCCTTTTTTGTACATCGAGAAGTAGCCTATTTATAGAATTGGGTGCATCATGGTACTCATCCAATCAACGGTTATTAATTGAGATCACGATGTAACGGTATCTTCTCAATAACAGTGTTCTATAAGGACTTTATGTAATATGACAGACTTATGGGTTTGGCAATTTGGCAGGCACCAAAAGGTTAATATAATTTATAAGAAAGAAAGGACTTCACCAAAATATAGGAACAGGGATGCAATTTAGGTAGAGAATCACCAACACATTATATGATTAGAATTTAATTTAATTAACTGATTTAAAAATATCATTATATATATATATATATATATGCAAGTAAACTACTAACTTTAGTTTGTTATCTTTGTATCTATACAGAAAAGCCTTCGTCAAGTTGTTATTACACCACCAATTCATTGTAGCTATTAACCAATCATCAAGATATTACAGATTATATTAATTATATATATGTGTGTAATAATTTATTGGTACAATGAGAGAATTTAGTAGAACCATTCAATAACAATCATGGCTGGAATGGCAGGGAAAGTGATAGCAGACAGCTGGAAGTTGTATTGTACATAACTGGAACTGGTGGACATACTGGTGATGTCTTACTAGATGTAACTTTTGTAAAATCACAAATCACTTGATAATCTGAACATATCTTTATTACTTGCTGATTACTCTATTCAGATGAATCTTATGGCCAGCGCAGCACAGTGGAGGCAGTCTGCACCCGACAATTTTAATTATGACATATTATATTTTTGATAATGAATGGAAGCAGCCAAGCCAAGAGACATCCTTCAGCAAGCAAACATAGGTGCCAAAAGAGAATGCATAAATAGTACAGCTGCAGTAGTATTTAGAAGTTTGGAAATTCTTTGTTCTGGATAGCGATTGGTAAAGTTTTTGTTATACAGAATATTGCAGGCCAGATGACTTGAAGGGGTTATATTTATAGTTTAAAACAGAAATTTAAAGGTCTAGTGTCAGAATTCTGTTAATGATTGTCTTTCATATTATATATATATATATACACACACATATATAGCATCAAATTAAATTATAATTAAATCCTTACAATTTATTTATTACATTAGAGGTTTTTAATTTACTTTTTCATTCAAACCCACTCAAATTCATTTGGATCCCAGGGACTTCGTACCCACCAATTTGGAGACACCAGATATAGGCAGAGCAAAATGTAGATTTTTGGATCTGGGCAAGTATTTAAACAGCATTTATTGGCTAAATTTGACAATTACTTATTTTAGTCTCTATTTTCATAAACTTAGATTCATTAAGATGACATTTACATTATTAAAGGGAGTAAAAACGCAAAATATGCTAAATTATAAGCTAATAGCCACAAAGTGACAAAAAATCTGGGTGAAAATGCGCTTTAGCCCACTGCTTGGCGATGTTTTGAAAATCGCCAATTCGGCGCGTTTCTGCGAAACGTCTTTGCAATTGCAACCTTCCCGACATGCTCCACGAAAACCTATTGTAAACAAAACATAGAATTCTAAAGCATAAATTAGTATGGAAACTGTTGCCACAAAAATATAATAAAATAATATGCAAAACGAACATTACGATCATTAAAATATTTGTCAGTTACCTTTAAATTAATTATTTACATTTTATGTTGTAACATTTTATGCCGTTACATAACCTTCCCGACACGCTCCGCGAAAACGTAACCAAAATGGCATCCCAGAAAGAAGGAATTTTTTCTAAAAGGGCATTAAAATTACAAACGATACCATGTACACACCGTTCCGTTTTAACTTAAAAAAAACATCTGAGAATTGCACAATGTAGGCAACGTACACAAATAAGCAAAATAAGCTAGAATAACGAAAATAAATTACAAGAAAATGCCATGTGCACACTGTTCCGTTTTAACTTAAAAAAAACTTCAGCGAATTGCACAATGTAGGCAACGTACACAAATCAACAAAATAAGCTAAAATAACGAAAATAAATTACAAGAAAATGCCATGTGCACAGCGTTCCGTTTTAACTTAAAAAAAAACATCAGCGAATTGCACAATGTAGGCAATGTGCACAAATCAACAAAATAAAATAAATTGCAAACGATATCAGCGTTCTGTTCTTCAGCTGAGCCAAATTATTTCAATAAAAGGCAACAAAATATAAAAATTAAGCAACTTGCACTTCCAATAAAGTAATAAATGTACATGTACATTCACTCACCTCTCTCAGCATCACAGCTAAATCCATACCGACTCGGTATTTAGCGAAATATAAGGTACGAAAATAGCAAACACTCAACACAAAAACACCGCATTCAAAGAATACAACGACAACTGAAATAACTACTTAAATTAACACGTAAGAATTTCGAATAAACCGCTACGTCATCTCACATTACCAATAAAACCGTTCTTTATAAAATAGGAAATACGCATGCGCGAAAACTACATGTTTCCGTAGCTTCAAAATACCCAGTCAGCCATGTTCGCGGATATACGGAGTTACCCATGTTGGCGCGTTTATTGCTCATTCAAAAACAATCGCCGCCAAGCAGTGGGCTAAAGCGCATTTGGGCCAAATATTTGTCAGGTTTAAATTAATTATTTACATTTTATGTTGTAATACTTACATATTTTATGCCGTTACATAACCTTCCCGACACGCTCCGCGAAAACGTAACCAAAATGGCATCGAAGAAGAAGGAATTTTTTTAAAAGGGCATTAAAATTACAAACGATACCATGTACACACCGTTCCGTTTTAACTTAAAAAAAACATCTGCGAACTGCACAATGTAGACAACGTACACAAATGAACAAAATAAGATAAAATAACGAAAATAAATTACAAGAAAATGCCATCTGCACAGCGTTCCTTTTAAACTTAAAAAAAACTTCGGCCTATTGCACAATGTAGGCAACGTACAAACAGTCAGCCATGTTGGCGGATATACGGAGTTACCCATGTTGGCGCGTTTATTGCTCATTCAAAAACAATCGCCGCCAAGCAGTGGGCTAAAGTGCATTCCAACCAAAATCTGATGACTAGATAAAACTGGTCATGATGCTCAGAGGATTAATTTTAAAATTAAACAAGTATGAAAGTTTGAGAAAGCATAATTTTATTAAACTAGCCTTGAACGATATCAAGAAAAAATTCTAAGAAGGTTTTTTTACAAGTAGACCTAAATGTGAGTACTTTTACACGTAGATATAAATGCTAATTGTAATGGAAAGGCTTTCCTCAGCCTTCTATAAGCAACAAGTACAGATCTCAGCCCAACATTCAGACGTCAATAACACTGAAATTTGTTATCTGACTGCACTTGAGAGGGAAGCAGAAAAGGGCATTTGAAATATGTTTTGCTATAAGTGTAGTATAAAATTCTACATGGAACCTTAAACGACAGTCAGTGACATGATGCTCAGGAGGTATTACAAGGGTTAGAAGTCTTGCAAACTAAACACTATCTCTTATAGGCTGAAATTATAGAACAGATTCTTGTATTCTTAATTTATTGCATCAAACTTTGCTTTCTTCCTTAATGTTTAATTTATTTTCAATTTCCCAGTTCGTAAAAGATCGGCATGCTTATTAAATCTATAAAATAAAAAAAAAAGATTGCCCAAAGAATTAATTATTTGCACTAAAAGCTGCATTTATCTATGAAAATTTTGCTGTATTCTCAATTTTGAAGTCGCTGTAAGATGAAAGAGACAACTGAATTTCATCAAATATACAGATTCCAGTTATAAATAATATGAACAAAAAAAAGCAGTTTTTTTCAAAAAGTTAGAAATACCAATATTCTACTCGTATTTCTTAAAGAATAAGTAATATATTTGTTAAAACATACCATAGACTTAAGTAAAATGTCAACAGCTTTCCTAAGTTGTATATCAATTACACACCAGTAATCAAGTGCAAAACAAATAGCTTCACGTTTAAAGATAACACCTAAACACAAGCTTACATCTTTCATTTCTTTTGCTGTTCCACAATAAAACCAAGAATCCACGCGAAAAATGACTGCTATTAAGATTTTGTGTTCAGTTATATAAAATCTAGAAGACCATTCATTAAACGGCTTAAGAGTATCAACTTCTCCAAGAAGTAGCTGACCACACATAGTGGAATATGTTTTCATGTCGCTATGGATGGCGGAAAAATTAAGTGAATCAGTAACATTCTTGCACTGCTTAGAAATATTAAAATCTTTCAAAATGTTAACTGGCACATGAAAGGCTCGAATATTAGTTTCATTTTCTGGTAACCATAACATCTCGATCTGAGGCCCCATTATATAATCCCAAGATGATAATATAATTCCTTCCATAATGTAAATCTGTATAGTTCAGCATAATAAACAAACAATTGTATCCAGTTAGATTAATAATACATATTCATCACATTTTTTTATTATCTTGGTGTTGATACCCTATTCTAATGCTAAAAATTTATACGACAGCTCAATACCAAAACAGCAGCAAACGATTTCAAGAGAAGGCTCGCAAATACATCGACGCATATAATTTTCCAGTCAAATGCAACAAAAACATCGGCTTTAGTGCACTGTTGAGTTAAGTCTTTTTACTTTGAGATACAAATTATAAACTTTAATATACGTAAAATGCAGAGAAAGGAAGTGAATAATTTTGATATACATGTAACTTTATGCACAGCTAAACACAGCTAACTGTAGAAGATAGCAAAAAATAGGTTAGAGAGTAGATTACATGGGTCAATATATTTTTTTATCAGGCAACGGCCGTTATACAAGAATATAGGGTATATTACTCCTTGTATGAAATTTTTTTTTCAAAATTCTAAACTGTGAGTAAAATAGATGCTTATTTCCATAACTTTATTAGTATATTGTTTATTTATAAGTTTTATAATACACTGCTTATGTTTTAAGTAATTTTCTAAATAAAGTCTTGCATAAAATTAATTATGCACGAGCAACACGGATGACTTTTGCTGTACTCTCTAAGGCCCGTCTACACATAGCGATTTCCTCACCAACTTGTCCGACCGAAAATATCTGAGACAGCTTACTTGTCCACACGGAACTAAGGCTCCTATATGCAGGGCCGGCGGAAGCGGGCCCGCAAGGCCTTCTTTGCAGGCGGGCGCCGACCAAGGGAGGGGCGCCGACCAGCGAACTACCCAGAGCTTTTTTTTAATGCAAAAGAATGTGCACTTATCGGGGAAGAAAATAAATGTTCCTTAAATGCTTACACAGGACAGGGACCACGGGAGTTCGCGTCCCCTCCCCACCCTTCCTCTTCAGCTTATCCATCAATGCCCTGTCAGCCATCCGTCAATCGTCAAGGATAGTGTCATACAAAGAAGTTCGAGTTGGGAATTCACGCTGTGAGCAAGTTAAAATCTAGGTGATACCCAAGGTTTCTAAAATATCCTAAAGGTTTGTGCATTCGGGTAGCTCAGCAATCATTGGCTGCCTGTTTGTGACGTCGCTCGTAGACCAGTCGTACTCTTGTTTATGTCGTGTTTACGATATATGCCAGCATCCTATTGATATTTTGGAATGTAGAATGCTTTATGAAACATTATTTTTTAATTATGTTATATGCTATTAAAACAAAACAACATTTTATTGTGTTTATACTTTCAAGTTGCGAAAAATATATGAAATAATCATTGTTCACGCTGTTGAATTAAACTAAACTGGCAAGTCATTAAATATACTATTTTTTACGAATGTATTTCAGCTACTGTGTAAAACAGTGTGTTTAAGTATGTTTATAATTTATTGAGCTATGTTTCAGTTTTCGCCGCATCACATAAACTGTAATAAATTAGTAATGAAATGTTGCATATTTTAGTTTTGTAATTATTTGGGAGTTTTTTTTTTTATTTTTCAGAAAATTTCACCTTCCTTCATAATTTTGGGTGAAATTTGTCGAATCCGGAGATGTTTGATTAGAATATTTTCTTTGTATACACTAAGTTATAATTTTCTATAAAATATGATTATATAAAAGCAACAGGAATACCTTTGTTTTTAGTAAATTAAGGTATTTGAGAAAATTTTTGCTTCTTTTCAAATGTAGATTAGTTTATACTTGCCTTCAGTTCAAAACATATTCTTGTTTGTCTGATTAACTACACATAAAGCAAGTATAATTTTCTTAAAAATTCCATTTCTCCAGGTGTCTTAAGGGAAATAAATACAATGTGAATGTAAATTGTAAATTTAAATTCAGTATGTTTATTTCTTTTATGGAAATCAGAATTTTTATCCATAATTTGAAAGGCAAAACCTTACCTTCACAAGCAAAAGCATTTTTGATGGTTGATGAACTATTACCCTAAGATGGCCATTTCTAAAATTGATAAGTATTTCTGAGAATATAAGTATTGATACAGAGCATCACTTCTTTAAAATGACCATCTTCATATAAGAATCAATTAATCTGTAATTACAGGCTGTCACCTTAGAAGTTATTCACTATGAATATGCTTGACTGAAACACTATTCGATAAACTTAATGATTTATTTTGTAATGTGTGCGAAATATTTTAAGTGATGTTGAAATTGTACATACTAATAAGATTAATTTTACTAAACAGATTTTTTTTATTTAATGAAATGTTAGTGGAGTTTCCATTATTAAAGATAAGTAAAACATATGGGATAAAATATATGCCAATAATAATCAAAAGAATTAAGTTTCAAGGTACATGTTTTTAAGTACTTAAGCAACTATTTACATTTCCATTGAACAATTCTTAATGCAATATATAACACTTTACATATTTATAGACAATTCTGTTATACTTAATAAACACAGATGATATAAAGTGTGGTTACTATAAAATTAAATACAGAATTTAAGTATGCAAAATAAGTTTGCATTTATCACCACTAAAATAAGATAGACCTTTAGAGGCAGATAGTAAATTTGTAAGCTAAGAATTTGTTAAACATGCTAAAAATTTCTGCTTTCAAATTTCTCTCAAAATCATTGGCTGTAAAATGAATGGAACAAATATGTGCAGCATTTGGATTCCATTTCCCAGCTCGCCTACAGCGTTGAATCCAAATACTTCTTACTTCTTGATTTGAAGGAAATTTATGATATGTTATATCCTTAGTATCTGGACTACATTTTGTTTTTATGTAACTATTATTGCATACAGCTACAGTACATCGTGTTCCAGGCATTTTTAATCACACATTTAAACCAACAACGCGCAAATACAGCAGAACAGCATCGGCGGGAAGGGATTTGGGTCTACGAGTGACGTGTTAGTGACGTCATAGAACATGCGCAGTAGCTATCGCTTTAAAAATGCGCCAACCTTATAAGAAAGTATTTTACTGATCTTGGGTGATACCGTTGTTACACCGACTACATGCGCAGACGTTGTTCATTACTCACAATGCGAATCTACATAACAGTCATTTCCATGTGTCTACATATAGATAACAGTCATTTTCCATGTGTCTAGAAAGCCACGTGTTATGTATCATCTACACATTCCATTTTTGTATTTACTGAGTCACTCAGTGGTTGGCGAAGAAATTTTTCGATGCACAATAACCTTACTACTATTGGAAAAGAAAAGTCCATTTGATGAAGTACGTTCTTATTATATTTTACTTAATATAATTTCTATTTATCCTTATTTTATCGCTTTTATTATATTTTTATTTAAAATGTATGAGGTGAATTACGGCTTTTTTTTTCCTTGAAAATTTCTGTGAGGGTGGGAAGGGGGGAACGGATTAGTCCCTTCTATTAGGGAAAATTTGCCATTTTGCCATATGTAAGAATGAACACAGGCACCAACTTTTCATTTTCTTCACGGGAGTTTGAGAGGAAGGCAAGATTTGCATGGGCGAAAACGCAAAAGTCTATAGAGCAGTGCTTCTCAGCCTTTTTTGGTCTTCTGACCGGTAAAACTTAGGAAAAAATTTCGCGAATCAGTGTGTTTTTTTCCCTCCCCCCCCAAAAAAAAACTTTACAACGTATTCAAGAATTACTACATAAGTTAATTTTAATATTCTTATTACCATTTGATTACAATCATATTTAAATATTTGTGCCTTTCGTTTCCTTCTTACTCATCCTGATTATTGATTTTTAATCTACCTATAGTTAAAGAAATAGTAGTTACAGCACAGTATTAAATTCCATGGTTATTAAAAACTGACGCTGATGTATAGTTTTCAGTTGTCCAAGCGTGCAGAAGAATGTAAGCAAGATGAAATGCGAAACCTAACCTAAGACGCCTTAAACACTACGATACATATTCATTGTTCAAATAATCAGCGATACTCAAGGCAGACAGGAGCACACTAACTGGTGTTATGTATCAGCATAACACCAGTTAGTGTGCTCCTGTCTATTAGTGTATGGCACGGCAATCTATAAAAGGCGATTAGGTACATAGTTGCCAGGTTGTTATATTTTCATCACCGATCATTTTATTTTATAAACTAGTAAACTATTGTTATTGTAATGTGGGTGCTGTTGTAATATCGGTAATTTCGGTTTTGGACAGATAGCTGGATATTTCGTTATCTGGACACTGGTATAGAGAGTTTATTTTCTATTTCGGGGGGGGAGGAGGTTGCCGGTGTTTATAGTCTAAGTCCAAATTCTCAACATTTATACAATTTATTTAATGACTAGAGTCCCCAATTAAGCATCTTGGTGTGTTCGCTCACGCTTTTGTACAGAAAGACAAAAGGCATATAAAAAGCCTCTTGAAGAGCTTACCCTAGGCACGTCGGCTGAGATGCCCGAAGTAAAGAACTGAAGTTTTGTATTCAGTCATTTTCATAAAACGTTGAGAATCTTTATTAGATTTTTAGTATTAAGTTGGCTCCTGGGGCTACACCCAAGGACAACTAGATATCTACAGGACTGCTCCATCGATCTGTGATGCCATAAGCGAAGGCGATATAGTTATGTCACTTTTTATTTCACACACAACAGTCAAGTGAAATTAATTTTTACAACTTCATACTTTGAATTTTAGGATTAATAACTTGCTATATTATATCGTAATATTTAAATACTTTTCTACCGATTTATCAAACAGAAGATAAAATAAGATTTGAGCGATATTATAAATTTAGCGAAGCAGATTTAAATAAATTGAACTTTTATACGGAGTATCTGAACTTTTATACGGAAATAAAATTTGAAAAATTAAACGGAAACATATGCACAGAAAAATAATTATAAAAATTATACAGTATGTTAATATCAATGAAAATATAACATATTTAATGAGCTCAACACAAGATGATTTTCATTTCGTAATAAAAAGAAGAAAATGTATCTTAGGCTCTTCGATTAATCCACATTGTTTAAATTAAGCAGACTGATTTATACTGCTTAAATATTAAAAAACGTATATAGTATTTCGTAACAAAATTAATATCAACACGTTAATTCTAATATAATAAAATATTGCTTTATAATTATGTTTTTCTGTGCAATGATATTGAAGAAAAAGGGGATATTTCTTTTCTTTATTCCCTTAAAGATTTTTCAATATTCAATCCGAGATCCTAAGATGTTTTTTAATAATAAATACACAAGTGGTCACTAAGTGAAATACCTAAATCGTATTAATATATTATCCTAGTTACTAGATCTTAAGTTTAATCTACATATTGAAAAAAAAAAAAGATTGATCCTAAAGATGCTTTTTAAGCAAAAACGTTATACAGTAAATCTTATAGCATATCCAAAAATATATTACAAATTCTCTAAAAACAAAGCAAGATCATAACTATGCAATGAATCCCAATGAGCATTATATCATGCTCTAAAAATTCTTATGAAAGAAAGTACATCAGATCAAAAATACACTCTACATTTATTTGATAATAGAGAACAGTTAAAATTGCCCACAACATTGCAAACATGCACAGTGAAGGAATGCCTTCGTGGAGGACTTTCTAAGGGAAATTGGCTGGTACACAAGTTACATATGGAGAAAACACCCATACAGCCAGCCCGTTCGCCGGGATTGGAACCGGTACCGAACTACCAGTGTTCAGCAATTTTACCACTCAGCCACTGGGGGGCCGCAGTATGTTTCTATAGCTCAACTATGTACAGTTTGCAGATACTTACTATATAACTTTAAAATTTAATATTCTGGAATTTATTACATCTAAATCCAGAATTATTCAATTTACATATTTTTCTTTTTTCGTCATTGGTTTCCTTTAGATTGTTATTTTTAGCCTTACAGTAATTATTCAGCAATATATTGCAAACACGTGTAGCACAGCTTTTCAACAAATCATGCAGTGATTTGCCACACACACAAATAATTTTACTCATCCCAAATGATGCTTTCTCCGTGATGAGAAACATTAATACAGAAAAAGTTGATTGTTTGATGAAATATATAACTTCTCGTACATTTTAGATATTAGGATTGTAAATATTTTAAATGCAGAGGTATTTATGAATGTCAAGAATTAGTTTTTTCCTGAAGAGATTACAATTTCAATGCTTCAGTACAGATCTACAAACATATCCATAAATGTAAATTAGACACACTATATCTTTTTCTGCAATATTAACATCATATGATTGATGCAAAACATCAATAAATTCATCATCAATAAGATGATCATGATTAAAATCTTCAATATCATTACAAGGAAAAGGTTATAAAATAAGTGAGCCTTTCTCAGAAGACTGCATTTTAAGCAAACTAACTAATTTTAGTTTTCTTTCCGGCTCTATAATCTGCTGTAAAGATACGTGATAATTACAGCCACTCATTTGTCGAAATTGACCTCAAGGCTATCTGTCTGAAATTTTCCTTAAGAATGGAAGGTAGTTTAAATCTTTTATTCTTTTAGGAAAATTCCAGACTGTATCAAACAATATAAATATAGGAAGATTATGCATTGTTCGGTTTTCAAATGAAGATTTTAATGTAACAGTGAAAAGCATTTCAAACATATTCCTGTTAATCCTATTATTGTCTGGCACTAGAGTTAAAATTCGATAGCCACAAGACTGTGTAGAGACATTAGGTTAATTGGAAAAGCCGGAGAGAGGAAAAATTAGCAACCGCCTTCGCCGGGAATCGAACCACGGTCCTCTGGAATATCGGCCCAGCGTGCAGATCCACTACACCACAAAGGGATCCTAGGAAAATAGGACACATACCTTATAACTGTACATAACCGAGTACTTGAGAACAAACATCGTAAACATTGAGAGCCGTGAACATTGAGAGCTTTTGCAAGATTGAGGATAGCAATAAACAAAAATTAACGTTAGAAGTTCACAATAGTTAATTATAAAAGATAATGCAATAGTACAGTTCGACATAAAAAAGAAAGATATATGCAGAGGAACGACAATTTTAGGTAAAGCTGTTGAATGTGCTGGGGGATATTTACAGAGGCATTATTATGTGGTTAACGTGAGCTAGTGTCTGTTTGTTTTATTTTCGGTGATGTCGTGTTGGTGTACAAATGGGTTGAGGTAAGACTTAACTAGTGTTTTTGGAGAGAGAGGTTTGGTGGTCATTGTACACAGAGCCATTGGCAAGCATTAAGTTTGACCCATCACACGGTCAAATTTTTCCTTATCGTTTGTTAGAAAGATGCTAATACTTCCCAACCGCTCGAAAAAGTTATCATAAAGTTTATTTTTTTCATTAGCTTCATTTTTTCTACTTTTCATCTTTATTTTATATTTAGCAGATGTTATGGCTTATTTTTAAAAGAAAGATTAGATATTTAAAATTTAGAATTGAATTTTTAAATTTCAGTGTGAAATTTTGATAACATGGAAACAAAGAAGAAATCATTCGGTGCACAGAATCGTAAACGCAAAGCTGAGAAAGATGCTGCTCTTCAGAAGCACGCAGACGCAATGTCTCATTTCATAAAGAAGATGAAGACTTCTTCGGGCGTAAATGGTGATTACACTGAATCAGCATCAGAATCAATTACAAAAGAACAGACATCATCCAGCCAAAGAACATCAGCTGCATTGGCTGAAGTTATTGAAAGGACTGATGAAACTCCAAAGGAAGGGAAAGATGATCCAAGCATGGAATTAAATAAATCGGAAGTTAGAGATTATCCAAGTAATTCGATGGAAGAGACTGGCATAAATGAAAATTCCTTTCTTTATATTGATTTTGATGATCCTGCAAAGTGGCCAACTCTTAGCGACAAAGTGAGAATGACTTTATCTGAAATGGGGCCTATTCAAAGGAAAGGTTTAATGTATCCGAAAAGTAATAACGGACGTAAATTTAGTGATACATATAACAGAAAAATGGAAAACGGAGAATTAGTTCCCCGTACACGGCTATTATATTCTACAAGAACAAATTCTGTTTTTTGCTTCTGTTGCAAGATATTTGAATCGGTTGACAGTAGTAGCCTCGTAAAAGGCTATAATGATTGACTAAATGTATCTAAAGCCTTGCATAGGCATGAGATTAGTAGAGCACATGAAAAATTTCTTAAAATGGAAAGAGCTTGAGAACAATTTGAAAAATAAAACAACAATTGATTCCCAAACACAAGAGATGTATGACAATGAAAAAAAACATTATTCAAATGTCTTAGGGAGACTGATTGAGATCACAAAATTTCTTGGCAGCCAGAATTTACCCTTTTGAGGCTCATCTGATGTGCTGTACCAAAAAGACAACGGAAATATCTTAAAATTAATGGAATTGTTTTCAAAATTCGACCCTGTTATGGAATTTCACATAGAAAGAGTATTATGACCTAAAGGTAGCAACAGCAAAGCTCATTATCTAAGCAAAGATAGTCAAAATGAAATGCTGCAAATCATTGGCAGTAGTACAAGAGAGAAAATCTTACTATCTCTTCGAAAAGCCAAGTATTATTCTATAATTTTAGATTGCACTCCCGATATTAGCAAAACTGAACAGATGAGTGCTGTCGTACGTTTTGTCCTCTGCAGTGATAGAGTGGGAGAAATCAAGGAACATTTTTTAGGCTTTATTAAAGTTGATGATTCTACAGGAAACGGGCTATGTGAGACAGTAATGGAAATGTTGAAAATGTGGAACATTCCCCTTGATGATATGAGAGGCCAGGGGTATGACAACGGCGCAAATATGAAAAGGAAGAAAACTGGTCTTCAAAATAACATCTTAAAAATAAATCCTCGTGCCTTTTATGTTCCTCATAGCTTAAATTTAATGATTAACGATGCAGCAAAAGTGAATGCAGATACAGTTAGTTCTTTTTCGACAATTCAAGAATTATACAATTTATTTTGTTCTTCTCCTAAGCGATGGGCAGTTCTTTTAAAAAACATTTCCTGTTTAACCTTAAAGCCCCTCTCAAACACTCGATGGGAAAGCAAAATTGAAGCCATTCGATCTTTAAGATATCAACTAGGAGAAATCTATGATCCTCTTTTTGAAATATTCGAAGATAAATGCTTTTCAAGCGAAGTGCAACATCAAGCATGAAGTCTATGCAGCAAAATCAAGGATTATAAATTTATTTATTCCTTGATAGCTTGGTACGATTTGCTTAACAGAATTAATACTGTCAGCAAATATTTTCAAGAAAAGGGTTTGAATGTTACACTAGCCTTAAAGGCAATAAGTAACTTAAAACCATTCATTGAAGAATATAGAAGTGATATCAATTACAAAAGTATACTTGAGAAAGCCAAAGAACTTAGTGAAGAAGTGGATGGCGAGCCACAATTTAAAACTGTTGAAGAAGTCCGAAGAAGGAAAAAGAAATGTCACTTCGATTACGAACATGCTGACGAATCCCCTCAATCTCCAGAAGAGAACCAGAAAGTTTAGGGCAAATGTCTTTTTTAGAATTTTGGATACTGCTTGGACATCATTAAACGAAAGATTTGATGCAATGAAAAATCATTGCGATAATTTTAGTTTCCTGGGTAATTTATCAGAAACTGATAACTCAAATTTGAAAATAAAATGTGATAAATTAGAAAAATTGTTACAGTGTGGTGACAATAAAGATATTAACGCAGAAGAACTCTATGACGAAATAGCAGCTTCGAAAGACAGCCGGTATGAATTACCGGCTGAATGCCGGTATGAATTACCCGTTGAATGAAGACAGCCGGTATGAATGACCCACTCGATATTTTGAACTTAATTGTGTCAAATAATTTGTGCTTCCCGAACTTGAAGGTCGTACTAAGAATACTACTTAGCATTCTTGTTAGTGTTGCTAGTAGCGAAAGATCATTCTCCAAATTAAAATTGATCAAGACATATTTACATTCAAGTATATCGCTGGAAAGACTCATAAATTTAGCTTTGATTGTCATTGAAAATGAAATCTGTCAAGAACTAGATGCAAAAGAAATTATAGAAAAATTTGTAAATATAAAATGCAGAAAAATAAATTATTCTCGATAAATTGTTAAAATCAATTTCAACAAATGCTTTCTTCAAAACTTCCTTCTCCTATACAAAAATTTAGAAAAAGGGGGGCGACTTCAGCTATTTTGCAGGCGGGCGCCGGATAGCCTTGCGCCGGCGCTGCCTATATGTATGTAGGAGCCTTACACGGAATGAGTTTCTCGTTGGTACAGGAAATGCCTCAACCAATCACTGTCCAAGGAAGAGTTCCCGCCCTATGGAGCGTCACACTGTCAACAGCTGTATAAACAAAACTGCACGAAATTGAATTTACTTCAAAATAATAATGGAATATTTCCTTTTGATTGCTTCTATAGCAACATCTGCGATTTTAATCTTCTCTACTGCTGCTGCAGGAGAAGAAAAAGAAAGCGTATTTGGAGAAGAAATTGGGTAAAACGCCGAAAAATGCATGGAGCCCATAATACCCTGTTCCAAGAGCTGCGTTTTAAAGACAGGGGGAATTTGGCATTAAACTTAGTGAGCAGCAAAATTAAAAAAAACAGGATACAATTATGCGTTCTGCAATCTCACCATCTGAGAGGCTGCATGTTACTTTACGATTTCTAGCTGTTCGTAAGTTAATTTTGATTTTATTAGAAATTAATTAAAGGATTTTGATAAAATTAATAAATCATATTCACTAAAACTGAAATAAAAACAATAATTTTAATCAGTATTTTTAAATTTTATTATTATTACGTTACAGGATGTTCCTATTCAAATTTACAGTCTAAACAAACGGGGATGTTTCCGTAACCGGCACTTGGCGAAATTTCGGATTTGTTTACATCAGAAGAGAGGAAAAAGGCTGTGATCACGAATGATGGAGACAGCAGCTTAACCAGCTTCGAAATTTTTATGTGTGTTTTCCGGAAAAAAGCCTTAATTAATTTAAAAAAATTTTAATTTTCTTCGAAGTGTGTCGCCCTCAAATGCGACAGTTTTTCTGTACAAAAAAGGTCTCATCTTCCTCGCTGTTCATTTTTCTGCAATCCGAAGGAAAACAGGAGCTTTCAGATAAGTAGCCTTATTTTCTCTAAACTGAATCAAATATATATCACTGAAGTGCCTTTAAATTTAGTTGTTTATTATAGTTGTAGGCCTCTGACATTAAATAATAGTTAGAAATTGCTTTATATCATATGCTTGTTTTTCCTGTAACCTTCGGTAGTGACGCTATCCTTATCAGCAAATGCCGTCTATTAGCATTAGATTCATTTTTACTCTCCTCTGAAACGCGAAATTGCCCTCTTTCTATGTACCTTTTCTTCGTACTTGATTTTTCGCCCATCGGTGCAGAAAGATTTAGCGGATGCAATATAAGACATCTGTCTTCTTTGTCTGTCTGTCTCTTGACATCAGAAGAGAGCGCATATGCGCCAGAATATGGTAACCCTGACAAGTGTTGCAACCCACACAGGGAATTTTTCTGAAAGAGAAAAAGGGATATTTTCTGTTTATTTAGATTTACGAAATCAAGTTTGAAAAATCAATCAAGTTTGAATATCGCAAATCATTATTAATTCATATTTTCGCAAATCATTATCGGGAGTTAATTGTAATGGAAAAAATAAAGCTCTATTCTATTTATTCTATCTTTCTTAGTCTATTTATTTGTAGCTTCTGCAAAATTTTTTTAATCCAAACTATAGTAAATGCTATATATAGTAAACTGTAGTAATGTAATTTAAGCAATTTCTGCAAATCGCATATTTGAAAACATTAAGCAGTTGCATTTAATGTAATTTAAGCAATTTCATTTAATACTTCTTTAACTTGTGCTGAGCAAAAATATATTATAGTTTTGTTTTTCTTATAATTTACAGTTTTCCTCATAATTAGCAGATCCTAGCTGAAGGAACAGCTATGATTAGCGTCAGAATGTCAACATAAATTGGGGTAAGTTCTTGTTTTCTTGCTTTTTGCATGTTTGGTAGGTGAGAGTTCTTTTCATTCGTACAGGGAAATTCCCTCTACGGGGGAGGGGTATCAACTCAACCCATTTACTGAAATGATCCACAACGACTAATAAAAATCGTGCCTTACTTACATGACTCCTTGGGTAAGGGCCTAAGAGATCAATACCAATTATTTCATTCGGGAACCTAGACTTAATACTAGTTAATAACCCGGCCGGGCGGAAATTTACGTCATTATTTATCTGACACGTGTGACAAGTCTGGCAGTAATTTTTAACTATTTTTTGTAATTGCGGAAAATATACCGCCTCGCGTACGCGTTGTATCGTTTTTCTTATTCCAAAATGGCCCGAGACAGGCGAATCGGGGAGCTCTTGCAAGATACTTAAAATTAATTTGGCCGGGATGACTGGTCGGTATTCACTATTTTGATTCGTAACTTTAGTATAAAATAAGAGACCATCAATGATTTCATAGTTCTGTGCTCTGCTTCTTATGGCATTAATGTCTATATGTTGGAAGTTATCTTGGTCTTTTAAATCATTATAAATATTTCCGAATTCGGGATCCCTGGCAATTTCTTCTATTACAGTCTCTCGAGAGTCAATGACCTTTGCCTGAAGCATCGCAATTTTTATTTTCTCGCCGTTCTCGTCTAATTTTATTTTGGATAAGGCGTCTGCCACTACATTACCTTTTCCCGGTGTGTGTTTGATAACGAGATTAAATTCTTGCAACTTTAAAGTCCACCGAATTAGGCGTGGCGAAAGATTCTTTCCTGAAAATAATCTGGTAACTGCCGCGTGATCTGAATATACTGCTACGGGAGAACTCCCAAAATATACACAAAATTTTTGAACAGCTAAGAGAACTGCTAAAGTTTCACGCTCTGTTGCCGAATAATTTCTTTGCGTATCATTCAATGTACGACTAAAAAGGCAATCGCTTTTCTATTCTGTGTTAATACCGCTCCGATTGCATAATTTGATGCGTCTGCATAAATTTCTAGACCCTTGTCTTTCTCCGGGAACTTTAGAACTGGTGCATTAATTAAAGATTCTTTTAACTTCTCAAACGCGGCGTTTGCTTCTGAAGACCACGCAAAACGAACTCTTTTCCTTCTCATCATTAATAATGGTTCAGCAATTTCTGCAAAATTTTTAATAAAAATTCTATAATATGAGCACATAGCCAAGAAAGTCGCTAAGTTTTTGGTTGTATTCGGAATTAGATAATTTTTTACTGCTATAACTTTAGACTTATCTGTTTCAATCCCCCTTTCAGAAATTTTATACCCTAAATATTTGAGTTCTTTTGCCGCGAATTTACATTTCTTAATGTTCACTTTAAGTCCTGCATCTTTCAAAAGAGTAAAGACTTCTCGAAGGTCTTTAATATGTTCTTCCAGCGACTCTGAAGTAACAATTATATCGTCAAGATAAATAAATGTACTTTTTCCTATTACCGGCCTTAAAATTTTGTCAATGCACCTCTGAAACGTGGCCGGAGCTCCTGATAATCCAAAAGGCATACGCAAAAAGCCATATGTACCGTATTTTGTTATGAATGCTGTTTTGTGAACATCTTCCGGCTTTATGCTTATCTGAAAATATCCTGATGTCAAATCTAGCGTGGTTATGTATTTTGTTGATTTAATACTTCTTAGAATTTCATCAATTACCGGAAGTGGGTAAGTTGGAAATTTTGTTATACTATTAAGCTTTCTGTAGTCAATAGCGAACCTGTACCTTAATGGATCAGTTAACGGCAAATCATTATTTTTCTTACATAAAACCACCGGACTCGCATATGCACTAGAAATAGGAGTTATTATTTTGTTTTTTAACATTTCATCAATATGGTATTTTATTATTTCCTCCTTAACTTTATCGTACTTGTAAGGACGCTGACGTATAGGTTCATCCGTAGTTAATTTAATTTCGTGTGCTACGATCTGCGTGAATCCTGGAATATCATCAAATAAATCAGCGAAATTACTTACCAATTCCCGAAACTTGTCCTGTTCTTCGGGCGTTAGATGGCTTAAATCCACTTCAGGGGGAGGTGTTGATTTCTTTTTAACTGGGTCCATGGTTACTTGCAAGGTGGAGTTTTCAAAATCGATTTTCGCATCCACAGCTGCAAAGAAATCTGTTCCTAAAATAACCGATGCTTGGAGGTTCTTCACTACAAGAAACATAATTTTTTTTTGTTCTTCGCCGATTTTGATGTACAGCTCGATTTTTCCCATGCATTGACACGTTTTTCCTTGGGCTGCTACCACCTTCATTCCTTCCACGCTATGCAGACGATATCTACGAAAGTGTTTCCTAAAAAAATCTTCTGCTAAACAACTTCCTTGAGCGCCGGTATCTAAAAGAGCTGTAGCGGGTACATTGTTAATTAGTAACTGTAATCTAGGTAATTCAATATTTCTCACCATGACCGTATTAAGATGTACTTCAGAGGGAATTTTCTTCTCCTCGGAACATTGCACCCCCTTCCCCGCAATATTCCTTAGGAGTTTAAATGCTTTGCGGGTGTTTTCTTCTGTTGCCGGCTTCTGTCTGGGGTGAATGATTTACTTCAGTAGTTGGGATTATTTTGTTGGCGCTGTACTTGGCGCGGTTGACTGCTCGCATTTTGACTGGTACCAGAAGTTCTCGGCCATCGTCTGTTTCTTCCTTCGGCATTCTGGTTCCCCTGCGGCCGCTGCGGTTGCCTTCGTTGATTTTCGGCCGCTCGCCGGCTCTCGAATTGCACGGCGAGTTCAAACAGCTTGTCCAGAGTGACGGGATTTCTTAGCTCCATGAAATCTTGTATAGGTGGTAACAATCTGGGCAGGATTATCTGGATAATCTCTGTGTCTGGCCTCGTACCATACAATAATGTAAAGACTTGTATTTTTCTCAAAATAAATTCCGATAATTCGTCCACCCGCTGTTGGTACTTGCTAAACAATTCAGCTTCGAGTTTGGTACGGTCTTTAACAACAGGAAACGCTCTCAAAATTGCTAGTTTGAAATTTTCGTAAGTGTAAGTCGGCGTTCCTGGTTCTCCCAGCAGACATTTTCCAATGCACTTATACCAATTCTATGCTAGGCCCCTCAATGCTCCTGTAGCTAACATAACCTTCTGATGTTCCGGAACTGGATACAGCAAAAAATGCGCTTCTAACTTTTCCAAGAATGTGTT
>KK116572.1:122885-149721 GCA_000611955.2 Stegodyphus mimosarum
GCGAACTTTCGTAGACAGAGGAAGTCTTTGCGCGCACAGCCTTACGGCGATAAATCCAAGACTCTGTTTTTCCCCCCGTTAACTCCTGCCTTTTAAACTGCTAACAGATATATGCGATTTGCATAAATATCTCGCTCGCGCTAAATTCGGGCAGCAACTGAAACTTTGAGATATCGATAGCAAAGTTCAAACTAAAAATAACTTGGTTAATTAAAATAATGAATGCTGCAAAGCTTTCTAAATCTTTTTGGGGTTATGATGTACATAAGCAAGTCATCCACATACAGCACAATAAATATTTCACTCTGTTTAGTTCTTCTCACAAAAATACATGCTTCATAGTTTAGTTTTTGGGGTCTTAAGAATAGAATTCCAAATCAGACTGTTGAAAATCTACCTTATGAGCTCAAATATGGGAAACCACCTGATTTGAATATTGTTAAGGTGTTTGGATCTGATGCATACATGAGAGTTCCGGACAACTTAACAAAGAAATTGGATCCAAAATCAAAAAAGATGATTTTTATTGGATATTCTTCCATGGGTTATCGTTTACTGGACCCAGTCACAAATCATGTTGTGGTTTCTCGAAATGTATTGTTCAATGAAGAGAAAAAGAAATGTATCTCAGTTCAAGATGTTTTTTTCATAGAAAGTAAAGATCCTGCTAAAGATGAAGTAATATATGATTCAAGTGATGTAAAATCTAGAAATCTAGAAGAAAGGCATGAAGAAATTACTAAACAAAGAAGAAATATAAAATTACCTGTAAAGTTGAATGATTACTTTGTGTGTGAAGCTAATGTGGCAACTCTTGACACAGTAATATATGAAGATATAGAAACATTGCCAAAAGAAGAACAAGTCTTATGGAGAAAAGCCATGGATGAGGAAATAGCTTCTCTTAATAAAAATGAAGTGTGGAAGTTAGTCAACTTGCCAAAGGATGAAAAGCCAGTATCCTGTAAATGGGTGTTGCGTATCAAACGAAATAATGTTTACAAAGCTAGACTGGTGGCTCGTGGCTTTGAACAGAAGCCAGGCATTGATTATTTTGATACCTATGCTCCTGTAATTAGCACATCATCACTTCGACTTGTCCTAGCTATCATTATTCAAAAGAATCTTGAAATCTATGCATTAGATGTAAAGACTGCATTTTTGAATGGTGATCTCCAAGAAACAATCTACATGGAACAACCAATGGGCTACAGTGACAACAGTGGTCGTGTGTGCGAGCTTCTTAAGAGTCTTTATGGACTTAAGCAAGCACCGAGGCAGTGGTTCAAGAGATTTACTGATTTTATAATTCAGTTAAGCTTCCGACAACTAAACTATGAAGCATGTATTTTTGTGAGAAGAACTAAACAGAGTGAAATATTTATTGTGCTGTATGTGGATGACTTGCTTATTGCTGGTTCTAATGATTCAGAGGTAAGAACTGTGATTGAATTACTTAGAAATGAATTTGAGATGTCCAAGGCTGAAGTTGCAAATGAATTTCTAGGAATAAGTTTTGAATATTCACAGAACAAACTTACTTTATGCCAAAAAGCTTATGTTGAAAAATTGTTAAATAGATTTAGAATGTTAGATTGTAAGCCATCTGATACTCAACTGATACATACTCCCCTAGTGCCTAAGTCAACTTCATCAAATTTTGTGAATGGTGAAAGATTTCATGGTCCTTATCGTGAACTCGTAGGTGCTTTGCTGTACCTATCTATGACAACTCGTCCTGATATTCTGTATTCTGTGAACTGTCTGAGTCAGATACAAGAGCAACCCACTAACAGTGCTTGGGCTGGTCTAAAGCGAATTCTTCGATATATAAAAGGGACATCTGATCTCAAATTATTATTTTGCAAATCTAATAGTGTTGATATTACGTTAAATGTTTCTGTTGATGCTGATTGGGGGTCAGATACATATGATAGAAAATCTATTTCTGGGTATATTATTTTCTTCAGTGATTGTCCTGTAACTTGGTCTGTTAAGAAGCAAACATCTATTGCTCTGTCCTCTACTGAGGCAGAAATTTTGGCTTTAGCAAAAGCTATTCAGGACCTAACTGTATTTTATAATGTAACAAAGGAAATTTTAGGAGTCGACAACATTAAAGTTTCAGTTTATGAGGATAATCAGTCTGCAATTAAAGCAATATTAAATGAAAGTAATTGTGCTAGACTAAAACATTTGGATATTAAATTAAGGTATGTTAGAGATATTGTAAAATTGTATGATATAAATCTTATATATGTTTCTAGTGAAAATCAGTTAGCTGATTTATTTACAAAATGCTTGCCTAAACCAAGATTATGTTATTTAAGAGATAAATGTAAAATAATATGTGATTAAGGGAGGGTGTTGAGAATAATCACATTTACTCCCTGGTTTGTGATTTGATGTTATATGTATATTAACCGTAACTGTTTATATCTTGCTTATGTTGTATTGGCAACACTTGTTCAGTGTAGTTTTTGTTGCTTGTGTGGTATGTAGAAGTGTGCTATGCCATGTGCGTGATTAATTCCATCCTTTAATAAAGCCTCTACTTAATTATCATCGGCCTCTGATTTACCTTTTAAATCTTTACAATTCTTAATGAGAATCTCGATTTATAAGATTCAAAATATAACAGCCTAAACGAATTAGATAAACAAATACAAGAATTAATTGAGGCTCCTGAATATGAATCGGAATTTTGAAACTTGTGAAGTTTATTCCGAGAAAATAATTTCCATGAAATCGAAACTAACATTTATGTTGAAAAAGGAAAGGAAACTTGAAACTCTTATTTCGAGTACAATTGGTAATATTGTGAATGATATGTCAAATATTTCTGTTTCTCATTCAAAAATTAAATTGCCCAAATTATCGATAAATAAATTTAATGACGATCCTGTTAATTAGTTATCATTTTGGAACCAGTTTGATAATGCGATACATCAAAATGGTGATTTAACAGATGCGGACAAATTTAATTATTTGATTTCATTTTTATCAAGTGCTGCTTGTAATGCTGTTAGTGGTTTTGCATTATCGAGTGAAAATTATTTTGCCGCAATCGAGTTGCTTAAAACACGTTTTGGTAGAACAGATTTAATTATAAATGCACATATGGGAACACTGTCAAATTTAGAACCTGTTGGGAATGCTAGCAACATATTTGCATTACGTAAGTTGCATGATGATATCGCAGTAGAAATAAGAAGTTTGAAATCACTTAATATAACTTCCGGCACGTATGGCACGTTATTGACACCAGTTTTATTAAAACTAATTCCGAATGAATTGAATCTCGATTTTCAAAGGAAAAGGAAATCTAAAGATAATTTCGATGTAAACGAACTATTAGAGTTCTTAAAAACGGAAATTGAATGCCGCGAATCTATGCTACAAATTCAAGATAAAATAAACAATCAGAATTCGAGGTACTTTCCTAAAGAAAAAAGAATAAATAAAATTCCTATTCCAACAGCCGCTGTATTAAAGGTTTTAATCAACAGCTGCATATTTTGCGAGGATTCAGAAAAAGAAAAACACGCTTCCGATGCTTGCCCGAAGTCTGTAGCAGACAGAAAGACGTTACTTCGAAAACTCGGAATCTGTTATTTATGCCCTAAAAGGGGTAACCATTTGGCGAAAAATTGCTTTTCGAATATAAAGTGTAATTCATGTGGTTGGAAACAGAATAGTTTAATCTGTGATAGAAATAGTTTAGATGAGAAAACATGAAATAAGAAGGATTTCAATTTAACGAACAAAACATGTTTAGAGAAAGTTTTATTACAAACTTTAGTAGTAAAAGTGCGTGGAAATGGTCCAGAAAAATACTGCTGGTGTTTAATTGATTCTGGGAGTCAACGAAGCTATGTATCTAAATTTTTAGCTAATGCTATGCAGTACGAATGTATTAACGAAAGCAGTGTTATTCATAGTCTGTTCGGAGGAACCGAAGTGGTTGAAACTCATAAACAATTCATTGTACGCTTAAGTAGTATTAAGAACGATTATCGGTGTAACTTTAAAGCTTTTGATCAAGCGAAAATTTGTTCTGATATTCCACAATTGAACATCAAGCCTTATTTAAACAAGTTAAAAACCCATAATATATTTTTGAATGATGTTGAAGCTATGCATAAAAAATTGTTGTTCGAACATTACCCTTCTGAAATTCATATCCTCATAGGCGCGGACATAGCGGGAAAATTGCTTACAAGGAAAATAAAGAAGTTAGAATGTGAATTAGTTTGCATTGAAACTTATTTAGGCTAGAGAATCATGGGGAAAATTGCTGTAGAAAGGGAAAATAAATATGATTGTTCTTATACATTTTCTATGTTAGTATCAGATAATAAAATTTCTGATTTATGGAAACTTGATGCTCTTGGGATATTAGATCCTTCAGAAAGTCAAACTAAAAGGGAATTAGAAAAACAAACAATGACGCATTTTCTTGCTAATGTGAAAAGAGATGAAGAGGGAAGGTTTCAAGTTTGTTTACCTTGGATTGAAAATCATTCCTCACTTCCAAACTATCGGGAAATAGCATAAAAGAGATTAAAGAGCACAGTGAAGCATTTAATGGATGGGGGATTTTTAGAAGATTATGAGGCAATTTTTAAATCTTGGAAAGATGAGAAAATAATAGAAATTGTTCCTGAGGAAGAAGTTAATAACCCCTGCCATTATTTACCCCATCGAATGAATTCCACAACGACAAAAATAAGACCGGTTTTCGATGGATCCGTAAGAACTAAAGGATCACCTTCCATAAATGACTGTTTGGAAAAGAGTCCAAATTTGATTGACACTGTTCCAGCTATAATAAATAGATTTCGGCTGGGAAAAATTGGTATTAGCGCTGATATTAACAAGGCTTTTCTGAGATAAGACTTAATCCCGAAGACAGAGATTATTTAAGATTTTTATGGTGGGAACAGGGAAATTCTGAGCGTTTGAAAATATACAGGCATAGAAGAGTGGTCTTTGGAGTAACCAGCAGTCCGTTTCTCTTAAATGCAACACTAACGAAATTACTGAATGATGTACCAAAAAATTATCGTGCGAGTGCTAATAAATTAGTAGAATCCTGGTACGTTGATAATTTAGTTACAAGTGTAAATGATGAATCAGAATTAAAGAAATTAAAAAATGATGCTACTGAAATTTTGGCAAGTGCTAAATTTGAATTACAAGAGTGGGCGTATAACTATTCGCGAAATGAAAGGGATGCCTTTGTTATCGAACCCATTTTAGAACAGTCGGAGCTTGTTAACTTAAATGAGAATGAGTTTTTGGATGAACCTTGCGAAGCTAAAAAGGTCAACATTTTGGGACTTCTTTTTGAGATTTGCATGATGACACTTTAAGCTGTGATATTAAGGGACTAAATGAATCTAAAAATAAAACTGTTACTAAAAGAACAATTTTGTCTGAAATTCATAAAATTTATGGCCCTATTGGATTCACTTGTCCTGTAATTTTAACTCCCAAAATTCTGTTACAAAACTGTTGGGAATTGAAAGTAACTTTGTGGAGACATTAGGTATTTTTTTGGAACAAGAGAGATGAAAAATATGCAATGCCTTTGCCGGGGATCGAACCACGGACCTCTGAAATACCGGCTCAGTGTGCTGACCATTACACCACGAAGGCATGCGAAGAAGGCGGGAGAAATACCTTATATACTACCCCTTTTAAAGGGCGACTGGGGTTTTGGGGACCCAATCGCCAAATCGCGGTGATGGAGAATTATCATCCCCCACCTTTTTAGTTCGGGCGCCAGTGTAGAGACATTAGGTTATTTCGAAACAAGAGACATGAAAAATGAGCAGCGCCTTCGCCGGGAATCGAACCACGGACCTCTCGGTTACGCGTCGAGCATGCAGACCACTACACCACGAAGGCATGCAAAGAAGGCGGGAGAAATACCTTATAACTTGGGATGAAAGTCTTCCTGAAGAAATAAATGGGAAATACATGAAATGGAAAAATGATGCAACTCGTTTAACAGAAATAAAAATCCCATGACAGATGATGCTTAATATTGATTCTGGATTGAAATTATCCTTTCATATATTTTGTGATGCATCTCGAATGGCATATGTCACCTGCGTTTATTTCAGAAATGAAAATGAAACTGAAGTTTCTTGTCGTTTAGTTCAGGCACGATCTAGAGTTGCTCCTCTAAAACCCACATCAATTTGTAGATTAGAATTATTAGCTTGTGTTATTGGTGCAAGATTAATGAAATCTATAAAACAAGATTTGAAGGAAGAAAATATACCGACATTCTATTGGACAGATTCAATGAACACATTGTACTCGATTAAGAATGAAGAAAATTGGGGTGTATTTGTTAAGAATAGAGCAAAAGAAATACGCGTTCTTACTAATCCTGATACATGGAATTATGTTCCTGGCAACTTGAATTCTGCGGATATTTCTTCAAGAGGATGTTCTGTTGAAACTATTAAAGCCAGAAGATGGCATGGAGGTCCAGCATGGTTAAAGTTGAATCCAGACTGTTGGCCTACTTGTGATATTTCTCCTGACAAAGACATGATTGATCGAGTAAGAAGAAAAACAGTTGTATCCTCGTTAACAAATGTAGATGAAGAATTTTCTCATTTCTCACGAATTTCTTCTTTTGAGAAATTAATTAGAGTTACAGCCCGGATAAAAAGGTATATTGACAACTGCAGAGGTAAAAATAGAACAACGTCAAAGAACTTAGAAATCTAAGAATTGAATACAGCTGAAGTAGTTGTTTGGAAAATTGTGCAGAGGATCCCCTTTAAAACAGAAAAGGAAAACCGCTTGAGACATTTAAAACCATTTGTTGATTCATCTGGCTTTTTAAGAGTAAAGTCAAGAATATTAATGAGACAAGACTTGGAAAATCTTAGAACACCTGTAATCCTACCTCCAGTTGTCTCTAAACTGATTATGGAAAAACATAAATAATTAATGCATTGTGGAACTCAGACTTTAATCTCAATGCTACGTGAAAATTTTTAAATTTTGAAAAGTCGTAAAACTATTTGTAAAGTGTTGAAAAACTGCACTAAATGCAGAAGATTTGAATCGAGGCCCACGACGGTACAATTCTCACCTTTGGCAAAAGACCGTGTTAAAGATTCTTCTGTTTTTGAAGTGACTGGTATTGACTTAGCTGGCCCTTTATTTTTAAAAAATGGGTCGAAAACTCGGATAGTTTTATTTACATGTGCCGTATACAGGGCACTTCATCTTGAACTTTTAACGTCTCTGTCAACAGATAACGTTTTATTGGCTTTCCGGCGTTTTATAGCTCACCGAGGAAGACCTGAAATTGTCTACACTGATAACGGTAGTAATTTTGTTGGTATAAATTCGCTCTTAAGAATGATTGACTGGGATAAAATTATTAAAAATCATATTGTCAACCGAATTAAATGGAAATTCATCCCACCAGCTTCTCCCTGGTGGGGTGGATTTTGGAAAAGAATGATTGGCCTGATGAAAAACTTTCTCACAAAAGTTTTAGGTAATGTCTCACTGAAATATGAAGAACTCTCTATAATCCTCTGTGATTGCGAAATATCTTAAATTGCAGACCATTAACTTATATCTTCGAGGACTTGGAACTGGAACCTTTGACACCTGCAATGTTTTTTCGTGATCTAGAAGAAAGTGTGTTCCAGATCTAGGCATTATTGATGCCAAATACTTACAAAAAAGGTATGCATACCAGATGAAGGTCAGAGAAGATCTGAGAAAACGATTCAGAACCGAATATTTAGGACAACTAAAAAACCATACTTCAAAAACAGAGAAGTATGTTAAACTATCGGTTGGAGACATTGTGTTAATAGAAACACCTGAAAAAAAATCAAGTGGCCTCTAGGAAAAATGATAACACTAATCACAGGAAATAATGGTATAGTTCGTTTAGTGAAATTACTCACCAAAAATGGCGAAATCCTTCGACCCGTACAACGAATTTATCCGTTGGAAGTCCATTTACAAACGGATAATCTAGGAGACTGTTTAAGAGAGAAGCATTCTGATAAAAACATTTGTGATAAGCCTACAACTTCTATTGGATCTACAGATTTTCGTGCCACTGTCAAAGATCAGTGAGATGAACTCAATCAGGAATCTCTCAAAACAACTAGATGTGGTAATTCGAACCCCTGAACGATTAGACCTCATGAACATTCAACCAGATTATGGATGAGTTTCAACTTGACGAAACTCATCGGGGAGGGGGGGAGCGTGTCGCGAACGGCGCATGCTCCGCTCTTGGGGAACTAATCGAGCCTCCAGACCGACGAGTACAGAAAAGAAAATTTCTGAAGTTTTCCTTTGAGAACTGGCAACGATGAGTGTACGCGTATAGAACAATGACGTTAAGTAGATTTGCAGCGTAATTTTGTTGTTATAATGGTCGATATATTGTTACTGTTTTGTGTGAAGTGTAAAATAAAGTGATTCGTGCAAAATAGTGTCAATTTTAGATGAGATTGAAATATAGTCTCCCTAAGCGGCGGACTAGAATCGGATCATAAAGGTAAGCAACTTCTCTTCATTTGCTTATCCAGAATTTTGAATGATCTGTTTTTACTGAAATAAAAGTAGGTGCCATGATTTCATAATATTCATAACTTATTTAACATGCTAAATTTATACTATGCAAAATCAGTTTTTCATTACATTTATCTGGTGTTATGTTTTCACTAAACCATGCATGTAACTTTAATTTTAAGCAACATAGGGTTCATTTCCATTTATTATAAAAACCTACTCCAAACGGAAAAGAAGGGGGGATGCGTTTATCTTCTTTTTTGTAAATGAAATAAAAAGGCAAATATTCTATCATTCTTGTCTAATTTCAGAAATTTATTTAGCTGTACAATCTCAGGATTGTCTGCTTTCATGCACGAAATACAGATGCACATAAGTCACGTGCAATATTTAACTAATTTCCAATCTATCACTTTGTTTTAAAACCATACAGTAAATATCCTCTTATTTAGTAACAATCCAGACGTTTTGTAAAGTTATATGAACTCGTCTGACTATGATCAGGCATGATATAAATGTTGCTCGCCTTTGGGGCTCTCAATCTATTTGGATTTTTGATTCCCAAGCTTCTATTCTTCAGCCTATCAGTTCTATAACCGTTGTTGTATCCAGGGACGAAACAGGTTGCACTATACGACTTATTCATAATGGAAATTGATATCAAATCAATATTTTCAGTATTACTACCCATATAAAATACTACGACAAGACGAACTACTGGTGATTGCAGCGCCCTCTATAAATTATGCGACAAAAAGTGGACCATTTTTGGGAAAAGCTTTAATGCCACTTTCACATCCTTCATTATACTCCTTGGTTTGAGCTAACTGTCCGACATCAGACGGGTAGACAGAGCCTCAAAATATGGGCGGTGCGAAGGAGGAGATTCTCCGTCTTTCGATCGGCGAAAGCCTTAACGATTCGAACGGTAGAGGCGCTTCAGATCATATCTTAAGTGGTGCCAGACACCAGGGTACCTGGATATTACTAACCCTACCCCTCATTGAACAAATTATAGTATAGTTTCGAATATATGTGAATTATAACTGAATGCACTAATGAACATATCTTAAAATGTTGTGGATATACATAATTATCAGGTAATGTTACATAATTTTTAACAGCATACCTCCTAACCGTAACTTAAAGCAATAATCTGGATAGAAAGCCAGTCAAGCACAGAAGCTGTCGAGTGGTAGAGCTGGAAAGAGAACATAGACAAACATGGCAAAACAAAAGAGGTTAGTGCGCTACTTTGGTACCGCTAAACTGACAACATGCATGATACTAAAAAATAATATATAATACAATAACAGTACAGAAATTTGTAGATTATATATGCATAATAATAATCAGTCATTACACACAGAAATTAAGGTAGGTTAACACACATAATGGCCCGCGGGCGCTTAATATTCATAGGATTATTTACATCATAGTTATACTTAGTTATCGTAGGATTGTCAATAGCCTCCTGCTTGTCATAAAAATTCCGCGATAGGCGGCTGTAATAATCCTTGAGTTCCTCAAGTTTTAGCTCCTTGTGGAGCTGTCTATTCCTAACATACCAGAGGGCATTGCAAATTTGTCTAATTGCCCCCTTCTGGGCTGCTTGCAGTCTTTTTCTAAGTGATTTACAAGAGTATGCCCATACCGGGCAGGCATAACTCAGAATGGGGCGTAACATAGATTTGTAAATGATACCCTAGATCTGAAATCGGGGAAGATAACTAGATCGATTTTTAGCGCATGCGCTGATTCTTAAAATTGTTGCTCTGCCAGAGAAAATCGCTACGTGTAGACGGACCTTTACTTCTACTACAAATCGAAACCTCTCCTGCTACTTTAGCTGAAAAGTTTCTGGCAACTGTGTTTCGTAGGAAGGTTTAGTTGATGTATGTGAAGTATGAGTTTCTTTTCATTTTATTTGTTTTTGTGGAATTTTTGACTGAAACAGTGCAATGTAAGGATGTTTTTAATGTTAAGTAATACTTGAGTTGCTTATACTAACTTCATATTTATGTGCTGTTGTTGACTGAAATAAATTAAGTTTATTTGTTTAACGCTAGTGTAAGGATAAATATTAAAAGTAGCAATATGCTTATAATATGGCAGTTTTCACGATATTTTCACCATCAGTCGAGCCATGTGTTTTGCATATTTTTTTTTATCAACAGAATGCACTTAGGATAAATAGTTTCTGTAAGCTCATAGAGAAAGGATAAATGACACAAGAAAAGGCTGACTGTCAGGCGTATCTTAAATTATTCTAGTTATTGTGACCTTTGTCTGGTACTCAGTGTTTTAAAATTAAACCCCTATTTTTAAATTTAGGTAAAACTGTTTGAATAAAGGCTTTCTGATTACTAGTTAGCTTTATATCAGTAACAGTTTTTGAACTCCTCTTGTACTAGCATAATTAAACTACTGTGTTTTATCTTTTATTTTTTAAATCTTTAACCGGCTTTCATAAAGGAAGTGAGGTGGCTGAATTGATCTCTATTTTGACATTTCATGCAATAAGATATGACTTTTTTTTTTTTTATATAATTTCCAAAATAGGAAGACTAGTATTATAAGTTGGAAGACTTTTTTAAAAAATTACTTTTGCATATATGTTGCTTATTGCCTTCGAAATATTTATACATGTAGTTTTTGTATCTGTTAATGTTGTTTAACAATTAGTTAGAATTTGAAGTGAAACAATTTAATTTTGCTTCAAGGTTTATAATATTCTGTAATATACTTTGGAAAATTGCTGTTCAGTTTTACTAGAACTTTTAAATTTTTTAAGTTTTGCAATTAAAATATTTTTTAATGATGCTTTCTATATGTTATAGAACTAGATAACATGTAGGCTTCTTTTTTCATCGCCTTTGCTACAGTATTCTGTATATAAGTATGAACATTTGGTAGTCCATTAATTTATTTTTCTTTTGTAATATTTATAGTAATAAAATAATAATGTGGCCGATGTATCTGTAGCAAATTCAGGATTGAAATGTCTTTGCAGGCTGCTAGTGTGAGACCACTGTCCTACTTTCTGCTTATAAATTCTATATTAGATCTGTATTTGACTGTAAAGGTAAACCAGTTGTCACAACTTCAATTAATTATGCTTTGGCTATTCATGGGGCCAAGCTTTGATATGAATCACTGGAGCTGTTGGCTCAGTTGCTGCGCTAGAGATTCAAACATGTATAGTGTCTTTGAAGACTAAATACAGTAGTAACTTCTTAAATTCTGAAAAATATAAAAGGCTACCCCAATGCTTGTAAAGAAATATACCCTTCAGCCTAAGGTAAAAAAATTCGTAACACTTTTTTTTTTTTTATCTAAGACTGAGAAACAGTGATATTTGGTGGCAAACTGGATCTAAAAATATTGGTTGCTGGGAGTCAAAAAAGGTCCATTCTCAACTTACTGTTTAATTTTTGTTAAAAATCAATAAAATTGTCAAAATACAAACAAGTGAAAGGTGCACTTATTTTTTTCTTTTTTTAATAAACACAGTGTGCATTTATTTAAAGCATTATTATATAAATACAGGTTGCTGTAATTAAATTTTCATATCACTTTATAGATTTGGAATAAATGACCAATGTTAAAGAATCATCTTAATATGCATAAATTTGCAGGACTATAAATTCAAAGGTTAAATAGAACCTCTATCTTCAGCTGCAGGTGTGAAAATTACTGCAGGGAAACATGCTTACACAATAATAAATTAAACACTTAAGAATTAATTTTATCTGCAGAGAAACAGAAAATGTGGATAGTGTAGAGCAATTGAGGATTTATAAGTTTCTTTTTTCCCGACATAGTTCTCATGTTCTTTAATGAATACCTTCCACTGCATTTCAAACCTTATTCTGCTAAGTTAGCCTCATTTTATTCTTTTGTTTTCTATGTCAATCAGGTCAGCTCTTGATCAAGAACTCAACTATTGAGCAGTTGCAATTAACAGAGCTTTCTTACCTTGAGTTATTTAGATCAAAATTTTTTAATTTTCCAAAATTATGTTTATCTTCACACACTGATGCTCTAATGCTTTCTTCTAAAAAGGATTTTCTATTGTCAAGCCTTTTTCTCTTTGAAGAACAGGAATATGTTAGGATAAAAAAAAAAGGCTCTAGTGTAGAATTGGGTGCCCCTTGTTTTTTGGCGAAAAATTTTGTTCAGTTTTGGCGATGAAACCCCATTTCTGTTTACCATGAGAGTTTTAACATGGTTTTAGCTTCTTGATTTATTTAATTGAAAATAAATCGATGTGCACATGGACAAAGTCAAAATGTGCAATGACTATATTTGTGCAATTCACTCTGATGTTTTTTTAAGTTAAAATAGGTCGATGTGTACATGGACACGGAGTTTGTGAAATTCTTTGACTTCTTGTTTTGGTTTTGTGTAACGGCCATCTTGAAATTGTGTCTTATTGGCGCCGATCTTGGCATCAAAACAGAATCGCCAAAAAACAAGGGGCACCCAATTGTAAACTTTTACCAAAAAAAAAATAGGTAAAGAAAATTGTAACTTAAATTAGCAGTAAGTGTTCCTGTCTGTTCTAAATTGTATATAATAATTTTTCTGGACTGAGTCTTTCAAATTAATTCATTGCATGCTTTGTTATCTAATCCTGCAATGCAACAGCTCTTATCCAGCGAGATTAATCCGAGAGAATCTTTTAACAATTTTTCTTTCTACTTCGTCTTACTGCTGCCGAAGCACATCATTTGCCGTTTCGCTTCATCAGTTGTGTAAATATATGAATAGCTATACAAAGTTGTGGGATGCTTATCACACTCCAAATTATGTGTGCTAGAAAATATATATCTCAAGAATGTTGTGTAATAAATTACATATGGCTTACACAACGTCTGAAAATTTTTCTTCTTCCTTATGCATCTATAATGCTACTAGCCTTTGCTAAGTTAATACAAGGAATTTTCATTCCATATACACAGTAAAGAATCTCAAGTTATGTATGAAATTTATTATAAATATGTTACAAATTGATCCGAGGAGAGAATTTAGTAGACCTATTTGCTAATATTTACGGCTGGAGGTTACTGTGTTGTAACCAACAAGTAATAAAGATATGTTTGGATTATCAACAGAGTTGTGATTCTTCAAAAGTTACATCTGGTAAGATGCCAGCAATATGTCTACCGTTTCTAGTTATCTACAACGCAGCAACCTCTGGCCACGTGTGTTAGTGAATGGTTCTGCTAAATTCTCTCCTCAGATTAATTTAATATTACGTAGTTATATGTAATAATTTATTGATATGATGAGAGAATTTAATGCGGAAGACGGCAATTATTTTTCAATCTTGGCCAGAGTGGGGAAGGATGTAGCTCTCGCACAATAAGATACTTAAATTTGCTGAGTAATAAATGGCTGGAGGGAAAATCACAACTAGCCTAACGATTAAAACATCATTTTTGTTTCTCGAGGTTTAATTTCATAATGTGTATCTTCTTAATTGGTACAAAAGCACCCCACAGTTTTATGTATACAATTATATTTTAAACAATGGAGAATGTGGCCAAGCAAAGAGATGTCATTTAGCAGGCATATGTAGACAGCAAACAAACAATGCATAGTTGGTTGCAGTAGTATTTATAAGCTTGCCTGCTTTGTTTTAATCTTGCACAGAAATTGGGCAAGAGTTTGTAGCATTGGAAAGAAAATGATGATAAAAATGATACAATACAGATCCTTGAAGGGAGATGTATTTGAATTAAAATTAATTTAAATAGCTATTGCCAATTAAGTTATTTTGTTCCAATTAAATTTAATCTGTTAATAATTTCCTTCATATTTTTCTGTTAAACACACACACAAATATATATATAAATGAGCAAATGTGTATTATTGTGGAAATTAATAATTGGAATTTGTAAATAGTTAAACTGGAATTGTTAATTCGGCCCAAATGCGGTTTAGGGCACTGCTTGGCGGCGATTGTTTTTGAATGAGCAATAAACGCGCCAACATGGGTAACTCCGTATATCCGCAAAGATGGCTAACTGGGTATTTTGAAGCTACGGAAACATGTAGTTTTCGCGCATGCGTGTTTCCTATTTTATAGAGAACGGTTTTATTGGTAATGTGAGATGACGTAGCGGTTTATTCGAAATTCTGACGTGTTAATTTAAGTAGTTATTTCAGTTGTCGTTGTATTTTGTGTGTTGAGTGTTGGCTATTTTCGTTCCGTATATTTCGCGAAATACCAAGCCGCTATGGATTTAGCTGTGATGCTGAGAGAGGTGAGTGAATGTACATGTACATTTATTACTTTATTGGAAGTGCAAGTTGCTTAATTTTTATATTTTGTTGCCTTTTATTGAAATAATTTGTATCAGCTGAAGAACAGAACGCTGGTATCGTTTGCAATTTATTTTATTTTGTTGATTTGTGCACATTGCCTACATTGTGCAATTCGCTGATGTTTTTTTTAAGTTAAAACGGAACGCTGTGCACATGGCATTTTCTTGTAATTTATTTTCGTTATTTTAGCTTATTTTGTTGATTTGTGTACGTTGCCTACATTGTGCAATTCGCTGAAGTTTTTTTTAAGTTTAAAAGGAACGCTGTGCACATGGCATTTTCTTGTAATTTATTTTCGTTATTTTAGCTTATTTTGTTCATTTGTGTACGTTGCCTACATTGTGCAATTCTCAGATTTTTTTTTAAGTTAAAACGGAACGGTGTGTACATGGTATCGTTTGTAATTTTAATGCCCTTTTAAAAAAAATTCCTTCTTTCTGGGATGCCATTTTGGTTACGTTTTCGCGGAGCGTGTTGGGAAGGTTATGTAACGCATAAAATGTGTAAGTATTACAACATAAAATGTAGATAATTAATTTAAAGGTAACTGACGAATATTTTAATGATTGTAATGTTCGTTTTGCATATTTTATTATATTTTTGTGGCAATAGTTTCCATACTAATTTATGGTTTAGAATTAATTTTTTTTTTACAATAGGTTTTCGCGGAGCGTGTCGGGAAGGTTGCAATGAATTGCAAAGACGTTTCGCAGAAACGCACCGAATTGGCGATTTTCAAAAAATCGCCAAGCAGTGCCCTAAACCGCATTTTCACCGTTAATTCAAATGCAGAACTAAAGAATAAAACAAAAGAATTATAGAGTTATCAAAGGAAAATGGAACCTCTCCATACAACTCACAACAATCTATGAGGAGTGTGTTTCACCATTTTGCGTTTCTAGACGAATCCCAATTCCAGTTTTAAATTTTTATTCAGTTTTATAAAATCAAATTTAAATCTTAAAGAAGCTCAGAAATGTGAAATAATTCTTTGATGCACAGATAGGTAATTGATTACAAATAATTTAAAATTTATTACTCGTACAGATTAATACTTAAACCTAAAAAATATATCAAAAAATGAAATGTAAATCAACATGCAAAGGAAAAGAAAGAAATAAAAATCGAGTAAACAGGTAATTTTTGTAAACTAATAGACCAAAATTAATTTAAAACTTAACATCTTATCCTAACCAAAGGAAATTTCAAAATACCCTATCATAGCAATTTATGCTAGGGGTTCTTTCTATACATAGTTCGCATGCAATGTTATAAGAAACCAAACCCAATACCTTATTATCTACAGCCCAAGAAACTATTGCTAGGTTATTAAAAACAGTGTTAGATAGGTTATCGAAAAAGCCATCTCAGTTCATGTATAAGATTATTTTGTACTTGTGTGTTAGCATAACTATGTAGGTAATAATGTTTTATTCAAGAAAAATGACTTGGATTTGCAAAAAGCTATTGCATCCTTATGAATTATTTTACATTTCAGTGAGGTATTTATCCCAAAAATTAACCGGTAAGCTTACTTATAAGTTTTTGTTCTGGTGGAAATTTTGTGGCAACCACTTTGAGAATAAATTTAAAGCAAATCTATTTTGCAGTTTCACAACAAAGTACTGTACTGTGCAGAAATTTTACCTCAGGATGTTACCCCAATGCAAATTGCTCAAGCTCATAATTTAAAACTAAGCTTAAGACAAAAAAAAAAAAAAAAACCCTGTCTATAAAAACATTTGGAACTTGGAATACAACAAAAAGAATGCAAATGAAAATGGTGACATTGCCTACTTTATAAGGTATTTCTCCCGCGTTCTTCGCATGCCTTCGTGGTGTAGTGGTCAGCACACTCGACATGTAGCCAAGAGGTCCGTGGTTCGATTCCTGGCGAAGGCTTTGCTCATTTTTCAATGGCTTCTGGCTTTAAATAATAATAATAATTACTCTATAACTTAAACTGAAAAATTGTAATGCACCTGGTTGCATGAAAAATTAATAATTGCCAGACTTTCTTACATCCTGAAAATTTGGCAGTGATAATTGCATTAATATGTATGTACCAATTATTTAACTATGAAGATAGCTATTAAGTTACAAATTTTTTAAATCTTGAATGTTCTGATAGTTTGTATTTATTAAAAGAAAAAGCAAGAAAGTTCCATACTTTGGAAAATTGCAAAGCTATTGCCAGTTCCTTCTGATTTATGTACATATTTGTCAGTCAGTGCATATTTTTAAAATAAAATTATGGAAATGTAATCTTGCATATACTAGGAACTAAATAAAGATTGATTCAAACAGCTAAAATACAATGATTATGTAAATCCATATGCCAAATGCATTAAATAAACAGTGTGCAGTATTCACTGCATTTATATTGCCATTCATTTCTGTTTTAAATGAGCCCAGTGTGTCTAAGTAACTAAAATACTGAATGCTGAGAATTTGATTTTTGATGCTGAAATTGGTTGGCTGCGTGTCTTTGTGGATTTTTTTTTTGTATGAAACCTGAAGTACAAAATAGTTTTCCTTCTAAAGTGCTCCATCATTTTTAACTACTTATCTGTTTTCAGTGAAATTTTTAACATGCTACATAGCAAATTAGCATGGCTTTTCAGTTAATGCTGCTGATATCACTACTACTTTACTCCTATATGCTGTACTTCATTGTTGACTAATAATTAAATTTTTATTTACTTTAAAGCTTAGGTCATTATTATACTATTTGTCTCGATCTTGTCACTTTTTATTATTATTATTTGATATTTCTACTGGAACATGTCTTAGTTTTAAAAGTATACTTTGCTTTTGACTCCTTAATTAGATTACTGACAGATTTTTTCCTTAGCTTTGGTGAAATCTGACATCTGTATTTCCACAAGATGAAGTATTCAGAAAGACATTAACTGCTCAAAGGAGTGGAAATACTTCTGCAGTACATAAATGAAAATTGAAGTATTTTGCACAGTGGAAATAATGGAATAAGAATTTTAAGATATCAGAATAATGATTTGAGATGTATACAGCAATAATGCTATAAAACCCTTAAAATGAAATTAGAAAAGGATCATCCTGTTTGGTAAGTCTACAGCAGACATGGCCAAACTGCGGCTCGCGACCTACTTGCGATCCTTTGCCATCTGAAATGCTACTTGTTTCGAATAAATATAATTTAATTTTTAAATATAAATAGAATTTGAAATGGAAATCATGCATTGCCATGTTTGTGTATTGATTGCTAATTTAATTTTTGGTATCAGGTGTGTAAAAATTTGATAGATTTCAAACTGGCCACATCTGGTTTATCATCAGAGCGAATGATAGGTAAAATTACAAATAATTCTATTTTTGGTAATTACTATTCTGTTATATTACTTTTCGAACAGGTATTGATCATTGGAATACGCTAATATGAGGTTAATCTAAAACTGTGTGCTAATGTTTTCATTTAATTTTTCTCCCTAATATTTTTTCGGTACTTACGTATTAACGCAACCACCTTGGCGCAATTTGGCAATTTTTTACAGACGAAAAGGCGGAAGTTACTCATTGGGTGGGCGTTGGTGGTTTACGCACCCTTTTTTTAGAAAGATTTCCCAAACTATTGATATTTACTTTAAGTCAGTAAACATTACCAACATATGAAAAGAAAAAAATACTTTAGCAATTTAAAATACAAATTTAAATTAGTAAATAATGATTATGAGATTCATTAAAAAATAAAACACATTCTTATTCAAATCTTTCTGTAATTTTTTTACATTTATCTCCTCCTGAAGTACACAGCGATTTGTTTGCGTTTGAAAAAACATCAGAAAATTGCAGAGACACGGCTTCGTGCAAAGCTTGGCAATTGCGACTATCTAGGAAATGCATTTCATCAATGGATCCTTTAGAAAATTTTCAGCAAAATTTTGTATTCCTACATAAATTTTTGCCACAGTTTCTTCCATTGCTGGCAAAATCCGCAAGCTTATATTTTAAAACTGAGTTTAAGGCAAAAATATATTGCAATTTGTTTATAAAAACCAATGGAACTTGGAAAACTACAAAAAAGAAAAGCATAAGAGAATGGCGACGTTGTTAGACTGAAGAATTGTTATGAGCAGGGTTGCCAGAGTTTGGTACCTATCGAAAATCTGGCACCTTTCAATACAGCGATTGAGTTAGCATGTAAGTACCATTTTTTCTCTCATTTTGCTTCAGGCAGTATCTGCTTAAATTCATGTGTGATCCCATTTTTCACAAGTTTTGATCCACCTGGAAAATTTGCTATTTGTTTGTAGGGTACTACTTTTATTCAGTCTTTGAATTGCGTGAGTAACTGAGGAAACCTGTTTTGCCTTGCAATCCATATAGAGCTCTTTTAATCTGTGGAAGAATTTTACGAGGATTTTATTTTTTGGTGGAGTGAACCTTCTGCCTCTGACTTGGTTAGGAGACTTATCTCAGTTTTCTGTAGAACTCCTTCAAAACTAATTTCCTATCCCTAAGCAAATCAGGCATTTGTATGTAATTGCTTCACATATTTCGTAACCATTCACAATAATATGCTTAATGAATAGTTTTACCACATGAAACTCTACCTTCCATAATAATTCCTTGGTAATCCTAGGCAGAGATCATAATTTATTTCACAAATAGTTGTGCTTGCTGAAATATTTGGAGTCATGGGAAGAATTAGGGTTGTGTTATTCCAGATAGAGATCTTTCACCTTAATCATCAAATCTTCATATCAAAAATGTTGCATCAAGCAATGAGGGATCAACAGAACACAATGTCTCTCTTCTCCAAAGTTTCTGTCAAAATCGGGATATTGATATTGGTGAAATATCTTTAGCTTGTGATACTTTCTCTTATTTTTCGTTCCCAGCAAATCTAAAATTTTTCACCCTTTAGTACTGCCACTCTGCAACTGCACCAGTTGCTCTGGCTCTGATGCTAGCATTACACTTCTTTTAATCTGTTGATATTTTTGTCATTCTAATTTTCGATCATCATGTACGTCTGACACGTCCTTCATGAAAACTTAGTAGCCAAACAAAAAGTTGTACTATGATCCACTGCTTGATCGCTACAAATTTCAGGCAATAGTGTGAAATTTTGCTCCCTTAAACATTTAGTTTTAAAGTTTGACCTTTTATTTTTTAATGTATTCTCTGCCTACAGACTCCATTCCGTTTGAGATTTATTTTCTGTACACTGCTTAGGTAACCCAATGGAAAGCTGTTCTATGTAATCGTTAAGCTGATAATAATTTATTTAAAATTTTCTTCTGAATTTTTTATTTAGAAATTCAAGACGAGACAGTCATTTGACCGCTTTTATGGGTCCAGCAGTTAGAATATGGTATATCCATTCACCTATTTGGCAAGAGCTTATGAACTTAACTATTGTGCAGACATCTGCCGTATCACAAAAAACTTCCACATTGACCATCTGTGCATGTCCATAGAAATATGAAGAGTTACAAGTTCTTGTTATATTTGCATTTGCAAAATAAATTCATTATAGTGGTGAGAGGTATGTTTTCTTTCTGTAACATTAGTTTTGATTTGTCATGTATCTGAAAAACAGCTCAAAAAGCTAGGTTGAAGAGTTCCGCTGGTAGACCGATGGCATGATTCAAGAGGTGGCTTTGCGAATTTTCCGTGATGTGCATGAACTTCGCTATCTATGTCCAAAATTATCAGGACAGTTCAAGAGATAGCTTCAAAAATTTTCAGTGATGCGCATAAACTTACACTGGTGTGCAAAACTTGAGCAACAATGTAAAAATTTAGCAGATAGCCATGAAATTGCAGAAAAGGAGGTCTGGAGATCAGTACAATTAACATGTAAGTCAGTAGAAATGTCATGCGTATACAAATATCAGGAACGAAACATCAGAGGCGACGTGAGCGTACACAAAATGCGTGATGTTGGCCCGCGCACCTCAACAGTAGAATAAAAGGAAGTAGGGAGACGCAATTCAACATATTCGTTGCAAGTGCCAGTGAGTCAGTTCGTGAAATATGGTTAGAAAAAATCACCTGGACGCCTTCACACGTGGAATAATGATCGGAAAGCTGGAGGAAGGGTGTACTGTCACCAGTGTAGCTGCAGAGTTCGGAATCAACAAAAGTGTCGTTTCGTGTGCTTGGAAAGCATTCCAAACCACAGGTACACCTGTTAGAAAGATTGGTGGTGGCCGCCCGAGGACGACATCTGCAGGGGATGACCGATATATCGTATTGCAGGCGAAAAGAGGCCGACAGCAGTCAGCAAGCGCCATTGCTCAGCAACGGGGCGACAAGTGTTGCAGTTTACTGTGGCCAGACGCCTTCACGAAGGGGACCTATTCGCCCGCCGTCCTGAACGCTACCTCCCGTTGAAAGTTGGCTACCAACGCCACCGTTTATAGTGGTGCAGAGAGCACAGAAACTGGACAACTGAACAATGGAGTCGTGTCCTCTTTATGGATGAGAGTCGGTTCAATACCAGAAGCGATTCTCAACGCGTTTTGATTTGGAGAGAGGTTGGGACCCGGTTTTATCCCAGTAACATCAAGGAATGACACCATAACGGTGGTCCTGGAGTTCTTGTCTGGGGAGGCATTATGCTGAATGGACGAACTGAGCTCCACGTTTTCGACAGAGGGTCTGTAATCGGGGATCGCTATTGTGAGAAGGTACTCCTTCCCCATGTGCATCTTCCGAGGTGCCATTGGCCCAGACTTAATTTTTATGGATGACAATGCACGGCCACATTGGAGTCTTGCTGTTGAGTAGCTACTGGAAAGTGAAGATATCACTCGAATGGATTGGCCAGCATACTCCCCAGATTTAAATCACATCGAACAGGTGTGGGATGATTTGGGGAGACGCATTGCAGCACGCTTACATCTTCCGGAGAACACCCAACAACTCGAACAGATGCTTATTGAAGAATGGGCACTCTTACTGCAAGAAATGTGGCACCAGCTGGTTCTGAGTATGCGGAGATGGTGCTAAGCAACCATTGTAGTGAGGGGAGGGCGTATCCCATATTAAGGAACATCTGCTTGTTCTTCTTCCTCTTGGATAGACAATCATGAGTCACGATACTATGCGTTCAATAAAGCTTGTTTTTTTGTTTCATTCCATACCGTATGCATTGTATTCCTTTTTCAGCTCCGATGCTTTCGTCATCCTTTATGTACATAATACTCTCCTTCATTTCTGCATTTCATGTCTCTCTGTTGATTTCTAGTGGAGTTATGTCAAAAAACCCTGCTGTTACTTAAGTTTTGCACACCAGTGTAGTTATCTGTGTCCAAAATTATCGGGATGATTTGAGAGATAGTTTCGAGAATTTTCAATGATGCACCTGATTATCATTATCTAAGTCCAAAATTATCAGAATGATTCGAGAGATAGTTTTGAGAATTTTCAATGATGCGATAGTTTTGAGAATTTTCAATGATGCACAGTGCACATTACCAAAACATTCTGGCAGATTCCGTTGCATGCCACACTGAAACACTGGATTAGTCAGGACTGCCATGAGAAATAGTGATTATTCAAACACCACTGAAATTGCAATCATATTCTTTCTTTCTTTTATTGTTGTTGTGTGTGTGTGTGTGATTTTCCTATACTGGTCATCGGTAAAAATAGTTATTCCAAAGTTTTTTGGGGAAAAAGGTTAAACGATTTCTTAGGATACAAAGATTCAGATGATCTCAGTATGTTGGTCCTTATGTTAATTCTGTGGAGAAACAAAATTACTTTTTAAGCAAAAACCTAAACAAGTTAATAGCTTATTTTTAAATAAATATTCTTTCTCGAAAAAAAAATGTTCAATTTTCTTTTGTATAATAATTTGAAATTTACTCGAATAACATTTTTTATGTAATTTTAGACCAATGAATATGCTTCTGATTCATTTTACTTCTACTAAAATAAAACAACAGTAATTATAAACGGAAGGTGTAAAGGAAATAAAAAAAAAATATTTGGTTTCTGTACCTGAAGATAAAAAGCTCTGTTGCCTAGTACAAGAGTCATATAATTTTTATTTTCTTAGGGCTTAACTTTTCTGAACACAAAACAGTAGATATAAGATGTATTTGTTCATAGTCATATGTAATCATGTTAATCACATATTCATTAATTTATTTTGAGTTTCTTTATATTCAAAACCTGTCTCGTTATTTTTGAAATGATATAAATGTTACAAATTTGGACTTGTGGCTCCCATCGTCTTGAAGTTTGGCCATCCCTGGTCTACAGTATAAAAATTAGAATTGCTACTTTCTAATTATCTACACCACCACTACCATCTTTTTCTGAAAATAAGACATCCTCCGAAAAAAAGCCCTATCGTGATTTTCGGAACATTTTGTAAAATAAGACATCCTCCGAAAATAAGCCCTATCGTGATTTTCGGAACTTTTTGTGAAATAAGACATCCCCGGAAAATAATACCTAGTTAAAATAATGTGACAAAAAGAATTCGTTAAAAAAGGCTGTTGATTTATTAAGTAATAATACGTTTAGCTTTCCTAATACTCGTATATCAGTGAAATGTTTGAAACAAAATATTCCGAGAAATTAATTGTTTACCTCTACAGTTCGTTTCAAATTAATTCTTGGAATTTATCTTAAAAATACAACATAAGGCATCAGTCTACATTGAGCGACAGTGCAGGTATGCAACGTTCATTCATTTCAGTCTTGTAAGTCTGATTATTTCCTCATGCGTAATTTTATTTAAAAATAAAGTGAATAATTTTTAACCCCAGTTAAAATGAGTACAAAACGAAAGAGCTATTCCGTCGAGTACAAAAAGGGAATCGTGGAAGACTCCAGGGGTGTAAATCTTGTAGCATTCTGTAAAGAGAAGATGCTGGATCTCCGTATGGTTCGTAAATGGCGTGCAGACTACGATTACCTGTGTCAACTGGTGGACCAAGGAAATGAGAAAAAACGCAGGGTTGGATCAGGTCGGCAGCCGTTATTTTCTGAAATGGATGCTTGCATCTGGGAATGGATTGCAGGCAGGAGAGCAATGGCTTTCGTTGTGCGCAGGGCTGATATTCAAAAATTTGCCCTTGAAACAGCAATTGAATTTGATATATCCACAGAATTTAACGCATCGTCACACTGGTTGGGCAACTTCCTTAAACGATATGAATTATCTCTAAGGAGATCAACAACATTGTTTAAGCTGGAAGACAATGAAGTTGTTAAGCGTGCACTTGCGTTTAAGCTTTTTGTTGATGGCATCGATTTTTCGAAATACCAACTCTCCAACATCATTGCCATGGATGAGACCGCGGTATTCCTAGGCCATGGAGCTCAAACGACAGTTCACCACAAGGCTTCTTCGTCAATTTACGTTCCTTCTACCGGTTACAATAGTGCACGTGTTACCTGTATTTTGGCGATTCGTCTAGATGGCAAGAAAGTATCACCATTTTTAATCACTAAAGGTAAAAAAGACCAGATTCAACGTGCTTCAGGAATTTATGTCATTGAAAGTGAAAACGCCTGGTGCACCAAAGCAGTTATAAGAAAAAGGGTTGATTTTATGCTGCCACCACTGTTGAGGGGTCAGAATAGAGGTTTACTAGTTTGGGATTCAGCCAGTACTCACCGCGCTAAAGACATGAGAAACTTTCTTGCTGAGAGAAAGATTGATCAAATAATGATTTCGGCAGGAATGACTGGTTACTTCCAGACACTTGACATTGCAATAAACAAGCCATTCAAGGGTCATTTGCGGATGGAAATCAATGAATATATTGAAAACAGAATGGTGAGAAATCATCGAGGTAACCAGGCTTACAAGAAGTTGTGAATTGGGTAAAAAATTCATGGGACAAAATAACTCATAGTGATGTTTCCAATGCACTACGAACAGGCTACTTAGACAAGAAGTATTCATTTAACGATAGCTATATCGCAAGACATGAGCGATTCGGACCAATGATTCAACAGGAAATGGATTTGGAAGAAAATCAGAATATAATTCAGAATTTTATTTATGACGATGTTCCAGAAGAAGATGAAATGACTGTAAAAGAATAAATTTAAATTTCTGTATTCTGTGTAAAATAAATATTAAAATAAAAATATATAAATATACTTTTATTTTTGCCCTACCCCGAAAATAAGCCCTAGCACGTATTTTGGACCAAAAACGAAAGTAAGACAGTGTCTTATTTTCGGAAAAAGACGGTAGAAGTCGCCTATTTGTTGTTGACTTTGTGAATTGACAAAAAAGTTTTTTTTGCTATTTTTGCAGCTTATAGGAACTGTTCTGTACATTAATAATAATAATAATAACAATAAAACACTTTATGAAGAAAAAAATCCATTTTGAGCAATATATACATTTTTCCAACCGGAACAGTGTTTACATTTATATATTCAGAACAATTTTTACAGCAGGAACAGTTCAATTAAATGATGATGAAATATGGAGCATATAAATCCATGAGCACTCAAGCATGTGTGTTCTATGTGTATGTTTGAATTGGCATTTGTCACATGTATCTGTGAAAATGCAAAAAAAAGTGGCAGTATATTACTTGTTGAAGCCAAGGGTGTGAATAATCAGAAAATGCAATATTAATGTACATGTATTATACTTCTTGATACCACCTAATTAGAGTTTTAATTACTTCAAAAATTGTCAGTATGTTTAAGTCATCTAATAAGTTACTGTAGAGAGGAAATAAACATATTTGGATCAAATAAAAAATTCCAATATTTTAATGTTTCTATGAAAACAAAAATAATGGTTTCGAGCCACTGCATTGTTCTCAAGAAGAGAAACCTAAAGATGACTGCAGAATAGAAGAACTGACTTTTCTCCTGCTTTATAACAAGGCTCGCTATTATATAACAAAGAAGATAAAAAAAATTCTTCAAAGCCCACCAAGCTAGGAATTCTGCAGGAAAAATTTGGAATAATTTACTGTCTTCTCCCATCCCAGTGCACCTCCCTCATTCTGTTTTATTGCTAATTTCAGACTGTGTACTGGATATGTCATCATGGACTCTAAAATCCCTTGCCTTGAATAGATGTGGCTTCTTTTCCTAATTGTCCTTTATGATCATCTTGAGAATTAATGAATTTTAGCTACTTGACAAAGTGTGTGCTTGATGTTTATGATTATTATCACATCAGGTTTTTGTTCTTCTTGATCGTTATTGGATTGCAAAAAGATGGTTTATTGATATAGCTGGTGCCTTAATGCATGAAAGATTTTTACTGTCAATTAATTTACATTAACTTTTTATAAATGTAATTTTAATTTTAAGCTACTTGAACTGCAGGTACTTGTTTCTATTAGCACTATGTCTACTAAAATCCTTATGTGTGGCCTTTTTTATTTTCACAAGTATTGGTCACAGGCAGTTTAGTGAATGAAATTTTTTGAAATACAACTAAAGGGGTTGGAAAATGTGTAACTAGTTAAATTGTATAACATTTGCAGAATTGCTTTTAAATGAGTCATTTGAAACATTCTTCTGATTGGAAGTGTATGTCTACAACCAACACTTGTGAAAATAAATGCCAAGTAAGGACTTTTATGGATGCAAATACACACCACTGGTCAATAAATTTGTTAGACTATGAAACACATAAAAAACTTTAAATTTGCATTAAAGGTGTACAATGCACATATTTCAAACAAGAGTAATAAATGTAATCTGAGTGGCGCTCGCATTAAATTTATAAACATGGCGAGTTTTCCATCAGAAGATAGTAATAACCTCCATCTCAGAAGTTTTAATGTTCCTTTTTATTTGACTAGTGCTTCGTATTTGCGTGAGCACTGGATACTTTCTCTGGTTCTGCATATTGTGAAACATGTACAAAGTGGCACATTAAAATGAATGATAATTTGAGAAAAAGAACATGTTCCAAAAACTGGAAAAGGAGTTTGCT
>KK116572.1:149768-202365 GCA_000611955.2 Stegodyphus mimosarum
ATGTGCTTCCCCCCCCCCCCCGTGTCTATCAGCTGACAGAGAAGCACAAAAATCAATGTTTTTAACTTTTAAATAAGCTAAACATACTTTGCCAATTTGATAAAGGTGGTTTTTTCCCCCCTATTTTAAATCCTTGGACTCCATTTTTGAATAGATATTGCAGTTGTGGATTGCTGTGGCAGTAAAAGATATGAATTCGTGTTAGTAATATTTACTACTTATGCTAAGGAAAAAAGTTCTTGTCTTGTTTATATTATTTTGATGTAACTGGTACATTAAGTAACCTAAATAAAAAATATGCCCAACTCTTTTTACAATTTTTTCAGCTTCCCAACCGGTATAGTGGTTAGCGTCGCTGACTGCCGTTCCAAAGGACCCGGGTTCGAAACCCGGAGAAGGCATGGATGTTTGTAAATGTCTAGTGTCAATGCGTCATTGGAAGCACCGAGGTGAAAGTCCTCTCAAGAGGTTGGTGGTATGGGAAGAGAGGTGGGAGATCCTCGAATCCGTCCCCCGGGATATCAGAATTGGGGGCAGAACTGAGCTTGATCGCACTGTGCTCAAGGCTGTTGCCAACAACAGGCATAAACTTGCACTCCTTGCCACAAGTAATTTTATAGGCTTTCACTAACTATAGGTCAGACAAGTGAGCATTAGCAACAACGTTTTCATAATATGATCATCTCCAGCTTTGTAACCAGTGTTAGAGATTGTTAAACCTCACCACCAAAATGAAAAAGGGTAGTGTGGGAATCCTGAGTTACCAATATGTATTACCAGCAAATATAAAAAAGAATTAAGTAGTTGACCTTGTAAAACATAGCTTTCATTATAAAAGACAAAAAACAAGTTCTGCTTCATTAACAGAAGAAAAAAAAATACAGTTAAGTAAGGAAATGCTATACTTTTTATTATCTGCAGCCTCATGAAAAGTTGACCATTTCTTTGGCAACTGTGTGAATTGATGAAAAATTTGTTTGGCTATCTATCTTTGCCTATAAATAAAGCAAACATCTGTTGTAAATGCAAATACAGCTGTCTCCATTCCGACCTTTCATTCTAACATTTTGTTAACATTTCCACAAATTTCAGTCATTTAGAAAGTACACTTTTATAGAATACGAAGTTTTGCATTCTCTGTTGTTGAATAGAATCCCATATTTAAAGAAATTTATTACTTTCTCATCAGGCAGCAAACTCCAGTGTGGCTCATTATGAACAAAAAAAAAAAGGCATTTGAGGAAATAAATATTAATCAGTGAAATGGCAGCTAAATATGAAATGCGTTAATGTGTGCTGAAACGTGTATAGTCTTCAGATGTGTTCGCTTGTTTATTTGAAAGTATGCCCAAAACTGGATACTTTACCAAATGCTGAAATTAAGATTGCACATAATCAGTAAGTGCCAAGAACACTAGATATGGAAGAAAGTTTGATGAATATAAAATGATTTGTACTGATGAACACAAATTATTTGATATTCGTCAGTATTTTCTTCACAGATCATTTTGTCAAGAAGTTCTGATTTGGCCAAGTGCTTCATCTGCTTATTTTATCAAGTGTTAAGAAGATTCATGATTTATCTTGGGTTATATCAAATTTCAATTTTTTGCTCATATGACTACATTTGGAGCTTTCAGAACAATCTTTACTTTGATTACATTATCATTTTAAATTGTGTTTCACATTTTTCTTATGGCTTAAGTATAAAAGAGAGAACAAACTTGTTATTATTTTGATAATGAATTATTACTGAGCATAAAAATTGCAGCACGATAAGGAATGTTGTTAGAGTTATGTTCTAGACATTTTGAGGGAAGGAAATTTTCTTTCCTAAAAAGCAACTTTGAATTTGCTCATTACTCCAGAGGTAGTTTTTGGTCTCTTCATATACTATCTTTAACGATCATTTCTATGAAATTCTATGTAACATATAGCTAATTAAAGTGTGTTTCCCAGAAATGTCTTCAGCACTTTTATATTGGTGATACTTTGAAGAATTTTCATAGTTAAATGCAGTTGTTCCTCCGTGTATCTACTATTGCATCATAACTTAATAATTTATATGAAAAATCATTATATTTTTACAGAATTTCAAGACCTGAGTTAAACAGTTATTACACTAATCCTTTTACATTGTGAATCTATTAGTAGAAAAGGAATAGCTGTTTAACTTAAAATGTATTGCTGTTATTTTAAATACTATGTCTACATTTTTTAATAAAAACTATAAAGCATTATTTTATTCTATCATGAGTATTTGAGTGCTATATTTTTTAGTTCTTGTCATTAATTGGAAATTTAAACGTATTACTTCTTACTGCTATTGTTGATCTTTTTTGCTTTTTAAATGGTTTAAAATAGGAACTTTTATTATTATTCTGATAAAATATTTTTGTACATTATTTTGTTTAGAGGGGAAAGCCTTTTTGATTGTCATTTAGTAAAATGGAGGAAATCGATTTTGACAAAGTTCCTGCAAAAGCACTAAACATATCCAGTCGGCTTCGCCTGGCATGGTTTTTGAATCCCGAACAGTCATTGCCATCTGAAAATGGCTTTGCACGTGATTATAGAGGTCTTGCTGAACAAATGGATTTTCAGTATAACGACATTAAGAATTTTCAACGAAACGAGGATCCAACAATGAAAATTTTGGAAGCTTGGGATGCAAGGCCAAGTACAACAATTTCTCAGTTGATTCAATTTTTGGAAAATATGGGACGACATGATGTTGTCCAAGACCTTCGACCTCAGTTTGGTTAGCAAGAAGCTTTTTTAATCTCTTATAGTTTATTTTGATTTAAAATTATACTTTTTTTTCCTGTTATGGAAAATAAATAAAATAGTCTCATTGTCTTTTTTAGAAAATGATGCTAGTGTCTATTTAAGAAATATGAAACGGTCATCTGAAATTCCATTACAAGTGCCTGAAGGTAAAAATATTTTTTATATCAGAAAAATGTGGTTAAATGTTAATGAATTTTAATTAAATTGCTTCATTGTTGGCAACAGTAGAATAATTTTACATTATTTTTAAATTAGGCAAAAAAGCAAACTTAGATTGGCATAGATTTTGAAGTCAACCCAAGGTTGCTTTTTCACCCTATTTTAAATCTAATCGTAGCTTTTCTAATTTCATTTAACATTGTCCTGAAAAATTTATTAAAATTACGTGAAAGTTATTAGAGTGGTGTATTTAAATGTATTCCAAAGCCATTTTTTGTTCAAAAATAGAAATCTCATCTTAAATTTTTTGCATGGCAAAATTCATACTACATGACAAATGTGAAATTTTAACCACAATGTAGCATAAATAAATGTTTGTTGTAGTCCAGAATCTGGACAAAATAAAATGAACTTCTATCATTTTAATCTGCATCTTTAGTAGAATGTAGGCTGCCCTTAACATTTTATGGTCTGGAAATTTTGCAATGTACTTCTCTCACAGGAAGGGTTTTGATTGATTTCATCTATTTCCTCTAAAAATAATTAATAATTTGGCTTTATCCGAAAGTTTAGTTCTCTCTGTTTTTTCTCTATTATGCAAATAATTTAAATAGGGTCAGTATTTGAAATTTAAAAATTGTATGAGGAATATCATATTTATTTGAAAATAATCCCCTTCTCCCTCTTTTTTTTCTGTTTGTTCTAAAATTTGGTTAGGCTCGTGTAATTGCTTATTTTGATAAATGAAACTTTAGAATGAGGAGAGAGAATTATTGTAATGTAAGGAATAATTGCACTCTTTAAATGCAAAATAAACCATACAAGTAATTACCATTATATAGAGAGAGTTCAGTTGTTCAGAAATATTTAACTAAAAAACTCAAAATGCTGCAAAAGTAATGTGTATTCCTTCACGTATCCATTGTTGGATAGCACTGTTTATTGCCACACTCTCCGAATGTCTATCGAGCAAAGAAACACTCTCTGGTATGTGAATTGCATCATCTTTCTTCCATATACAGTAGCATGAGCCAGTGCTTTTTGCACTGATAGCATGTCGACACCACTTTTTAAATCTGCCAGTTCACAGTTGTTATGTCATTGCAGGGTACATGACCGTGCGCATTCACACCGAATTAATTTCGTATGTATGCCAATATGAATTATAGTCATTTGCTTAATTTCATGGACAGGGTAATAATTTTTCAATGTATGCTACTTTCATTATCTGTAAATGTATTTTTCATTAGAAAAGGGTTTACATCACATATATAAGAATGCTAGGAAAATTTTTACTTGAGAGAATATATGTATATACTTTATACACTGGGAAAATTTGTGTTATGTGAAAAATAGCATGTTGCATTATGCTGTATGAATCAGTTCTAATTAAATAAGCATGCATATGCTCAGAAACATTTTTCTCAAATTATTAATCAAACATTGCCATCTTTTCCCCCCCTCCTTTACATAACTACATAAACTGCAATCACTCTCATGTTCACTAAATGTAAAATACAGTTGAGGTAATAAAATTTCAAGCTCTGCTTGAGTAATGTAACTGTAAGAACAATGCATCACTGATGTACAGCTTAAATAAAAACCAGGGTTTTCAGAAAGGCATATGGCATACATTATCTTAGCTGTGTATTGTTTTGTTAACATTGGAATTTATCGAACTGAAGTTAAATTTTTGATTGAATTCTCTGAGCAATATCGGTATATTTATTTAATATTTTTATTTTTAATGTGAATAAAAAGTCAATGGCCATTATCAAGACATTCTTTTCTCAAGTATTTTTTTTTTGTCTTTGCCAGCATCAGTTGCTAACATTAATATATTAAAACTTAATTTATTTACATAAATTTACATATGTAGTAATTCAGTTCAATATGAGCAATAAGAATTAGTAAGAAAGCAAGAATTGTATATTTAAAAAATATTTCAGTTTTCAAAAAGTCTGTGCTATTTAGATACTCTTCCTATTATACATTTTCCCATTAAAATCATTTAACTTTTGCACCATAGTGTAATATTTCTCTTTAACCCCATAGTAATTTGCTTATTTAACATCAGATGAGAACTGGATTAAATATGTATCTTAATTTTTCGACAGCTATTAATATGAAGAATATTTTTTAAATGTGGTATTATGTGTAATTTTTATAAATAAAAATAAATGTTATGATAACTAAAATATCCGATGTTACCCGAACGTTTGTTAGAGTGAAGAATTTTTATTTAGAGGGTTAGGATAGTTTTTCAAAATCTCAGGTAACCAGTGATTTTGCTCTTATTTTGTTTCAAGGTGAATCATGCAAAATTTTACTAAGCTCGAATAAAATTGTAGATTTTATTGAAAAAGAAAACAAACAGAATTTTTATTGCACCTTGTATCACAATTTTGAGGGCACACAATGTTTGTGTTTGCCCATCCGGCGTTCCGACTCTCGAGAAAGCCACCTCTAACTAGCCATGTGAAAAACCTGGCGTTTCGAAATTGCTACCTGCCATGCAAGATGATTATCTCTACGCCTTGTTGCTATTCATTGTGAATGCAAGCAAAATCGAAAGGAACTTTTAAATCACTAGGCATCAAATAGCAAAATAACAAATGTAAGTCTTTTTGGACTTACATTTGTTATTTTGCTATTTGATGCCTAGTGATTTAAAAGGTTAGTTAAACTTGTTTAAACTTGTTTAGGGGCCTAAATCAAGGGGATGACCAACAACTACAACACAAACGTAAGTAACAAAAATACTAATAATTTAAAAAAGTTAGTGACAAAAACATCCATAAGGTTATTCTGATCACAAAACGCATAACCTGAACACAGAAAGGGACTGGCTACACTGGACATTCTGGGTGTCCCCTTCGAACATGGTCCGCCACTACTTCTTGCCAATCATTCGTTTTTCCCCCTCACTCTCATATTCCTATTATGCCGTACATCGATTCCGATGATTCACTGTACCTACAGTACAAATTTATCAAATTAATTTAAAAGTAAACCTGGTAAATATAAAATAAACTGCATAAGGAATATTGCAAATTTCCTAAAGAATTCAGATTAGGAACCCAATTTTTAACAGCAAAATAATTAATTTTCTAATTATTCTGATCAGAAAAAGAAAGACAACCAAGAAAAAAATAGGAATGAGGCAAGTAGATGTAGAGCGCAACAGACGGATTGAGGTTCCTTTAGGAAGATTAGCTGACGGCGGTTTGACACTTTGAAGGATGGTCAGCTAAATTAAACTGTTAATTACTTGGTGTCCCAGACTAATATTCGATGTATAATTGAGAGTGCCATAGATGGATTGAAGTTTATTTGGGGGAATGAGGATGGCCATTTTAGGATGGGCAGGCCCATCGAATGATGTCTAGTGACTGTATGATGGCGAAGGCATTTCTGTTGCAACTAAAAGGACGCTGAGATCCCTCCTTTTTCCGAGGTAGACCTTTGGACTGTTGCGTACTGAAGCATTTGAAAGAACTATTTCCTCGACTTCATGTAGTTTTTACAAAATTAAGTATTCCTTGGAACCCCTGAAGTAGCGCATGTAAGTTCCATAGTATTCTCCTAGGTAGTTAAAAGAAAGAAATTACAGTTTATATCAGTCTAATCATAAGCATGACGAAATGGGTGTTTTGTGATAAGATTATGTGCAAATTCACTCTTCGTCTGAATGCTTTTATTTAAGATCTGATATCTTTGAAAGAAAATTTATACGATAATCGGTATTATCATAATCTGCACAAAAATGTAAAAAAAATATTGAAAACGATATTTTTTTAATTATGTAATTATCTTGTTCATCGATCTATTTTAATAACAGCATTAAAGTTTTAGACTATGTATGAAACGGAAACTGGGTGGACGTGCTTGTTCTTGTACTTGGTTGTGTTGAAAAGATCCAGATTAATAGGAATTTATTTTTTAATTTGTGCAGTTTCCCTCTCTTACATCACAGGCAATTGCAACAGGAAATATATTCGATTAATCATTTATCATCTCCTCTTCCATTCATGCAAACTTTGCAGAATGATATAATTTATATTTTCTAGATATGAGTTGAACACATCTAATTTTATTTGCGTTTTACTGAAAATATATCCAAAGACGCAAAATGATAAAGTGAAAATTAATTTGCATAAAATACGAAACAAATGTTTTGTAAATAGAGAAGGCACTTTCTGCCACTGATTCCGAAAGTAAACAAACCGTTTAGATGCACTAATAACTTACCCCATACATAACTTATTCCATATATACATGCAATCTTAAAGAATTTTTAGTTTTTGTGCTCGCGTGTGTATGTGTATTATAGAAGGAACTAATTTCTCTATAAAAGTGCACAATCAAGATATTTTATTGAAGATATATAGCTATTAATCACTTTAGAATGCAAAACAATTTAACTTTGTTAAAGAAGAAGATTTCAAATTTTGTTAAAACATTTTTCATCTTGTAAAAATAATTTTTCTAAAATATAGAAATTTTTCTTTTAACGCCAGAGTTGCTATGCATTGCTGATGCTTTATCATTAAATTAGAATCACTATTTTGTAAAAAATAAACAAATGAATATAAATAAAAAATTTTCAAATTACAAGTAAAAGGAATATTACAGTTTACTTATAACTGAATTATTAAATGGGAATTTTAGCTATTGTGCTTATTTTGTTTGTAACAAAGAGGTAAGAACTCAAAGAAGGAAACAAAAGCTTTTCCGAATATTTGTTTTTAATTTTCCTTCCAAAAAGAAATCGAGTCAGATATTCCCAAGTGTCTGTTGCCAAAAGCAAAACACAGTATACAAACCGACAATTCTGAATTCTTCAATTACTAGAGAAATGTGATAAATTGCTTTGCATTCGCCTCCATAGACTGGATATAAATTGAAGATTAAGAAACACTTCAATACATTCCGTAAGGTAAAATATTGTCAGACGTGAAGGGACAAAAGGTATTTTAATTCACGTAGGTGCCCTCTCATAATTCTCTTTCAGTTCCTTCTGTTATATTTTCCTGGAAAAAAAAGTCGTAAATCGTAAAGAAGAAACCTCTGCAAATAGATATTTCTGCGCTTTTGTTTGCAAGAATCCTGAGAGAGACTTGGAGTTTTCATCTTGTTGCTAAAAATAAGATGCAGAAGAGTTTTATAAACACCAACGTAAAGATGCTTATCTTCAACTGAGGAATGAAATAGAGACATTTTTGTAATTGTTGTAGCTTCTAAAAGTAGTACAAAAAGGCTGATTAATTTTGACTTTGAGTAAGAAGCAAAAATTAACTGAACACCTGTTCCATTAGAAACTAGATATAGCATTGAATGATTGTTATAATGTGACTGGTTCCAGATTAAATTAATTAATGTCAGAGGAAATCTATAACTGATTTTATTCCAGATAATGAAATGTCTGACGAAAATTTGTAGAAGGCAGAAAGTGTCAAATCAATGTCATTTCAAGTGTTTGTGAAATCAGTGTCATTTCAAACTTTTGCACTGTGAGCCTACCCTGCGTTTTCAAAATCTTTTGATATGAACCTATAACTTTATCTTATCTCTATGAAATCTGAATTTTTAAAAAATTTTGATGTTAGAATTATATTAGCCGTAATGTAGTTAATTATTTTACAAGAATGTTCAATACTTTAAAAGCCAAGTTAAAGGCAAATTAAGTTAATATCTTAATAAATTTTTGAATCCAGCCAGTAATCAACGATATTCCGACTTCCGAAGTGGACTTGTGAGCAAAACTCTTGCTGGTTAAATTAGTACGAAACTTCTGTAAGTTTTATTTAACTAAACAATCTGAAATGAAACTATGGTAATGGTTTTCTACCGGTTCTGTTTTTCCACCAGCCTTCATCAGAATACCAGTTGTTCAGGTGAGTGATAGCATGCTTACTGTTCAGCTGCAAACAGAGGTGAAGTGTACTTTATAGGAAGATTGCAAGCATTATTTTCATTTTTTAATTTTAGCTTTAAACTTGCCATCAGCAGTGGAGAGAATGAAACTTGCAAATAGCAGTGGACAGTCTTTTCAGTTTAAATATTTTTGTTGACTGTAAGTTTAGTTACATTTATTCTTGGTGGTTCAGAACATATCTTCAGTTAGAATACAAGAGAAAACACCCCAATGTGACAGTCAAAATCGCTGAAACAACCTTGTATTTGGCTTACATTTATTAAAACAGCTTTATGTGTCAGTTTCAAAATCAGCAAAGATATCTCTAAAAGAGTCATTGTGAATTTTGCTAGTAGAGTGGCTGCCTACTAAAAAATGGTGGTAGACATATGCCAGATATTATTTTCTTGTATTTAAGTGGAGTGTATAAAATAAAAAATTTGATTTTTTGACTGATTTGTTGCATTTTTTAATCTGCAGAATTTAGGAAATGCCTTGGCTATTAAAAGCTATTTCTTATTAAAAATCATCAAGAATTCCACAATTATATAACATAATGTTAATAATTTTGAAGAGAAGCATTTGAAACTTGGTAATTTTAATGGGGTTTTGTTTTTCTGTTATTAATTATATACTTGCAAAGAGAAACTCAAATTATGAATATACAGTAGAAGTTCAGAAATCCGCAATGCTTCGGACCAGAGGTTGTGCGAATTTTAGGATTGTGCGGATTTCAGGACAGAAAAGCCAAATCATAATATTCAGACTAAAAGTGAAAAATAAATAAAGCATATTAGATACATTTACTTAAATTATTATGTACAATAATATACATTTTACATTATTTTATTATATGCATTAAATTATTATGTATATATATTATATTACTCATTTATATTAGTGATTACAGGAGTATTTTAAAGCATTAAGGATATATACAAGAGAGACTTGTAGAAATAAGGGATACTAATAAAGCATAAAATATTTATTTATTTTTTTTTTACTTGTTTCAAGCATTTTTCTGATAGAGGTTTGTTTTAAAACTTTAGGTGCTCCAGAGTAAGTTCTTTTTTTTTGTAAATTCTACAGGGCCATTATCTCTTGTTCTGTGACACAGCTCTGTTGTTCTAAATATTTTAGGTATTTTTCACCATGTTCCAAACCCACATTAAAAGATATTTTCTCACTATCATCAAATTCGTTATCTGTGCCAGTGTCGGAATCGTTTTCTTGCTTTGGCGAGTTCAAAACAGAGCCAATGATTTCATCATCGGTTATCTGATGTGCCAGTGTTGGTTCATCTGAACACATCATCCATATTAAAAACTTCTGGGCTAAGATGTTTTTTCTGCCACTAACACAGAATCATTATTATTCGGTAATTATGACGTCATTATTAGATAAATATTTTTTCTTTGGTATTTCATTCTCCATTCTGTGGTTTCTGGAACCTATAAATTCAATGTGTATATTTTGAGAGGCAGTGTGGATTTCAGGAGTTGGCGGATTTCGGGTCGGTGGATTTTTGGTATTTGACTGTATTAAGTATTTATTGTATCTTTTTACAGCTATCTGTAAATTAAGTATTTTGATTTTATCTTTCTAGTGACCTCTTGCCATATACAGAAATCACAGTTTGTTGAAGATTTCAGTATATTGACCACAGGTGACATTATAACTGGTGGTAAGTATATTTGCTTATGTCCATGTGATAAAAAACTATGTAATATTTGAATAAAATTATGTAAGCCAAGAATTTGTTTTGGAAGTGTGGTTTCTAGGAGCCTTTCTTTCACCAATTAAATCTAAACTGGCGTAATTCCACATTTCTGCATTAATTTTATATTTCAATAGTAATATTTAGAAGAAATGGTTTAATTAGTATGAAGCAGTTACTTAATTCTTACAAGAAGAAAGTACTTTCTTCATTGGTAGCAGTTTTGTCTATTAATTGCAATTGGTTATTTATATAGAAAAAGTGCAAGAGCGCATTAAATGGTATTAATAGAATTTGGCACTTTTTGTTAAAATTATCATGCTAATAAGTTGACACATCTATAAATTTATCTTACACAGAGTAAATGTGTGTAATTTTATTTAAAATGTATATGGTTGAATGAAATTTGTCATAGGATTTAGTACAGGGGCATTATAGTATATACTATATGGAATGTTGGTCATGGGTAAACTAAAAGAGGCATATACCGTTTGTGATAATGATGTCATGATCAGCATAATATTGTATATAGCATAAAGACCTGTTGTGTGCTAGAGATTTCTTTCATTTCTGGTTAGGCTATCAAGACCCAAGATCTCTCTTTTGCTCTGCTGTTTTAACCCTTTAACTGCCGAGGAAAACGTAAAAAGATTCATTCTCCACTGCCACCGTTTTTTACATAGGCACACATAATTATGCTTTGTATTAGAGGGAAAATAAGTGCATGTTTTGCTATCTAAAACCTGTTTACTTTCACAAAATAAAGAATAAAAGAAAAATACAAAATTCAATATTTTAGAATAAAAGTGTAATAAAAAGATGTAAGTATAATAAAAATGATATTTGTATAACAAAAATAATGTTTGTATAATAAAAAAATATAAAAGAGCCCCGAAAATGGAGTTTCGATCAATTTATGTTTAAACCAGTAAAGTCTAACATCAGGATTCAGTGTTATACCTTGTAAAATCAGTATACATTAATGGAAAAGCGTGGAGACGGCATAGGCAAGTTTTTTATATCAAGTCGTCCCAACGTGGAGCATCTTTCGAAAAATAGTCACGATCCTTTTTAATCTAACGTAATATCATATTCTGAGGTGTCCGATCCTGAAGATGACAAAGTAATCATCTATTTCACTGTCATACATACTCGTAAAAAAGCACCTACTACAACAAACAGTAAACGAAACCAGAATGCACGCAATCAAAAATACTTTTACTCAAACGGAAACATGACCAATAACTGGGCAGTCATTACTTGCACCGTTTCAGAAACACCCCCCCTCTTCAGGTCTTCCTCCCCCAATCTTTGAAATAGTATCATCCTTTGCATACTCTGTCAAGGTCATTGTGGTGTTGCATTCCAAAGCTTTGCGAATAATTTTACTGGCAGCAGGGCAAAGCAAAAGATAGCATTTCGAAAGGGCGTATATATACGCCTAGGGCAGTTACCGTATTGGCTGAGTAAGACGTATATATACGCCCACGGCAGTTAAGGGGTTAAGATTTCATGGTATGATGCGTATCATGACTAAAAAAGTCCCGCCTTTTCAGATTTTAAGTGAAAGAGGTGTATACTGTGCTTTTTGTAATCAGCCATCAGGTAATCATTAGTAGCAGAAATGCCAGTTCTATCCCTGCATTACTTCCTTAGTAATCATCCGTACAGTCATCTATATAAGTGTATCTATTGACAGCACATGTATCCTGAAAAATCAGATCCAGTGTTAAAGATTACTGCTTTCCTATTGAAGTAAAAAGACTATTCATCTTGACAGAATCATGGATCCCAAGCTTTTGTATTGTTTTTTATCTGCACCAACTCTAACAACATATCTGCTAGAAAGTAAGGCCCTGTTTTTGTGAGGTCCACCGGCCAGTAATTATGGTGTTCATGGAATTAGAATCATGTTGCCATGGTTCGTACAGTCCTTAAGTTTTTAAAACTATTTTTGGTCCTTTAAAAGTCCTTAATTTTGGCCGAAACTGGCAAAATGTCCTTAATTTTACTCATCTGACATTTCTGTTTTTTCGCAACTGCCATTCAGAGTGTGAATTAACATTTTGGAGGAATATTTTTTGGTGATGTATCAACAAATATGCACTTGATAGATTAGCATTTGAATTCTTTTGGAATTATATGGTGCTAAATTTGGCAACTTATCAACATTTTAGCTATTTCAAGATCAGTTTATATACGAAATTTTTTATTCAAAGATTTGCAAAATTTTGATGACTCTTCTTAAACCTATAGTGACATTGATAATTATAAAAATAATGATAATGTATTAATATTATATCTAAGAAAAAACATTAAATAAGACATTTTTATTTTCTCCTGCCATATTTTAAAGTTACATTACTTTTCATTTTGGTTGGTGACTTAGGAGTATTTTGATTCTGAAAAATAAAAAAAGATAGTAAATGCTATAAAGCACAATTTCCAAAACACTTCGTAGAAAAAACAAAAATGCTACTGCATTTACTTAAAAAATAATTTCATTTGTGTTCTCTTATTTTTTCATAAGGGTTTCCCCCATGTAGTTGTTCTGAATTTTTTTTTCCCAAAAGTCTTCTGGCTTTTTTGCTCTTACAGATTTGGTAAGGATTAGACCTGGCACCTCAGAAGGTTAAAGGCAAGATTGGTAGACTTACTTTTTCCAGAAAAATGTGACAAAATAAGAAGTTGCTTCATGGTATTAGCACACAATGGATGTGTTTTATATATAGGAAATTTGTGAATTTTCCATCTTTTGCAGACTTTTCAGAACAGTGAAAACAAAATTGTTTGCAGTTTCTGCTTTTGATCCCAGAAGGCTTTCATTTAAACACAAGGTTGAAGCAATTAAAGAAAGCAAAGAAACTGAAAACTGACAGTTTATTAAAAGATTCATCATATATGTCTCAATGCACATACATATCTCAGTGCCTGCCCTAAATTCTAAAAATTTTGCCTTAAATTTTGTTGCTTGTGGCTTAAATTCTAAAAATTCTGCTGCAATGGTTCTTGTGCCGGCTTTAACCATCTATCATTTCATATTTATTCTCAATTCCATTGAAAGGAATCAAATTTTCTTCTGTACATTTTTAAGAATAACAGAAATTTGAATTCTGAAATGAAGAGGAAATGCATTGAAAAAGAAATTGAGTTTATGAAGAAAGAGAAAATTATTCTTTCAAGGTACATTGTTGAAGCATTAAAAAATTAGGAAATTAAGCAGGAAGCATTGATTTGGTAATTGAAACAAATAAACTAAAAAAAGATGCTAAAGGAAAGGAAAACTGATGTAAATTACCTAAAATATCTGGAAAATTTTCAAATTAAAAAGACAGAGAAACATTTTGTTGTTGCTAGCTTTTATTGTATAGTTATACTAATATTCTAAAATCAGTGTGGTAAATTATAGCTGCTATAAAATATTCTTAGTGCTTTTTTAATGATTTTTTAGAAATTAAAAAAAAATTATGATTGTAAACATGTAAATCTGTTATGACTAAGGGTATCGCGTATTGTGAATGCAAGTGAAAATCAATATAAAATGTTATTCCTTACAACTAATGAGACTTAAACTAATACAAAACAACATATCATCTCTGTTGCTTCAGCAGCTAAGTGAAACATTATATTAAATACCGTATACTAACTGGGTTACAACTCCAGCAAATTTTATGTGAAGCTACAACACGAACTGGGTCAGACAAAGTGCAACTAACTTTTAACTTTTACCAACCATATCAATGTCAGACGTTCATGTCTGTTCTGATCATTGGCTCTCTGCCTCTAAGCAAGTAGCTGCAGCGGCAACAGTCAAGCTTTTGTTATGAGTCATGCTGATTATTATTTTAATTCGCAATTTAACTTATGCCACATGACATGAAATTTGCATATATATCTAAACTGAGCGACAATGTGAGGCATAAAAGAAACAATCTAAAGCTGTTAATAAAATTTAAATGAAAAGTTACTAATCATCTTTAAAATATATGCAATTATTATAAGTGTAAAATGTGAATGTTTCAAGAAATTTTGTGATTTGATGCTAATTACTTAAAAAAAATTATGTTCATGAATGTTTTTTATCTTAATAATTAAGATAAAAATCAAATTATGTATCCTCTGTTAGAAAAGTTCCAGCACATTTTTTTATTTTTTATTTCTGAGTTTGCTGTATTAAAAATTAACAAATGTTGTTTTTATGTTACCTGATATGTATTCTTACTTGATATGAGCTTGGCCATGTTTCCACACAAACTGACTGTGCAGTAGGGCTGTGCTTAGCAATACACTGTTTGGAATGTTGTCACATTCATTAAGGTGACACAATGGATGCTGATTGTGAGCATTAAGTTTGCGTTAAGCTCGGGCAAACTCCTAGTGAAACGTGGACCATGATTAAGCAAGCATATGCAGGCGAGGCACTTTCAAGAAGTCGTGTTTTCGAGTGGCATAAAAGGTTTTGTAAAGGCAGAGATTCAGCACTAGACAATCCCAGAGCTGGTCACCCGTCTATAGCATATACTGATGCAACTGTGGAGCATGTAAGGCAGTTGTAAGAAGACTGTCGTGTAACTTTCCTGGAACTTTTCTGACAAAGGATGTATTATAATAATGATGCATCCTACATACAGATTTATTTTATTCTTACAAATTATGAGAGTGAAGTTCAGAGGTAGATAATTGCTTTAGTTTATTCACTTCCTATTTCCTTAATAGGTCTGTAATTTTTTTCATTGATGGGCCGTCCTTAAAAGTATTTAATCTCGACATGCAGTAGTGTGTATGAACCCTGTGTTAAATTGTCCTGTTTGTTTTTTAACAAGAATTTAGTCTAGCATTTGCAAAGAGTTCAAAGGAAATGGAAAGTAATAGAAGGTGCTGATGAAGTGAAGTTATAGTTGATAAATTTAAAATTATAATAATGGAAAGTGGTTATAATCCGTTGCTGGTGTAAAGTTTTTCACTGTTAATTGTATATAGCTTTGTCAATAAATATGTATGTATGGTAATCTAAGTCTGAAGTTATTATGAGTGTTTCAGTAAGGGATAATAGTGGTACACTTTGGATATCTGGCTAGTTTTATATTCATTTTATGCCGCGAAAAAGATTAAAAAAGAGGAGATATTCTGAAATCAGGTTAACTGTTTGTATTTTTTAAAAATAAAGCAATTCGCTTTATTTCCACATGCAATTCGCAGTTATTTCCACATGCATCTAGCAAATTGTGTAAAAATTTTTTTAATGATTTAAGTTTATTGATAAAACAAACGTTTGACTATACTTGGGTTTTTTAGCCCTCATTTATTGTAAATGGCCATTAAATTGAGAAAGTTAGAAAAACATTATTTGATCTTTGGTGACAAAATTCATAAATAAAAGTGGAAGCTGAATTAGGAAACTGTGTTCAGGAACAGAAGGTAGGTGTAAATAAAGATATTTTAGTGGAAGTATCTCTTTTCCGAAGTAGATTCCAATGTTCATGAAGTTCAGACTTCTGAAAGAAAGTGTCAGCATTCTGATTCCATAAATAGGTAATAATAGTATATGTGCTTCATCTCTAAGACACTACATGAACTAGCCCCAACTGTGAAACACCTGTATTAAGCAAGGGGTTGGCTCACCAGTCAGTTCCCCAAGAGGGTAAATGTACATTAACCATGCTACCACCCCGGGCTCCCAATCCGAGATGGCAGACTTTAAAAGTATCTTTATAATCAGTGCTACCTCCTGTGCCAGCAGGGTCACCACTTCTGGTTCTCAGGTTTCACAGTGGCGGGGAACACGCATGCGTGAAGATCTGACTCGCTGTTAGGGATGCTACCTGCCAGTACTACGCAGAATGCCCGAAACCCTTTCATCAGATCTAACACAGGGCTTGCAACACCTCACCCTGTGGGCCACTTGAATGAATGAGGACAGTTTTACCGGCAAACACCCACAGGTAATGGGAAACCGCCAATCTCTATCATTTTTTACCCCCATGGCTGAGACTGCCTAGGTACAGATTCTAGCCAGTAGTTTCACAGAGTTCTCTGTGTCAACCCTGGGGGGGGAAGTAAATAGGTAAATGTGATCTGATTTGTCAGTTTATTACTGTGTACAGGTATATCCCCATTAATTTTTTTTTATCATTTAGATTACTGATTTTCTTTGGTATGCAGTTCAGTCTAAGCAGATAGACATTTCAGTGCCATAAATTTCATCAAAATTTTAAGTATCAGCTTAGAAACAGTATCAAATATTTATTCCCTTTCTCTGTGTAAAGAATACTTTGCTTGTGATAAATTTCTTGGTAGTAATGCCTGATAAGAACGTGTGTGTCATCAAACTTCTGTAAGCATATGATTATTAAAAAATTAGTACCACACTCTCTGATGTATTGTCTCGGAAGTTTCTTAATCCATAATAATTGTCATACCAGTGGTAACTGACAATTTTTTTTCATACCTGAGTACGATTCAGGTAACTTCAAAATTTCAAGTGTCTTTGAAAGTTATATTTAATTTAACACTGCTCAAGCACTTGATAAAAGTTTTCTTGAACTCGGAAATTTTTTCTGGAAAATAAAATATCAAACTTGCTCATTATCAGATCCTGAAATGTTATGATTTTAATTTTCTCAAATAAAAAATTATTTTAGGACTTCATTAAAAGGAGTATTGGATGTGTGTAGTTTTGTCATGTTATTTTTGCAGTATGTTGAAATTTTATTGCACATAAAATTCTTTTGTTTGCAATCAAACTTTTTATATGTACATTCATATTTGTAGTCTGTTACGTAAATTAAGCATTTAGATTTTAGCTTACAGGAATTTATAGAAATTTGAATGCTGTGTAATTATAATTATCTGCAGATCTTTAAATACTAATTATTAAAATAGTCCCCAGGAAAGTCATGTAGGATTGTAAAAAATGAATGTTTAACTGTCTAGGTTTGTTGATGTGGAGTTTCTTTTTCGATCCTTGTCTTTTTGTTATAGTTTATTTTAATGTGTATAAATCAGCTGTTAAATGAATTCAAATGTCTATGAATAGTAATTGAAATTTTCACATTTTAATAAAAAGGTTGCTTGGAAGGTTTGTTTTATGTGATTACAACAAAGCCTCGAGGGTCGTCTGGCTAAGAGGAGGGTTTTCTAAAGGAAACTAGCTTGTATACATATTACACATGAAGTTGCCTGAAAGACAAAGTTACAGAAAGTGGTTTTTGTCATGGATGTTATATTATGATTTTGAAAGCTAGTAAATACTAAATTAGATAGAAATGCATTTTTACAGAACTTCTGTTACATTTCGAATGAGTTCAAAATTAATATTTTAAAGTGTTAAATCATGTTGCATCTTTTTATGTAGCTTAATTATGCATTTTGCCAGTGAGGTCAAAAACTAAATAATAATAGGCGTGTTATATCTAGTACAAAACTGAGCTTTTGTTCATTCTAGTCTTTTAGTTAGTATTAAAACTAAGTTCCTTGAAAATGTGTATAATGATGGTATTTTTAATATAATTTAGTTTTATGTATGTTATCAAATACATTTTCAGAACCCACATACTATGATGCATATGTTTGTTATGCTGATGAAGATATACGTTTTGTCCATGATCTTGCAAAATACCTTGAATCACCTGCTGTTGGCTTTAAATTATTTATTCGAGGAAGAGATTTACTAGCTGGACATTCAGAATATGAAACAAATATACAGTTGATCAAAGAGAGGTAAAATTCTTGCTTGTCTAAAATTTTATCTTTATGAAGTGAAAAAAGTTTCTTTAGTATATTAATAGCAGTCCTTTTGCAACTGAACATTTTGTCAAAACATGTAAAGTTACGTAAACTGAATCCATAGTGTAAAGGTAACTGCTCACAGCATTTCTTATATGCCAGGCATGTCATATATGCAATGGCAACAAATCTTTACCTCATGGTCGGCTGTGTCATATATGAATCACAATTTAAATTGAAGTGTGGTTAGGTGGACCATGTGACATTTTAAATAGAACATTTAATTTGTATTTTTGTTGCCACTAGACATAACTGTATGTCTTACAGTGAATTTTTTTGAAAATTAAGTATATTGACCTTCATTCCTTTGCAGTGTTTTTTTTTTCATATTTTGTTCCATAGGAAAGGGGATTGTTTCAAATCATAAAATTATCAGAAAAATACTTTAATCGATTTACTTATATAATCGAGCAGTTTAATCTAGAGAATAAGTTCATTTAGTTATGTAAATTAGTAAAAGTTCTTTCTCTGTTGAGTGAACATGCATACCCTGTATCTATTTCTTTCAGTCCTTTCTTCATCTGCTGCTTGTATTGTGAGTATGTATTTTGATTGAAGTTATCATGAAGCAGGGGATTAATGACTGTACCCTAGATTTATTTCTGTGTTTGATGAACTAACATTTAAATGTTTGGTTTGTAAATTCTGGATTACATACAACTTAATTTTGTACCCTTGGATAAAACTGTATTAAAATATGAAGACATGCTGTTACTGCTGTATTACCATGCATTCTTTTCTTTCCCTTTTTGTATTTTCCGCATTCACATTTGTTTTACACTTATGTATTCAGCTAAATAAATATAAAATACCTAAATTTATTTAAGAATATCATTAAATAGATTTCTTTCTTTTGTTTAACTGCAAAATGTCAGGGAAAAAAAAAACAATTTTTTATCCACATTGAGGAGATTCTGATCTCAATTCTTCAGTGGAGAAAACAACTCCTATTATAGTTATAATAGTAATCTTTGAGGATAATATATAAGTCATATCTAATTGGCAAATTTTTGTGTTTTCAAGTGGTACCATAATTAATTTACCTCTTAGCACAGCCAAAGTGCATTATGCGGATAGCATGGAATTTTCTTAAAACACACCTGGAAAACCTGGAAAAGTCAGGGATTTTCATTCTCCTGTTTGAGTGGCAACCCTGTCAAATCGTGGGTCCATTTACTGAGAGTCGAATTCTTCACTGCTAGCCCAAAAGAGCTCTGTTGTGCTAGGTTCGAGAATTCCAACTCTTTCAAATTTGCAAGCATTGAGTTGTTCTTGAGATTGCTACACACTCCCCACCCAAGCATCTATGATGCGATATGAGGAGAAACCCTGTTTTGTTGGCATGCGTGTCGCCATTAGGTGGTGGGGCAGAGCTTGTTACGTAGTTCGTCATTTGTCCTCAGTGGAGGGACGCGTCTGTAGTTCTCCGGGTCACCAATGTAGTGAACACGCGGTTTGGTGAAGTCTTGGTAATTGCTTACTCGTGTTGCCATCTATTATCACAGTGAGAAGTGCTGCATCATGTGAGTGGGACTCGATCGAATTCACTGCGAGTTAAATTCTTTACCGCTGGTCCAAAAGAGCTCTGTTGCACTAGGTTCAAGAATACCAACTCTTTAAAATTTGCGAGCATTGAGTTGTTCTTGAGATCGCTACGCAGTTCTGGAACTTTCCACAAAAGTGCTCCTACAGCTCCTCTCAGAATAACAGAACACAATCGGTAGTTACCACTTCAAACTACTAATAAAACACAACACAATACAAAGTTCATCCAAAGAGCAAAGCTCACATGATCTCTCAATACTCCAAAGTGAACTCTGAATTAAAAACTGATGCTCTCTCTGGGCTGATATAGTTTTTTCCTGCTGCCAAGAAATTTATAGTACTTTCCATTTCTCAAAATTTGTGGAAGGCAGATATGGTTACAATTACACAGAACAATTACAGATATTTAACTATACTACTGATTACAGTTGCACAAAAAAGACAAAAAATGTTGACAAGTTTAGGCACAAAAATTAGCCACCATAACTCATCAGCTTGGCAATATCTCAGATGTTGCCCGAAAACCATAGGCTAGACTTCAAAGCTGCATTTGGTGCGTAGGATTAGAACTGTACTATGGAGAGAAGTCTTTAAAAGACTATAGCAGGCTTAGTTAGAACTTTGCCAACAGAAGCCCACAGGAACACTCCAGGATGTTTGCCAAGGATGTTCAAAGGCTGCCTCATCTTACCTTTTCAAACTGCTCAACAGACATAAGGGAAATCTTGTCTCTGCAGTACTTCGTCCATGGCATCTGGGATCCTGAAAGCCCTGTGAATGTCAGATATCAAGGATTTAAAAAGGGCTTTAGCGTATGCCGTGAAATTTGAGACAGCCCAGCAAGTAACATCTAGAGATTGTCACCCAGTCAAAACTGCTCATGTCCAGTGGACCAACTGACTGCTTGTCTGCAACTGCACTGTCCTGTGCAACTGACTGCAAGATGATATCACCACACCAGCAAGGACAGAATTTTGATTCCCGGGTCCATACTGGAAATAGAAATTTCTGATACAACATAATAGAATATCCTAAGAACTGTAACAGCACAAAAGAAGTACTAAATAGCCTTGGCACTTGTCAACCTGTTGAGGATCGTCATCCCACTGAGAGTTTCCAGCATAAGTGATAAGGTGAAACTCATTAGGAAAAGCGAATAACCTGTAGTATGTACTCCAGTGACCTGCATTAAACAAACCAGTAGCCCTCCAGAGTGTCTTCAGAAAGCTTAACATAAGATTTATTGTAGAATGCACATCTGAGCAATAGAGAGTGCTGCCAAATGTGTCATTTAAGAATGTTTTCTGTTGCTTATCTTCTGACACATGTCAACCCAATTTGCTCAGCCAGCTTAAAATCGGCACGGGAGATCATCCACCATTCATAGAACATTCAAGACATCTACTGATTGTTAAACAGGAGGAGGCAGAAAAGCTGCTAAAGTACATGCAAGAAAGCGACATTACCGAATCTTCCACGAGTCCTCGGCCCTATCTTTCTGGTCTGAAAAAAAGGTGGTTTGACTAGATTTTGCTTTGAAGGTCACAAAGAAAAAGTTACCTTCTTCATAGAACTGATGACATTCTGGACACTCCATCTGGAAGCAAGTGGTATTTGATGCTTGATTTGAGCAGTGGATATTGGCAGGTAGATTACACACTGGTGACCAAAAAAGTCTGCATGTACTTCTGGACAATGTACTTTGGCATGTACTTTGGCACTTCTGCATGTACTTTGGCACTTCAAGATGATGTCTTATGGAGACCAAGCTTGAGAGGCCTTTCTAATGAATGTGCCTGTTATAACTGGATATCATCATCACAGGGAATAGTTTTGAAGGACATATGGAAAATGCTAGGAAGGTACTTCAGAAACTGAAGGAAGCCAATCTAGTCAGCAGTTAAAGATTGCAGAAGCCTCGAAAATGTTCATCAGCAGAGAGTTTCCTGCGGCATTGCACCTGATATAGGAGATTTGTGAAGGACTTTTCTTCCATTTCAAGAGACTTTCACAAGTTGACTGAGGGAAAGAAAAAGTTCTTGTGAACCAAAGAATGTGAGGATGCATTTAACAAGGTGGATTCAACATCTGCGACCATCCTGACATATCCTCAGCTCGACAAACCATATATCCTTGACGTTAATGCGAGCAATCACTGTCAGCACTGTTTTGTCTCGAAAAATAAATGGTCAAGAACATGTCATAGCATACTGGAGCAAGTATCTGCTAAAATGGAGAGGAATTACTGTTAGCAGAAAAGAGTTGCTCACCATAATTAAAACCTTAAACATTTCCACTATTACCTCTGCAGCAGAAAATTTCTTCTCCGAATAGATCATGCATTGTTAACCTGGCTATTAAATTTCGAGAATCCTGAAGGCCAAATAGCCAGGTGGATACTAAAACACCAGGAATATTACATAACTATCTGTCATAGGAAGGGATTGTCACACGTGAATGCTGATGCCCTGTCTAAAAGATCCTGCCCAGAAAGTTACCGATATTGTTCCAAGGTAGAAGTGAACTTCAAGGTGGTTAATCCGGTTGCACAACAGTTTATAACTTGAATATCATCTGACTCAGACCCAAGTGTTGAAGTTAGGAAAGACCAGTTGGGAAGATGGTGACATTAAAATTCATAATTGACTTAATGGAATCTTCAAAGAGAAAACCTACATGGCAGGATATTTCGATCTATAGTCCTAAGACAAAAAAATATTGTGCTCTCTGGTTCTCACTTCACATTTCAAAGGGCATAATGGAAGTTAGAATCAGATGATGAAAATGCATTCTGATGGCAGCTGATAATTCTAAGATCTAGGATCCCAAACATGCGTAAAGAGCAGTCAGACTGGAAGCCACTTCGGAATGATGAAGATATCGCATAGAGTTTGAAAGTGCTTCTGGAGAAATACCAGGACTGACATGCAAAATTGGTGCCAGTTATGTGATCCCTGTGAGGTACGTAAAGTATTAAAGAAATGAAGCCAAGGGAAGCTGAAACATTTCATTGTAGGAGCACATCGTCAGCACATCTCCTTTAACATCCTGAGACGACCTCTACCACAAATGCTAATTGCAACAAATACATTCTGTTTGTTATTGATTACTTCACAAAGTAACAGAGGTAATGATACAGCATTGGATTTCCAAGTTTAGAGTGCCTCTTCAGTTACATTCTGATCAAGGAAGAAATTTTATCTTGCCAGTAGTTAAAAACTGTACAAAATACTGGGCATAGACAAAACCCAAATGATGCCTTTTCATCCACAGTGAAACGGCATGGTAGAGAGCTTTAATCAAATCATCCTGAATAACATCTTGCTAATGTTTTCCATAAACCAGTTAAACTGGGATCTGAAGTTACCTCTGTTCCTGGTTTATCACAGTGCTGCCCTCAAGGCTACCTGCTATTCCCCAACACAGATTATCTGTGATAGGGTCCTTTATCTATCTGCCTTGTGATCTCTTCTTTGGTTGCTGCTTGGATGCACCTTCATTTCCTTAGGCGTGCCTTCGAGGTCTCCTGGCAAAGTTGCAATGTTTGAAATGATGCACAGTTTTGCATGAGAGCGAGTCAGTTTGGCGATGAAGAAGGTAAAGACTCAGTACGACACAAGAGCTACAGGAAGTCGACTCGAGGAAGGAGACAGGTTGAAGTTATGGAATCAGATTTTGTGAAAGGGCTTTCTCCTAAACCATACTCATCTTGGTATGGTCTTTCACAGTCCTAGTAAGTCATTAAATCCTAAGCCATGACATCATTCATGACAACAGGCTAGCTTGTTTCTATGGCCATAGTACACAGCCCTTTTAGTGTTTACAATGTGAATAGACCATGGTGTAAGACCATGGTCCTATATATATATATATTAATTTTAAAATATATGCATTTATTTATTGATTTGTTGTATATTAGAATACAAAGTCTGAGATCCAAACTATCAGGAATTTGGCGATTCCGGAGTTGGGATTTTTCTGGATATTAAAATCATCAGTTTAAATCTAGTAAGATTGCATGTATAAATTATAAATATGAAATCATGATTTATGAAATAATAATGAAGTATTTATGATCTAAAGCATATCAAAATTCAGAAGAAAAAAAAAGCTTAATATTCATTTGTTTACTTTGTTAAAGAGTTTTTTCAATGTATGTTTTTTAAGTTGCTTCTTTTTTGTGCTAATGCATCCTCTTAAATTCTACAGACATAATTTCTTATTCAGTTACAAAGTTCCATTGTTCAAGTCTTATAATTGCTGTGTCGAGAATTCCAACTGACTTGTCAATTGAAATTTTTTCGTTTTCAATAACCTCTCGCTTTCTCCACTATCGGTAGCAGTATTTATTGGATCGAGAACCAAACTACAGATATCTCTGCCCATTAAATGATTGATGGATGGGGCATTGTCATCACAATGAAAAACTTCTGTTACATTATCTTCATTTATGACTGCTTCTGCACATTTCTTCACAAAATCCATAACTGGAAAATTTCACCTTTCGTTTGCGATAGCTAAAAACCTTCAAATTCACGGCTATCATCTTAATCATTCTCACCACGAAATATGGTAGCTGGCCATAAATTATGCCAAGGATATTTTTAAGTAGGTGGAGATGCATTCTCCCATGATCATGCGAGCTACACAGATTTTATGCTAAAATATTTCAAAAATTCTTGAATAGTCTTGCCATTATTTAAGAAATTTAGCATGGATTTTTGAGTGCTATTTTATGTTTTTATTTCAGCAAGCACATTATTCCAATATCCATAAGCTGAATGACAGACGTAGAATTTGGAGAAAAGAATAATATAAATACATTATATTTCACTAAAACTTTAAGTGAAGTATGAGCCAAACATTTGCCTACAGGACAATTTTTGCATCATCAGGGAGACCAACCGAATTTAAATGTTGCCGATGTGAAATGGTTTTGAAACCAAATATTCATTAAAGCTTTTGTGATCCATGCTGTTTTATTTGGATTATGATGTTACGTGTGCTCGGTTTTTTAATTCATTTCTTCATGAAATATTTTGGCTTGAGCCATTAGCATTGGCTCCATCAGTGGCATGTCCTTGCTGCAATGCTGTGAGCCATTCAATCATCATTTTGTCACAATCGTCACTTTTAGCAGAACGAATAATTTTTCTGTTATTTATAGCGAGTGGGGTGTCGGAATCCAGAAAAAATTCAAAAATTCCTTTTTTCTGCTTTATATCATATACAGTTGTCTTTCCAGTGCCATACTCCTCGCATAATTTTGAGATGAATATACCTTTATCCATTTTTTTCAGCAATTCCACTTATTCTTTAATGGACATTGAAGCATGCTTTCGCTTTGTATATCGTGTTGCAGCTGCAGAATTAGAAACTCTCTTTAACACAGTAGAAGGTTCAAACTGTAATTTTCATAAAAGTGTAACAGCCTGCAAATAATAAGCTGGATCAAGTCAGAAAATTAAGAAACAGCACAATCTGCTATCTTAATTGAAATTCCTTGGAATCAGTAAAGTATAATTTTAGCCTACCTTAATAGCCTCCACTATACATTATTGGCTATGTATCATGAGATTAACGACTTAGACAAGTTGCTCCGCTAAATTTTGTCTTGCTTCTGTCTTGCATTGAGACAATTAAGTCTGAATTGTGTTAGTTAATTTATTATGTTTGCATCTATTTCTTGCACATGCTTAAGGCTTATCTAAGTCCTGAATAAATAAATTCCCACATAAACTTAAGGCTTATAGAGGGCCGGCACTAGATATTGTGTCGCCTGATGTGGTCTCTGTGGGTCCTAAATTCTGCTACAAAACACCTCCCTAAGTTCTACACTTTTGTCACCCCTAAATTTTGGATCCCAGTGCTTTCCCTAAATTCTAAAAATCTGTTCACTTAATTTTGTTGCTCAGTGCTTCCCTAAATTCTGCCACCCGGTGTAGCCATGCGAGCTCTGGCACCGGTTCTGAGTTTATCTGAATAACAAATCAGTTATTCTTAATTTAAACAGCACTTCTGTGTAACTTTAATTGTGTCTGCCATCCAGAAGTTTCAAGAAAAAGAAGGTACTTGAAATTTCTTGACAGCCAGGAAAGACTATATAAGCCCGAATAGAGCATCAGTTCTCAGTTCAGGGCTGACTTTGGGGTGCTGACAGATCATGAAAGTTTTGCTCGCACTTTGCATTGTGTTGTATTTAACATTATTAATAGAAATGGTAACTATTGATTGTACTCTGTTATACTGAGAAACGTAAGAGTACTTCTGTGGAAAGTTCCAGAACTGTAAAGTGTTTCTTTTGGAAAAATAAATTTTATCAAGTTGTCATCTGTTCTGTGTGCATTCAATCTGTAATGAACCCATAGACACACATTATTATTTGATTGTTGCCAAAGAAGGTAACAGAGACAGTGTTTATTGCACAAATCACAAAAGGCTACATTTTCTTTTATGGTAACATTTGGTACCAGTGCAAGTGTTTAAACTACTCTTGTAGTTTCATCCAAAACTTGGATACTAATGAAATGGATTAGCTGTTTGAGATTTTTTTAATCCCTGCCTTTTCCCATGTAAAGGTCTCGTATGGAATGTCATAATGATGCCTGCTTAATACCTTCCCTCACTGTATTGTCATTATCAAAAAGTTACCTCAAAGTGGCAATTTTTAGAATCCCGTATGATTCAACATGCTTTACGTATGCAGTGTGGCTAAGGGCTCAAATTATATGCAGTTGTAATGTTAATCAGATGTTTGACACTAAAATTATATTTTAATGATTTTTGGTCTTGCCGTAACGTTTTAAATATGCAAATGAACAAAATCAGTTTTGATAAAACAGCAAGGTATTTTTAATGCAATATGTATATATAAGTCTATGACATTATTGTAATAAGATGACTTTGTGAAAGAAAGTTGCAACGGATTGGCTATGGTTCTCTTCATTGCAACTTTGCCTTTACTGCATAGTTAGAAAGATGACTCTTGAACTGAGACATAATGGTAAATTCCACACATAATTTTATTCCTTGATAATGCACGTCGTCACTGTGGGTGCACTGTACACCCACAATTTTATACAGCTTTCATCTTAACTCATTCGGGTCAAACGCCGCAAATATGCGTCAGCGCTAGATGCCCTTCAGAGCCTAATGCTGCATCCTTGCGTTATGGCGAATCCTACACAGTGGGACGATCACAATACAGTTGCATCGTGCTTTTGGAATGAAATATTTACTATCATATGGTGTTACTAGTCCATGTTCTGTTCAAAAGATGGCTCTTGTACATTATTTCTCTGAGGTCAGAATGGGGTCTGTCAAGTGTCTGGGATTTATTGGATTTTCATGAATGTAAACATAAGCGCGTGGCAAAGAGCCTTTTAGCTCATTTTGAAGTTGTTTATAGTTTCAATTCTATTTTAGGATGGGATTTTATGGAAGATATTCGAGCATAGGTTTTACTTTTAGATTCATTTGTGTAGCCATGTCTAAAAGACGACGTTATCTTTCTGAGGAGGAAATATCTGAAGTTATGAATGATCCATTTGTGGATCTTTCCGATGATGACAGTGAAACAACTGTAAATTATTGGAGTTCTTCATATAGTAGTTCTGAATCAGAAGATGATAATAATAGTAATTTATCGGTTCCGATTCGACCAAGTGAATGGAATTCTAACATCGAGGAACTTCCTGAAATTAATTTTACTTCAAAAACCGGGACTTAATATGGAGAATATTTCAGTGCCCTTGCAGACTGAATTAAACTTTTTTTTGTTTTTCATTGAAAGCATGATCGAAAGCATTGTGGAAGAAACTAGCTCCTATGTAAAAGTCTGTGAAATAGATATTAATACACCAAGCACATCTACAGTTCGATCATCAAAAAAATATGCTGATGTTAAGATTGGTAAAATGAATGTCTTTTGGTGTCTCATTATATATATGACTATTATAAGAAAACCGTCCTTCAAGTTATATTTTTCAACCGATGCAGTAGTTTCTACTCCTTTTTTAATTTAGCTATATCACGTGATAGATTCTTAGATATATATTCAGGTATTTGCGCTTTACATCTTCCTCTACTAGAAAAAAAAATGGATAAATGCAGTACTTGAGTACTTGAAGGAGAACTTTCAAAGAGTATATACACCTGACAGAAATATCTACGTTGATGAAAGTCTTTTGGCTTTGAAGGGGCGATTAGACTTTAAACAATACACTCCATCAAAGAGAAGCATGGGATTAAAATATACAAGTTGTGTGAATCTGAAACTGGATATATTTTTAACTTCTGTATTTATAATGGAAAAGAAACATCTTTAATAGAAACTGGGCATACAAATGGCGAAAATGTTGTGAAATCCTTATTATCGGATTTATTAGGGAAAGGGTATAACTTGTATTTAGATATATTTTTTGTGTCCTCGGATTTAGCTGTGCATCTGAAAGAAAATAAAACAAAAATATGCAGAACTGTGATGAAAAATTGGAGAGCAGTGCCGAAAAATTTACCCCTGGCACTTTGAAAAGACGAAATATGTATAACGCAAAAAGATGGGATGAGCATTATAAATTTCCACATAAAAGAAATATGTGTTAATGCTAACTACGTTTCATGGTGGAAATACAGCATCAACGGGGAAAAAAAGAAAAACTGGTAATGAAATTTTGAAACCAGAGTGTGTACTGGATTACAATTACAACATGGGCGGTGTCGATATTAGTGATTCAGTAATCATTCATTATCCAGCCTTTCGAAAGACCATCAAATTGTACAAGAAAGTTTTTTTTTTTGACATGGCTATTTTATAATAGCTATGTTCTTTTTTAAAAACACCATTCTCAGGCTATTTCACTTTTCCAGTTTAAAATGTTCCTAGTCCGTAAAATAATGGATAAAGATCTGGAAGTGAAATGAACTAAAACAATTACAAAATCACCAGATGCAAATCCATTGAGGCTTGGTAGCCGTCATTTTCCAAAATTGTGCACTGAAAAAGATTGCAAAAAACTTAGGAGATACGTAGTTTCCTCAAAGCACAATAAAAGATGTGACACTGCCTATGAATGTAAAATGTGCAGTGTCAGTCTTTGCATTGATCCGTGCTTTGAGATTTTTCATACAGCTTTGAAATATTAATTATTACAAGATTTCATAATGTTAAGTGCAAATATTTTAAATGTTTTTTTTTATATTTTGTATCACCATTTAACGTTTAATTTAGGTATTTTTAGTTATTGTAAAATACAATATATTTCTTTTCTTATTGTTAAATATAAATTATTTTAATTAAATTTTTTTGTTATGATTAAAATTATATCTTTAACCACATATTTAAAAATGGTTTCATTTCTACGTAAAGTGTACATTTTATCCATTATTATGTAATGCGTACTTTCTGAAATCACGGATTGGGCTTACCGAGAGAAAATGTCCCGGCCTGCAACAGCTCACATCCTGAGGGAGCTCTATCTTCTGCAGGCTGCCGTCCCGAACAGGTTAAACAATGCACGAAATTAGAAAAAGTAAGCTCTGTGTGGCTAGCAGCAAGGCAATGTGGCGGGCAGAAGGGAAGAGGGTGTTGCAATGTAATTATTTTTTTTTTTCATACTGGATTTTATTTCAGATGACATGACAAATGAATGTCCAGATGTTGGGTTCGTATTTCATCGATAAGTGCACATCAGAACTGCAGGGAGTTAGAAAAATTATTGCTCTGTTGTTTTTTGAATGAAAGACTGGAGTTGTTAAAAAGCTATTATTAATTTATTATTTGACAGATTTTTTTACACACACACACACATATATATATATAATTCTTAGTTTGATAACTAAGATTTCTTAGTTTTGCTGTTTTATTGTTAGATTTCATTATCTTTAAATAAAAATTAACTTGTGAAATCCTGCCTTATTCACTCTTTAGACTGCAAAGCATTTTTTTTTATTTTATGTATTGGCTATGCTATGTCAGTCAAAAGTTCTGCAGTTTTTCAAATCGAAGAGTGTTTTCTTCCAATTATTTTGTTACTGCCGATATGGAGTGACTTTGATTAAAGTGGATGTTTAAATATGGTCATTCCTTCTCATGCTGAATAATTTTTGGTTGTACTGTGGCATAGATTTTGTTTCAATGCAGTTCCAAGAAGGGAGAACCCAAAAGTTTATTTTTGTCATAGTATTTTATTTTAAGAAAGGGAAAATGGGCTCATCAGACTACTTGTAAGTTTTGTGCTACATATGGAAAAAGTGCTGTGTCTAATGACACAGTTTGAGGCTGATATGAGAACTTTAAGTGTGAAAATTTCGGCCTCAAAATTAATGCCCACTTTGGATGACCATCCTCTGTAAACACACTGACCTATTAGACGAATCTTTTGCTGTAAATCTCCAACAAAGTAAATATTCCAAAAAGTACAATATGTGATCATTTGAAGATTAGATGTATAAGTTAGTGCTATGTATGAGTACCCCATATTTTAACAGAGCAGAATATGCTTACTCTAGTTTATGCATGTGATTCTTTGCTGGAGAAAAGTAAAGAAATGGCTTATTTCTGAAGACGAGAAGTGAATCTTGTTCAGTAATGTTACAAGAAAAAGATCATAAAGTTAACCAAAAGAGCCTCCTGTAGTAAAATTGAAAAGGGGCTGCACCCCAAAAAAAGGAATGATTTGTGTATGGTTCGACTTGCAAAGGAATTGTATACTATGAATTGTTGCCACCAAATCAGATAATAAATCATATTTCCAAAATGGTAGTTTTAGAGCAGAAAGTGAAACAAAGTGCCCTGAACTCCAGTCTTCAAGGTGTCTTCCATCATGGCATTATTTGAAAATTTATTGAATGTGGGTGAGATGTATTTTTCAACCCCATCTGCTTAGACCAAGCCTTCTCATATTTTAATTTCTTTAGGTCACTTTTTAAAGTCTTTTTGTTGTTTAAAGGGGCGTTCAGACTGGCATTATCTGAGCTAATGGAGACACCTGACTTAACTGACTCATCTCCAAAACCAGTTTTTCTGCATAGTGCAGCAATTTGAAAAATCTGAACTGCTAGCATAACAGAGCTAGTTGACACATGGAACTTACTCCGTTAGCTCAGATAAACCCTAGTCTGAACCGCCCTTAACAGTTTGAGGGAGAAAATACATTATTTCTTATAGACATACCTATTTCATTAGATGGCTTATCTAAAGAGTAATTCTCATTAAGTAAACATAATGAAACAAATATGAGACTGTGTGATTTTGGTTTAAAATGAAAACTTACGTTTGAAATTTTTGGACGGAAAAAAAAGGAAGTAGTCAAAAGAAAGCAATTGAAAAATCTGCTGGAATTTCTTGGTATAGATGTATGTAATAAACTGGAAATAAAACAAGATGGTATCTGTGAATATATATATAAAGTTCGACTATCCAGAAAACACAGAAAATGTCAGGTATGTGGTGACAATTCTAGATAGTTGAATACAGTAAAATTTAATTCATGTGAGACAAATAAATGGAAGGAGTTTCTAGTCTAAAATTATATTAACCGTCATCTTTTTGTTACCAATTTGAGGCTTAAAATTATGTAAGTTTTTTTATTCGTTTCATATTATAAAAACCAACATATTTTGTAGCCCTTAAACGTGAAAGTAAAACATTTTGATCAATTGTGAAATTTGGTGATGATTTTGCCAAACTTGCACCAATCATTCCAGTAAAAGTTTAATTGAACAGATAGTTATTCATATGGTTAGATAATGAACAGATACAAATTACAGGTACAGCATATAAAAAAAATTTTAAATATTTATAATTTTCCATGTTGCATTGCTGTTATCTGTTTTTAAATAAAGTTGCACATTCTGCCTTCTTTCTATGCCAGGATCATAGAACTTTGAAAATTGTCTGTATGCTGTTTCATAGAAAAGCGACCCAAAATCTGAATAATCTTTTCAAAATGTAAGGAGAAAATAGGACATATGTCTATCTTCGCAAAACTTAAACCAACTTTATTGAGAATTAATCAGGTTTAAATAAAACCAAGTCAGAAGTTCTTGCAATGTGATACCATGCTTATCCATTTTTGGGGCTAAATCACAGTTTGTCAACAATGTACGTGGGCTAAAATATTCAGATTAGTTAAATGCCAAATAGCCAGGCTTTAACTGTAATATTTGAAGAATTTTTTAAATTCCTAAATTTATTCTTTGTGAGAGGTGTCATATGTTTCCAAGATTGGTTTCTGCATTTTCTTCAAATGTGTAATGTTTTATGACAGTGGGCAATTTTTGACGCTAATTTTGAGAGTGTAAAGAATGTTTCAGCTTATGGAATAAATGAAACAAACTGAATAATTATCTTTTTACGCAATTTGGGAATATTGTTTTCAAATTTATAGCTATTTTAATCCTGATGTATTTTATTATAATGAAGTTTAAACTTCATTGATTTGTTAATGGTAAAATAATTTAATGATAGAATAATGTGTCGAACCTGCCTTATATTTTCATTTCTTCCACATGCTTTGTATTTTCATACAGATGCAGACGTATGTTGATAATCTTATCTCCAGATTTCCTGAAAAGTCCAGCTTGTGAATTTCAGGCTAGCTTTGCTGCTGGTTTAGCTATTGGTGAGTTTGTTTAAATAATTAACATGATAAAGATTGCACATATATATCTATTCGTTAAATATTATTGTTAAAACCTAAACTATCATGATATTTTTATGAAGATATACCTGTAATAAAAGTACTTTATGAATGCATATATTTGTTTTGTGAAACTTAGATTTTTTTTTAAGTCATTCCAACATCGAAACTTCAGCATTAAATACAGACATCTTTAGATCATAATTTTTCAGGAATTTTAAAATTAGATCTAATTATTTGAAAAATGGATATAAAAGGAATGTTGTACTTCTTTATTCTAATTGAAATATTTCCTCTTCAGTAGATTGAAAAAATTAAGTTTAATAATAAAGTAAAAAGCAAATTGTTTTTCTCATTCAAAGTGTCAAAAGTAAATGCATACAAGTTTTTCCCTCCTTACTCTTGAAAATTAAAGATTTTATGCTTTCAAAAATTGTCTGAACATTTTAATATGTGATTTGACTAAATTAAACTTTGCCCTTACTCTTGAAAATTAAAGATTTTATGCTTTCAAAAATTGTCTGAACTGTGGATTTTAATATGTGATTTGACTAAATTAAACTTTGTATGGCAGTTTGTCTCCTCCAAATCAAAAGATAATTTCACACTCCCTGGAAAGGAAACCAAAATTAAAAATAGGTGTGATATTTATTTAGATTACTATTTTGTAAAAGACAGTATAACTGCACAATTAATAGTGCGTTTTGTTGTTCACAGTTTTCACTGAAAGTGCTGTTTGGAGGCAGTTCTTTATTATAATTGTTGAAATACAAAACATTTTCTTGAGATTCTTGTAATCCTTGACTTTCAAGCTGTGCATACAGTAAAACCAGATTTTTAACAAGGGAATATTTATTTCTTGACTACCCCAAGAACAACTTCTAACAGAAAGTGTACCTTTGTCTTTTGCCTTAGAAATTAGCCCTAACCCATTTTCCATAGGATGTCTTGAAAAAATACATTTAAATATACCATCTTTGTGCATTTAATTAATTGGTGATATTTTTTTATGTTTAAGTAAAGCGCTCAATATAATAATTTGTTTCTCTCATGGCCATTATTCACCGGAAATGAAATAAAACTTTCACTTGAGAGATTAGTTATCCATATTTGAAATGTGTAAAGTCTTATGGATATATATATGTCTTACGAATGTATAAATATGGATAAGTCTGTTGACATATCCATATTTGAAATGTGTAAAGTCTGCTACTGTAAGGATTGTTTCCAGTTAAACATACTGACGAGAGTTGGTCTCATGATGGAGAGACAATATACATATTATTCAAATGTATCAATACTGATTTGGATTTCTCCAAACAACAGTAGACTGAGATTTTGCATACATCTTGCTGAATTATTCTTTATATACTTAAATTTACTATGGTTGGTAATATCTCCTTGTATGCCTTTGTATCTGACCCCTCAGTTGTTTCTCAGACTGTCATTTTAACTTTCTTATTAGCAATTGATATCTTGCATTTAAGAAGTAAGATCTCAAATTCATGATGTCTTCTTTAAGCTCTAAAAATCAAAGTGAATATGTAATCAGACTGGTTAATAGCTGGGACTGTTAATTAACATTACAGTGTTCCTGGAAATGGAAGACACTAGTTTTTTTTTTTTTTTTTTTTTTTTTTTTTTTTTTTTTTTTAGGAAAGGTCTTAGCTTCCTTCAGAATTCCCTTCCTATATTAACTTCAACTTGTACTTTGATTAAGAATGCATTGTAAAAACTGGTTATTTACAGAGTATCATGGACAGAAATTGGGACTAGTCTCTGTCTGTCCTGGTTGCAAAGAACTGTATCAGCCTTTAAAATTTTTAGACTTTTTTCTACACGACCATGAAGAATACCTACATTGTATTGGTTTAGGTACTGCTTCTGAAAAACCCCTTATTTCTTCTGCTGAGAGTGGGATTTTAACTAAACTTCTGCATCAGATCATCTTGGATGGCATCAGTGAAGCAAAATGCCTGTCATGAATACTGGGTGTTTCTAAATGAATAACGGGGTTTAAGTACGTACATGAAAAAGCAACTTAAACAGTTCTGTTGGTACATGCTTGCACCAGAAAGTGCTAGTAGCAAAAAAAGCGACTAATGAACAGAAAGCTTTTTGTATTCTGCAGTTTGCAAAGACTGGATAATCTGTAGTTACTGTGCAACGTGCGTTCCGGATTAAGTTCAGCTTAGATCCCCCAAGTGAAAATAACATCCATAGATTGTATCATCAGTTTGAAAATATCGGTTGCCTTTGCAAAGGGAAGAATGAGGGATGACCAAGGGTTAATGAAGACTGTGTTGAGCGAGTGAGAAATTGATGTGATTTCTACCTGTAGTGGTGGTGTGGGGGGGTTCATAAAGGATCGTATGTATGTGCCTCCACTACCAGCTGACCAATCCGACCTAAGAAATTGGATTGAGTCAGCTGTTGCAACAATTACAGCACAAACAATATCAACGTTTGGAAAGAACTGGCCTATCGACTTGATGTGTGTTGTACAATGAAAGGTGCTTACATTGAACACTTGTAGGCTTGTAGGTATAACTGAGTTGCTCTTTCATTTTGTGTATTAATTATAATTTTTAAGTTTTATGTGATACACTACAAAGCGTTAAAACCCTCGATATTCATTTAGAAACATCTTGTATATGTTAATAAACATTTAATATCTGTGATAAAAGAAATTAAAATTTTTGTTCTGGATCTACTCTGAAGTATTTTTCAATTAGAATGTGTGGCATTTTGAAGTTGTGCTATTTGGTCAGTCAACATTTATCTAATGCTCTTTCTGTAAATGTTTACTATTATTATTATTTGGAGGTTTTGGAGTAGTGGAGTATATAATAAACATCCAATGCTTAAAATAACTAGCTCTTTAATTTGCAGACTTCGCCCATGCACACAGTGTTCCAGAACTCTAGCACAAAGCAGTCAATTTCACGTAACTGGAAAAGTTGGATTTGTTTTACTGTTTCTTATGAAAGCAATTTTATATTGTCATGACTAAATAATTGTAATAAACAAAACATATTAGGATTATTTTGCAATCATTTTATACATGTGCATTTGAAAAATACATCAGTTTGCTCATTCAAAAATTACGTAAGTTGTGCAAACAAACAAAATGAATGCAACCATTTCTGACTGTTCAGACTCTTCAGTGATGATTCATAACTTTGATTTTCAGCTTTGATTTCAAATGCACCATAGTGTACTAGTTACTATTCTTTTAATAGGGCAATTTCCAGTTTTTCAAGAACAGTTTAATGAGTATGTAGGCAGAGATAGTACATTCAACAGTATCTTAAGGATTTTTGTAAGCATTGAGTTCATATCATGTGAGCATTGCCATCACTCTCGAGGCATTCGTCCACCAGGTTTGTTCTCTGTGGATGTTCATTATGATCCATAAGAATAAGCAAACCAAATGCTGCGGCGTGTAATCTTGCTGTGTGTGGGGGGGGGAGAGAACTACATCTGAGTATCTTCGAGTCACCTCAAGCCCACTCTAGTACAATGTCAGCACAAAATTTGTAGTGTTCACTGATATTACTAATATGGCTCTGTGTTCTATCTTCTTTCCAGGCTTGTTTTCATATTCTAGTACTGTTTTGATTCATCCATGAACAGTACATTAACCGGTCAGCTGCTATTAATGTTGCATGCTGATGACTATTTCATCAGTGCTGCTGTGTCATTGATATTTGAGCCCCATTTCCATTAGTGCAATCTATATGCATTATATGACTGGGAGGAACACTGCATCATTGGGTCTGTGCTTACAGAGGTTCGGTGATTCTTTGTAATTACTGCCAACACCTCTGTATTTAACTTATGGGATTTGTCTAACTTAATGCAGCCTTCTTCAGATATTCAAGTTCAATTCTTTTGATGAATTTAATAGCATAGAAGCTTTTTTAAGTAATTTTATAAGAAGTAATTTTTAAAATATCTCTTTGTTTCTAAAAGCCTGAAATAATTCTGGAATTATGAAAGTTAATCACATCATGCGAAACAAAAAAAGTTTATCACATCAGTAGTTTAAAAATACAGAACAATTGTAATGAAAGTCTTCTATTAATTGCACAGTGTTTGTTGTATTTTAGAATATGTACAACTGACTGTAGTATGAGATTGTGTATTTTATAACATCATTGTAGCGTTAATTTCATCAGTGTCATAGCCGGATATTTTATGAGGAGTTCATTTCTTTAAAATTCACTGTGTGCAATTATATTTCATGCATAATGCATAAAATACTATTTTTAATTTGTTAATTTTCATGATTTCATTTATAGGAAAATTTATAAAACTAATATATTCGTTTTCTATTCCCCCTCTTTTTTTAAAGGGAACATCCCTGCGTAGTAAATTTTCAAGAGTATTTTTTCTGCAATTTAAATATATTTTCACTTTGATATAAATAGAGCATCTTAAAGTCATTGCATATATATATACACTGCTCGACTTTGAAAATGCAACACCAAGAAGGAGTGGTCAGAAATTGATGAAATTTGGAAAAAAGACAGAGATAGCAAGCAGCAGTAAGTGATCTTTATTTAAAAATGGTAGTCAGAATACAGAGCGAGAACGGCGTTGGCTCAGTAGAATGTAGGATCACCGTGGATAGCGATGCATGAAGAAACACGTCTAGGCATAGAATCAAGAAGAGTGCAGATGGTGTCCTGAGGGATGGTTCTCCATTCGCTTTCAACCATTTGCCACAGTTCGTCATCTGAACGAGGCAGGGGCAGAGTCTGCAAGCAGAATCCAATCACATCCCACACATGCTTGATTGGTGACAGGTCAGGAGAGTACAGTAGCCAGGGAAGCATCTGTATACCTTGCAGAGCATGTTGGCAGATACGAGCACTGTGTGGTCGGGAGTTATCCTGCTAAAAAATTACATTAGGCAGCCCCTGAAGGACCAAGTATCGTTGGGCCGTCATAGTGACCTGAACACGAACTAGAGGTGACCTGGAATTGTAGGCAATAGCACCCCAAACCATTATGCCACATTGTCGCACGGTGGGTGTTTTACAGTTACTGCCAGATTAGATCTGTCTCTACGTCGACGCCACACACATATGCTTCTAATTCCTGTTATGTTACGATTCTCTAAAAATTAATAAATTTTTAGAGAAAATTCAAATAAGAATGTAAATGAATAATAATATAACTACACATAAACAAGTTATTAGAGAAAAATAGCCAAAAATATTGCACACAAAATGTGCAAAAAGAATTTAGGGTTTGAAATCATGACTCAAAACACTAATCTTCATTTCTGTTAAATTTAAACTGACTTCCAAAAAAAATACATTCAAAATGAAGGTGTACTTGCAAATATGCACAAGATAAAAAATATATTTATAAATAGAAAAATACCAATATAATGTAATTTTAATGAAATAAAATATTTTAAAAGCTGATTCAAATTTAATTTCTGAAGCATATTTTTAACTTTTTATCTCTAAAAAAATTTTTCCCCTTTATGTAAATATGAATAAAAAATAAATAATAAATATAAATAAGTAAAAATCTAAAAATAATAATCGCAAAGGATTCTAATTCATTGGCCAGTGTTTGTAGAAAATATATATTCCCCTGTATTCCATATATAGATGGAAGATTTTTTTCCAATGAAGAAGTACATCACTGAGCTGAAGTGAAAGAAATTTCATTGTCTAATAGCTCCCAAATACTGATTATTTTAAATAATTGCAAACTGCTCTCATCCAGCTAGTACTATGCAGTATCAGAAAGCTGATGGTGGAAATAATGGATGGTTTTTGTTAATTCATTTCAAGTCTACAGATTTCAAGTAATTATGTACTCCATCAGCACTTTAAAAAGGTTCATTGCGCAACTGAAGCAACTTTTCCTCTTACATTTTGTTTCTACATTAGTACTTGACATTAATGTTCTGGGGTTTAATATGCCTAAGTTTATATAGTTAATAAAATTTGTTTAGTTTTGTCACAATTTTTCATTACATTTTTAATGAATTTGTCTTTTTTTTTTTTTTTTTTTTAAACAAGATGTTACTCTATGCTCCTAACACTCCATTTGTTCTCTTTAATCTCTTTATAAATTTTATACATTAAAATTTGTGTGTATGTTAAGGGAAATTTACATGTGTATTTTTTTCTTTTCCAGAACAAAGACAAAGAATACTTATTCCAATAGTTTTAGCTCCATGTGAAATACCTTTAGTTTTAAGGTATGTTTCTAAAATTGATTTTACCAAAGCAGATATTCAAGATTGGGTCTGGGATAGACTTATCTCATCTCTTCAAAATGTTTGTACTTCCATGTTTATTTCTTCTGATAGAAATATGGCATCAAAAGCTAATTCAGTTCCACAGCTTGAATCATCTGATACGTCTACACCTGCAATTACATATCCCCCAACTGTAACTCAAGCAGCGGTTACATCTGGTAATTATTCAGTCAGTATTTCTACAGCAAGTACTTGTGCTTCTTCAGTTCTTTCTTTCCCTGAAATATCCGTTAATTCGCCTTTAATGCCTGCTAAAACATCACCCCAACCTAAGCAGAAACGACGCTTCTGGTGGAGCCCTTCATTAAAAGGGCGTTTTTCTGCGCATAATTATGCCTCTTCCAGTGCATCCATTTCTTCATCAAATGCAACAAGTGGATTTCATAGTCAAGGTGACAATGTGTTTGACAGTTCAGATGTTTCCACTGAAGTGTGCTCTCAAGATACATCTGTGTAATGTTTTGCTGCAAGTAAGTATAACTGTAGTGAGATTAATTATTTGAGTCATTTAATGAAAATTAAAAATAAAGTAAGGTTTATAATTGGGGAATCATTGACTTTAGGTAAAAAATAACTATTGAATGCAAAATATTCAATTGAAATGTGTTCCTTTTTTTATGCCTTACTTTTGAATATTTATTACTCAGCATATGAGACTTAAAATATATAGGAAGTTTTTTATGCAAATTAAATATCTTACATGTGCATTATATTATGGCTAATCATATGTATGCTGAGGGAATATGATGAAAAATCATTGAATCCATTTCTTTTGTTTATTATATTTTTAATTTATGAACCAAAGAATTGATTTTTGCTACCACTAATATACTTAAATATTATTTATGTAAAAAGTCGTGTATTGTGCATCTTTGAAAATAATCTATGCAGAAAGCATATTTTTTAAAAAAGTAAGTTCATTTAATTTTTAAGGCTGTTAGTAACTGGTAGTTACTGCATGTTTAATAGTAATTCATACAGCAGATTATCTGCTCAGGATCTTATAATTTGATGATGCATATTGAGCAGTAATACTACTTACATTAAAGCATTTCTGAATTGAATATTTGTGGTTTTATTCTTTTGACTGTGTTGAATTGTTTTTATTATATCTAAAGTTTTTTAAGATAAGCACTGTTATATTATGCAGATTTTCATTAAAATAGATTCTTAAATTTTTTTACTGTTCTTGGAAAATGAATGGATAGGACCTTTCTTAGCAGATTTTTTTCGTGGGGTGAGCAAAAATATCTATGTATGTTATTAAAAAGGCATTTAATTTGAAGTTGCATTTATTTATATATAAATATTTACTTCGTATGAAGAATTACCATCTATGGCAGTGGCATAGTCTTTGTGTGTGAAACACATCAAAAAAAAAAGAGTGAAAGAAAATTACATTAAATCTGAGAGCCTTGTCAAAAGATTCTGACTACTGGAACAATGTTAATATTCTGTAAATCCTAGAGCATTTGACAGTTTGTTTGTTGGTGTGATTTTCTCATTTCTGTGGTAAATATTCTTTGCCTTCAAGAGTTAACTGAAATACAGTGCATAGCAGACTTGTAAAAGCCAGAAAATGATATAGATCTTGAAAAATTTGAGGAGTGCCCCATGGTGCTTTTTGGAAATCAGTTGCAGAAACAAACCATATGACTGAGCATAGTATTGGGTTTCATAAACGTTAAAAATTTCCCTTTTCGAATGATAGGAATACTTATCCTTGTAGGCCAGAGGATGCATGTAATGTTAAACAAGTTGTGGCTGTTTGTGTTAGGAACTCCCTGTATAAAAATGTGTTGCATTCGTAAACAGTCATAGTTAATGATATATATATATATAATTATTTTAGTGTCTTGAGTGGAAAAAGATTTAGAAATATTCTTTTACTGTGTAATTTAGTTGTAGTATTTTTGTATGTGTCTATAAAAATAAATTATGTTCATAATGATTCCATAACATATTTGTGTTCTTTGCAATTATTAATATATATATGTATATATATGAGGAAAGTTTTTGTTTAGTCCTGCATGAAAATTTAAAGGTTAAAAAAACCGTTTTATTATGATGCTGTTTGTAGAAACAAGTAAGGAAGAAAAATTTTGCATTTAATTATTGTGAACACTTCCTCTTTTAATGTTAAAAATTTGTAAAGAAAGATGTATTTTTTTGTATTGGAAATATTTTTATAAATATGTTCATAAAGTTTTATGAAATAAATATATTTTTGAAGACATTGTATTTGTTTACATTTGTTTGTACAAATTAATATTAAATCATAAATTTTGAATTTACTCTTTTGGACGCGGTAAATAACAGTAAGGTTTAAATCCAAAATATTTTAGTTAAAGCTTTTTTTTTTTTGTAAATTACTGGAATTCTGAACTGACAATTGCTAAAGTATATACACACTGTAGAATGTCATGTATACGTTGTTATTTGAATGTGGATTAAATGTCAGAAAGGCTATAAATAGAATTCAAGTTAGACACAGAGGAATCTGTATAGGGAATTATAGCAATGGCTCTGCTTAGTTCTTTAATCTGCACACATTCTACCGCCAAAATGATCAAATACTGACAGTGAAAGTGTTAAATTGACAGATGCTTGAAGCCACTACCCTGACTTCTTTTTGTTCACTTTAAAAGGTAGATTGAAATGTGTGTGTGTATCAGAATGCATCATGCATTCTAAGAACTAATCCGTATGAAAGGCATACTATTCTGGAAAAATGAAATCCTTCGCTTTAATAAGCATTAATGAAATTATACATTATTGAATTATTCATATCGACTGCAAATAACTAAAGTATTTTGGAGATTTTGAAAATTTACTTAAAATTACGTAAACCATAACATTTTGCTGTCATGTATCTAGAATTATAAATGCTGATTATGCTAATATTTCAGTACTGAAAAATTAGTAAGTTTAGGAAATTTTTTTTAATAGTTTGGTGAAATACAAGAGTGTGCCAGGCAGATTTTGGGAAACTGCAATGGAAAGTTTTCTGCCCATAATGTACTGTAGAGAATGTCTGGAATCTAGACTGTTTTATAGTTGCCAGTTTTTCCAATCTTTTAATCGTGGATAATTTTTAAAATTTTTAGGCCCTTATTACGCCATCATTGACATGCCTATGTCTTTTAACCCATCAAATTACAAGAGAAATTGGATTGACTAGCTAGGTTTTAGGTGAAGAGTACAAAAACGTTTCTATGTATACCGCACAAAAAAGAAATCGGACAGCTCTGTATCTCCCGTTTTACTGGGCCGATTAACGAAATTCAAATTGCATTTTTCATGTCTCGAAAGCGCGACTTAGGATATGTATTAGATTTATATATATCATCGTTCAAATATAAGTATTTTGACACAAAATCGGACTTTTTCTGAAATGACATGCCAATTTTTTTCCATATTTTGATTCTGCGACTCAAATTATGCCTAACTGTAAAAATTGTAAAAATCGCACAAGTAGTTTTTCAAAACTCTCAAGATTTTAGCTCCTCAATGTTAATTGAGTTTGATATATATTTATTAATATCTCGTTTTTTATGAAACTTATTTGATTCCCTCGTACGCAGTTCGAAATTTAGGTTCATTCCAAACAAAATTTGCTCATTTTTTATGATTTATTTTTAAATAATTTTTATAATCATCGTAGATTTATTTCTAAGCATACCTGCAAAAAATTACGAGCTTTTTATTCAAAATTTCCGAAGGTATACATGAATTTATATAGTGGCGCATTTTGAAATTTGGCATATTTCTTGAAAGCGATAATAACGAAAATGTGGTTTACGCACTTTGTTAAAATTATTTGGAAGTAGAATGATATGACTTTTTTTCCTCTTATCCACAATGTGAAAAGGGTAGGAACGATGTGACATTTTCCCCTCAGCTGCACAATGGAAGGGAAGAAAAATAGGTTGCCACATATTAAGTTCGCTAAGTGAATTATTCTTGGCTCAAACTGGAAAAAATTCGCCAAGTTAAATTTTTGAATTTCTCCGTAATTTTCGCACCAAATTTTACAAAATTTAATATTTAGGCATAATTTGAATCGTAGAATCGAAATATGGAAAAAAAATTGCTATGTTATTTCAGAAAAAGTTCCGATTTTGTGTATTATAATAACTATGTTAGAATGATGCTATATATAAATCTAATATATATCCTAAGTCGCGCTTTCGAGGAGACATTAAAAACGCAATTTGAATTTCGTCAATCGGCTTAGTAGAACGGGAGATATAAACTGTCCCCCCCTTTTTTTTTACGCAGTGTACAGGCTGAATTTGAAGTGAAGGGACTGTAACGTGTCTGATGTGAAATGAAGAGATTTTGCTGCATTCATCCACATGTGCTGTGTTTTAAATTTGTGTTTAGTTTACTAGTTTTATTACTTGGCTTTAGTAATTTTATCTTTATAATATTTAAAAGTGCTTTGGTTAGAAGAAAGGGAATTTTACCCATACTCAAGATTTTTTCCATACTCAGGATTTTGTCAGCATAAAAGTTTAAGAAAATTACAAAATGAAATAAAATTTTGAATATATAATGAAGTGTTAGTATATTTTACATCAGAATACCACTATAAATAGTTCAGTAATTCAAATTTAAATCATATCGGTATTCTCTGGAAATCGCATTCATCCACATCTGCTATGCTTTAAATTTGTGTTTAGTTAACTAGTTTTATTACTTGGCTTCAGTAATTTTATTTTTATAGTACTTAAAAGTGCTTTGAATTGAAAAAAAAAAGGCATTTTTCCCATACTCGGGATTTTTTTGAGCATAAAAGTTTAAGAAAATTGCAAAGTTAAATAAAATTTTGAATATATAATGAAATGTTAATATATTTTACATCAGAATCCCATTATAAATAGTTCAGTAATGCAAATTTAAATCATTTCGGTATTTTCTGGAAATCACATCATTGTGCATTATGAAAAACCTTCTGGTGTTTCAGATTTCAAAGTTGGTAGCTATGTGTTCTATTGGAGTAACTATCCAAGTTGGTGTAAACAAATAATTATTTTTCATTTATTGATCTCTTAGAACTTGATTGTTACCCAAAATAGTAATGTTAACTGTTATTTAGTGTAACTTTTGTGTGTGGTAGAGAGCTTAAAGATTTATTGAATCTGAAAGGGAGTCATTTGAACTGTGCACTAAAACTAATGAATTCATTTTGTGTTTTTATTTTCATACTAGGTAAATGTTATTTTCAAAAAGAAGTTTAATCACTGTGAGCATGTATGCGGAATATGGTGTTATTGACGTATGTAATTTTTGGTACGTAAAGGAGCTAAAAAGATAAGAGGTTGAGCTCAAAAGGTTCTATGGTGAAATAATTTCCTTAATATTGGGTAATGCTGCCCAGTGCTTTTGCGTCGTAGAGTAGAGCAATGTGATCTTATTTATTTTATGTGATATTTTATTTAGGATATTTTAATTGATATATTGTATGTGATTGGGCCTGCAGCGTTTATTATGCATCAGGGTGCTTTCATTCATATTTTCTTATATTGTTGAATTTTTGCTTTTTTAGGATAAGTTCTTAGGCTATAAATTATTTTCCTTTTTGATGTTTGCATTGGTCTGTGCATGAATTATAGCAATATTGTTGCATATAATAAAATTGGAAAATAATACATAATGAATGGACATCTTAAAAATTGGTTGTTGTCGTAAAGTTGAAAAACTTTTAAATGAATTTTATACTCAATTCCATTTAGGAAAATTTGAGTATCACACTATTTGCAACATTTGTAAATCCAAAATTAAAAATATTTCCGTAAAAAAGACATTTACAGACTAATTATCATAACAGATTCCAAAAAATATTTTCATTCAAAATGTTTCTTAATAAATGAAAGACAGAGACCAAAGACTGTCAATGAACTTCGGAAAACTGTAAAATTACTCAATATTAAACAATCTAGGGGTTAGAAGAAAGATAATTAAATTATTAGCTAAATATGCAAGAAAAACATAAATATAAATATGTTTTAGTAGATTTATTAAATTTAAATGCAACAAATTATTTGGATAAAAATAAATAATTTATTAAAAAACCAGAAAAGTGTGCTAAGATGATTGTTTTTGACTGAAGTATGATAAAGAAAAAGGATTTTATACCTTAAAAAAGAAAGACCCTAAAACGCTTGATTTAAGAGGATTATTTAATCCTTATGGTATGTATGCATATAGAAAACAAAAACAAATACCCTAAAAAAAAAGTAAAAATTTAAAAAATACTAAATTTATACAATTTGAGATTTAATAAAGATGTTGACGAGTTTGAGGTGTCTGCTTTGTTGTCTGAACCTAAAAAACCCAAAAGATGCAGATATAAATTTAGCAAAAGGTTTTGGACCAGGATACAAGAATGTATAAAATATAACACTTAAAAAAGTAAAAGCATTAAAGGTTTAAAACCTGTTCAGTATTATAATATTTTAAGAGAATTACGTCCGTTTAAGATGTGATTCATTCGGACCTCAGTATCAAACCCATTGATGTTGTTATTAAAAAACTTAGTCAAAATTTATTCCTTAAAATTGAGCAGATTGATAACCGTGTACTTCAACAACTGCCTGCCTGCGATTCGCAGTTCACAGAAGCATACCTGCCAACTTTTACGAATTTTTCGTAATTTTTACGAAAATGCGTTTGTCTTTACGATTTTACGATCGTAATCCATTTTTTACGATTTTTTTCCTTTTTCAAGTGTTTTTAGTGATTTTTGTCGAAATTTTAGAATTTTTCGCCAATTCAGCGATTTTTGCCAATTGCATCGTGTTTTACCGCCAACTACCGACTACTTCGAATCCAGTAACCTGCGGTTTCTCCCAACTCGCCGCTTAACCAGCCAATCCAATGCGCTGAACTTGTTTCTCCCACTCTTTTCTTTGTGGGCGCCAGATTATTTTTTTCGCGTTCGCTTCAGCAGCAAGGGAATTACTCAGCTCGGACTCAGCGAGCGTGGATTGTCGCATTCTGTTTTTTTTTTTTTTTTGTTTGCATGTGCTACGAATTTTCTTAATACGTCGTTGTTACGAAATGAGTTCAAAAAAACCGTATTCTCAATATTTTCGGCCTGCCTACAAAGCCGAATTTCCAACAATTAAAGAATCCTTCAAAGGAAATAACTATGCATTTTGCAACGTGTGCGTGTGTGACTTCATAATAAGTCACGGTGGAAGAAGCGACATTGTGAAGCATGTTAAGTCTAAAAAGCATGAAGTTAATGCTTCGGCTTCGACAACGTCAAAGAAAGTGGATGATTTTTTTTCAAATTCGGCTACGAATTCGGATGCCTATGTCATTTTGGCAGAGTGTTTGTTTACTGCATTCCTCATCGAACACAACGTGCCGCTAAGCGCTGCCGATCACGCCGGTCAACTTTTCAGACGGATGTTTCCCGACTCCAAGATTGCTCAGAAATATGCTTGTGCTCGCACGAAAACATCTTCTATTGTGAACGAAATTGCTTGCGATGCACAAAGTAAAACGATAGCTGCACTCCAGAATTCAGCATTTTCGGTGTCAATCGATGGCAGCAACGACAGCGATTGGAAGCTTTACCCCATCGTTGTCACATATTTCTGTGATGTTTCTAATGAAATGAAAACTCATCTTTTGCGTCTTCCATTGTTAAATGGAGACGCTACGGGGGAAAATATTGCCTCCTTGGTAATTAATGAGTTGAAACAACTTAACATCCCAATATCAAACTGCATTTCATTTGGTGCAGATAATGCTCATGTCATGGTGGGTGACAAAAAGGGTGTAGCCTCTTTCCTCAAAAAAGAACAAAATGAATTAATTGTTATTGGATGCCCATGCCACTTAATTAATTTGGCAGCAGAAAAAGCTGCAGCTGCTTTACCATTAAATATTGACCAGCTTCTGATTGATGTGTTTTTCTATCTGGAAAAAAGTGTAAAAAGGAAAGAAAACCTAAAGAATTTCCAAGAACTGTGCTCTGGTGAAACGAGAAAAATTCTGAAACATGTATGCACGAGATGGTTATCCTTAGGCAGAGCGCTAGGAAGGTTTATTGAACAGTGGGATGCATTGCTAAAATATTTCCACGAAGAGACCAAAACGAAACCACAGATCCCATCAAATTTGTCGGCATATAAGATTCCGAAAACCAACTTTGCTTCTAATCAAAATGCTTTAAAAGGGAAAAGCCAACACACAGAATCAAACCCTTTAAAAAGAAAATGCTTAGAAGACTCCTCAAAGGTCAACTTTGTTAAAGAAGTTGAAGGGAAGAAGAAACAGTCTTCTATTAGCCGGGAGGAAAGGATTTTCTATCTTCTTTCTTCGGATTTGAACAAAGCATATTGTAGTTTTGTGTTAAGTACCATTAAGATTTTTGAAAGTGTAAATACCCTTCTACAATCAGCTTCGCCAAAATCTCCCCTGCTTATCCAAATTCTTAATGATCTTTTGAAAGAACTTTATACTAAGTTTGTAAAACCGTCCGTTGTGAAAAACAGTGTGTTGATTCGTGTTGCCTATAATAGTTTGGCAAATCAAAAGGATGACAATGATCTTATAATTGGAAATCAAACCAGAGAACTTGTAAATTCTTTGAAAGATCATGAGAAAAAAGAATTTTTTCAATGTGTTAGAAAGTACTTTTCCTCAGCCTGTGATTACATTGTAAGGAAGTTTCCTTTGCAAAATGAAGTTCTTTTAAATGCTGAAGTGGCAAATTTGAAACAAATTGAAAATTCATCTTTTGAAAAGATTCGTTTTTTTATTGATAAATTTCCATTTTTGTTAACAATTAAAGAAAATGAATGCCATAATGATGCTTTAGATGAACTACAGAACCAATTTTCTGCTGCACAGTTTGAAGACTTTACCAGTTCTGGAGAAGATAGACTTGATGTCCTCGTTGGTACCTTAAAAAGAGCTGATGGAACACCAAAATATGATAGACTAGCAAGAGTTTTATGTGCTATTCTCGTTATTCCACACAGTAATGCTGAGTGCGAGAGAGTCTTCGGTGTTGTGAAGAAAAACAAAACTATGTTTCGTTCTTCAATTTCACCAAGAACTCTATAAAACATTTTAATTGCTAAATGTTATGAGGAAACTAATTGTTATGACAGGAAATTTTCCAAAGAATTTTTGGCTAACGCCAAAAAACGCACTCTAAATTCATTACAATAATTTTTTGTGTAACATTAAGTTCTTGTTTTATGTTTCCTAATAAATTTTTTAGTTACTACTTAATTGAGATTTACTAATGTAAGTAGAATTTTCTTTTTTCTATTTGTATAAATTAAAATTATTTTTTTAATATCAAAGCATGATATTAATTCTTCGTGTTCTTCTGAATTTTGGAGAAATCTTCTGAATTTTTATCTTTAGAGGTTGGTAGGTATGCAGAAGCGTCCTCGATCTATCATTGGTCGGGAGTATAACATCTTTCCACCAGCTAAGAAGCGAAGACACGCATCTCTTGTCAGACACTCATACGCAATTAATTTCACCCACTATTGCCAGCGATTCACAAAATATTAGGACTACTAGTAATACCTCAAATGTGGGCACAAGCAATGCAGATAAGCAAACCATCAGTAAAACTACCAGTGAACAAGCGGATAATCCGCATATGGACACCACTAATGATGTGGACGATACTTCTGACAATACCAAGAATAATTCTGACAACAATAAGGCGTCAGCACCAAAATCTAACCGACTCCCACCCATTATACTTAAGCAAAATAAATTTACTTATAGTAAATTACGAAAAATACTCATGCAACAAAAATATGACTTTATTGGTCAAACTATCCCAGACGGGATTAAAGTCACTACTTCTGATCCGGACAGCAATAGAGGAATAGTAAGAACACTCAAAGAGCTTGGGGTGGAACACCATTCGTACATTCTCCCCCAAGATAAAAATCTCAAAGTTGTGATAAAAGGGTTATCACGCAATACTGAAATTGAGGAAATTAAGGAAAATTTAGATGCTTTAAACTACACTGTTATTGATTTAAAACAGATGACCAGACGCAGGAATGGAGATGTCACACAACTCCCATTATTTCTGTTGACACTACCAAAAACAGTGGAATCAGGGAAAATCTACTCGGAAAAATTTTTATGCGGATTAAGAACCACTTTTGTTGAATATAAGGGTCGGCAAGGCCCTATTCAATGTTTTAAATGTCAGGGTTTCAACCACACGCAGGCTGGTTGTAATTACCAACCTCGCTGTGTGCGCAAAATCATGAATCCCGGGATTGCCCGGATAAAAACAAACAGGATAAGCCGTTATGCTACGCGAACTGCGGTGAGAATCATACATCGAGCTTCAAAGGATGTGTGAAGTTTCTCAAACGTAAAGAGGAAAAACAAAAAACATATTCCAGCAGAGTTATTGAGGGAAAATCCTACGCCCAGGCGTTATCGTCGGGCACTTATAATGAAACTATCAGCGAGGCTAAAAAGATATTTTCGGATCTGGCAGAGTTAGTCTCTATCATCAAAAATGCAGGTTTTATTCAAATCACCCAACAAATTAAACAGGCCAACAACACTAATCAGAAAAATTCTTCAAATATACATACAGATAATGGGCCATCACAATCTAACTAAAGCTCCAATACAAATCATGATCTGGAATGTACGAAGCATTCTCCCTAAGCTACAGGAGCTCCAAAACTTTCTTATTACTAATGACATTGACGTTGCTATGATCACAGAGACGCACGTCAATCCCTGTAATCGCATGAATATAGCGAACTATAGATGTTATCGCTGTGATAGACTCAGCTACAGAGGTGGAGGTACAGCTATTTTTGTCAAGAACTCTCTACAATCATGCTATATCAGTGAAGACCGTAGAAACGGCCACGAATTAATTACCGTCTCAGTCTTATTGCCAGCATTTGGCATAGTGTATATCAGTGCCATGTACAATCCTCCTAGAAACTCACTGGATGAGAACCTTTTAGCAGATTTACTCCCTACAGACAAGCCAGTTATTCTTGCGGGCGATTTAAACGCTAAGAATGTCGAATGGAACTGCAGACGGACTAACAGTAATGGCATTACGCTATTTAATTTTATTAACAATCATCCAGTATACTTCTATGCTCCCTCAGAGTTTACGTATCTTCCTAACCATGTTAGTAGAGGGGACGTCCTTGACATTCTGATTTCTACTGCCTCTATTCCCATTTACTTAGACACATAAATGGAACTGACTTCTGATCATATACCTGTAGTTGCCACATTAGGCACGAACAAAATTTCTGATACTAAATTTATCAAAAGGACGGACTGGAAGATCTTTAATGAATTTCTCGTAAATAACCCGCCACTTATTCAATCTTTGAAAACTACTTCAGATATTGAACTAATGTGGACGCCCTCACTAGAAGAATTCAAAGTGCATATAACCTTGCGACGAAAAAACTCCCGGTGGAGCAAAATCCTGAAATACTCCCCCACTACGTTAGACAACAAATCAAAGAATTATATATATTTTTGAACTCCGGATCTTTTTTGAGTTCGGCTATTACTGTTTCACGAAAATCTAATACTTTGGATGTCAGCATGGCTATCTTAACTATATTTCCATTTTCATCTAAGTTAATTCTGCTTAAAGCATCTGCCACAACATTTTCTTTTCCCGGCGTATGTTTAATTATTAGGTTATATTCCTGTAATTTGAGAGCCCACCTTATTAATCTGGGTGATAAATTCTTTCCAGAATAGAGTCTAGTGAACGCCGCGTGGTCGGTATATACAGTTACTGGAAAACTTCCAAAGAACACACAAAATTTCTGTACTGATGATAACACTGCGAGAGTTTCTCTTTCCGTTGCGGAATAGTTTCTCTGGGTATCATTTAATGTTCGACTGAAAAAGGCGACGGGTTGACCATTTTGGGAAAGCACTGCGCCAATCGCAAAATCTGAAGCGTCCGCTGAAATCTCTAATCCTTTATCCCCTTCTGGAAATTTTAAGACGGGAGCTTGAGTCAATGCGTCTTTCAATTTTTGAAACGCCAAGTTGGCTTCTGCTGACCACGAAAACCTAGCTTTCTTTCTTTTCAACTTTAGCAGTGGCTCAGCTATTTTTGCAAAGTCTTTAATGAAGGACCGATAGTATGAACACATCCCAAGAAACGACGATAATTTCTTCGCTGTTTTAGGAACAGGATAATTTTTAATAGCTATTATTTTTGATTGATCCGTTTCGATTCCCTTTTGGGAAATTTTAAATCCTAAATAGCGTAACTCTTTTGCGGCAAATTTACATTTAGACGCATTTATCTTTAAACCAGCTTCATTTAACAATGAAAACACTTTTCTTAAATCTTGTAGGGGTTGTTCTAGATTACTACTTGTAATTATAATATTGTCTAAATATATGAACAGGTTTTAACAAGGACCGGTCTTAAGACGATGTCCGTACATCTTTGGAACGTTGCCGGCGCGCCGGATAAACCAAAAGGCATTCTAAGAAATGCGTACGTGCCAGACTTAGTTATGAACGCGATTTTGTGTACGTCTTCGGGTTTTACCCCAATCTGAAAATAGCCACTCGTCAGATCTAACGTAGTCATGTATTTTGTAGACGAAATATTTCGAATTATTTCTTCGATTGTCGGCAACGGATATACAGGATATTTTGTAACGGAATTTAACTTGCGATAATCTATATCAAAACGCCACCGCTTCGGGTGCGTAATCGGATAATCATTATTTTTCCTACACAGGACAACGGGGCTAGCATAACTGCTAGAAATTGGCGTGATGATTTTATTCTTTAACATCTCTTTAATATGATATTCAATTATTTCTTCTTTGACATTATCGTAGCGGTAGGCCTTTTTCCTAACTGGCTGAGCATCCCCCGTTCCAATACTATGATTTACGACCTGCGTGAAAGCCGGTACATCGCTAAATAAATTCGAAAAGTCACTTACCAAGCCCTGGAGGTTTTCTTTTTCTTCTGCCGGTAAATGCTGCAAGTCCAGCTGTGGGGGCTTATCATTGTTGGTTTCTATTGGTTTCATATTTAACGTAAACTCTCCCCCTTTGAAATCAATTTTTGCTTCTGCCAAACTAAAAAAGTCCACACCTAGAATAATACATGTTTGCAGGTTTCGCACAATATAAAATAAGATTTTTACCTGCTCGTCGTTGATACGCACGAACAAGGGTACTTTGCCTAAACAGCTACACTTCTCCCCTTGGGCCGCTATGACATCCGTGTCTCTTGCACTAAAAATTCTGCAACGGCTAAAGTGCTTCTTGAAAAATCTTTCCGATATAAAGCTGGTTTGGGCTCCTGTATCTAAGAGAGCCGTCGCCGGTATGTTGTTAATTAGAACTTCAATCTTCGGTAAACTCAGATTCTTCACGACCACGGTGTTTAAATTAATTGTGAAGGGTTTTGCGCTGCTTCGGACTTCTTCACCTTCCTCGAAGAAATCCATCTTAGTTTAAATCCTTATTCTGGTTGCCCTCGGTATCTTTGCTTGTTCTTCTATTGAATTCCCTTCGTTCGCTACTCGATTTAGGAGACACATCGTTCTTCGGCCATTGCTTCGCCTTATTTCCGTAACTTTGATTTTGCTTCAGCTGGGGTCTTGGCGAACTCCACTGACTTCTTCGCTCAAATTGGCGTCGTCGCTCGTTGTCGGCTGTTCTTCGGCTTTCAAATTGTACTGCGAGCTCAAATAATCTGTCTAACGTCGTTGG
>KK116573.1:0-89253 GCA_000611955.2 Stegodyphus mimosarum
TCCAAGATGGCGGAGGCCACGCCCCTTTTCTGTGACGTCACTTCCGCCGCCCGGTTACGGGCGGTTACTACTTACGTTTAGTCGCAGGACTTAGACTAACATCAGCATCTGACTCTACTAAGAACCGCAGTCCTGTGTTTTTGTCTTTTACAAATAAACAAACGGCTAATCTTTGGAATATGGTAACAACTAGTTTGGCGACATTTTGGTAAGGCGATACCATTTTTAATGTTTAAGGCTAGGACCCTTTTTAATGTTTGCCTTATAAATTCGCAGGTGACTTTTATAATGGATAATTTAGAGGGAAAAGAAAAGTAATGTAATTTCTTGCATATTTTATTTATTTTATACTTGCAAATGTTCATCCTTGGAAAGGGTATATGCAAGCTGAACATATAAAATATACATACTTTTTAACGATCAGGTAATTTCATATATGTCCTTTTTACCTACTTCAAAGATTCACAAAATTTTCCTGCATTTTTGTGCACATTTTTCTAATTTATGAGAAAAATTATTTACATGTTTCATAAATAAATTTGCCCTGTAAAAACAAATTTCTGTGCACGTTTGTTCCACTACTTTTCGGAAAATTCCGATCGTGATTTTAGCTAATAAGCACTTGAAAACAATTTCGCACCTAATCTTCGTCATGATTAAGCACTTTTGTTCCATAAAAATTCTAGCATAAACGTAATTCGGCTAGCAGATTGTTGGAAAAAATGTTGAGTTAAAAAAAAAAAAAAATGGCGTCCCCCAAAAAAACTGGCAGGTTGCTGTAGCAAGGTTGCTCGCCAAATTTTCGCCAAAAAACCGCCAAGTTACCATAATCCGAAGATTAACCCAATTATAAATTGTACGCCTATTATGGATCTTCAGTTAGTACCATGTAATACAATGCAAATAAAATCTTGCTATAAAATAAAAAGATTACCATATCAACATCAAATATAATTTTTATTCACCAGCTCCGTAGTCGGAAAAATCTCATCTACTATTTTTAATAAAACAAATCGGATTGTAAAGATAAAAACTGTTGCCAAAAACGATAATAAAATAATATGCAAAGTAAACATTTATAATTATTAAAGTATTATGAGTATTAAAATATTGTGAGTTACTTTCAAACTAATTATTTATATTTTATACCGTTACAGATATATGTTTAAGTTATGCAGTTTTGGTGAAAAATTTAAATTTGTTATGGAAGTCAATGGTCAGGAACATATTTGCTTAGGCATACATAGAATTAATGATCATAACATCCTACAAGAATTAAAAGGAATGAATATTTTTGTAACCAATTCTTATATGAATAAGAAGCTTTGTCTTTTCGAAAAAGATGTTAATAAAATTCATATCTTATTGGGCTCTGACACTGTGGGAAAATTATTAACTGGTAATGTAAAACAACTTTCTGATGGTCTCACTACAGTAGAAACTCATTTAGGGTGGACAATTTTAGGAACATTTGAACGTAAATCTGACTTTGAAGTAAAACATCCTCTGTTGGTGCACTCTTTGCTTACGAAATCTTGAAAAAATGTCAGATTTATGGGAATTAGATTCGCTAGGCATAAAAGATCCCAGTGAAAAACGAACAAAATTAGAATTACAGGATCTTGCTTTGAAGCATTTTGAAAACACGGTAGCTAGAAATAAAGAAGGCAGGTACATTGTTTGCATTCCTTGGATTGAGGGCCATGAAAAGCTTGGAGATAGTTTTGAACTGGCTAAAAAACGATTGAAGAAGAGTATGAGATCTTTGAGAACTGCAGGAAGATTAAATGATTATGAACATGTATTTGATGAATGGGAAAAGGAGCGGATAATCGAAAAGGTCGATTTGAATGAGTCTAACAAAACTGGGAAATTTTATTACTTACCCCATCGACCAGTGTTTAAAGAAAATTCTACAACTAAGGCTCGACCTGTTTTTGATGGTTCTGCTCGACAGGGAAGTTTTAATTCTCTCGATGATTGTGTAGAAAAGGGCCCCAATCTCATTGACCATTTCCTACGCTTCTTGTGGTGGTTAGGAGGAAATCCTGAGAAGTTTGTGATATACCGGCATTGCCGCGTTGCTTTTGGCCTTTCGTGCAGCCCATTTTTATTAGCGACAGTTTTAAATTATCATCTAAAGAATGCACCTAACCGTTTGAAAATGGCAGCTGAGAAACTGAAAGATTCTAGTATGTGGACAACTGCGTTACGAGTGTAAACTCAATTGAAGAACTAGAGTCTTTCCAACGAGATGCCAAAGAACTGTTAGCTATGGGAAAGTTTGATTTGCGTGGCTGGCTTCACAGTGAAGTGTGTGGTCAAAATTTTGAAAGAAAAATTGAACATCAAAAATCAGATCTACCTGAAGTGATGGTATTGGGGATTGCATGGAATTTAGAAGAGGATTCCCTGTCTGTCACATACAGAGAAACAGAGGGAAAAGGAGAATTCATTACAAAAAGGAAAATCTTTCCGTTAGATATCGAATTTTTGACCCGATCGGAGTCACTTGCCCTGTTACTTTAATTCCCAAATTACTGTTGCAGGAATCTGGAAAAAAAATAGGAGCTTTGTGAGACTCTAAACTGCGTTTAGACATAGAAAAGAAATTTGAAAGTTGGAAAAACAGCTTGTAGATCTAGAAAACATAAAAATTCCTCGAAGGCTTTCGAGCTTCGACCTTAAGAATGTCAACGTATCGTTACAAATTTTTTGTGATGCCCCTAAATTGGCTTATGCTACTTGTGTCTTTCTTCAAACTGAAAGGGATGGTGAAGTAATGTGCCAATTGATTCAAGCGAGATCGAAGGTCGCACTGTCAAAGGGAATTTCAATTCCAAGGTTAGAGTTATTAGCTTGTACGATTGGCGTAAGGTTGGCTACGTCAATAAAGAAAGATTTGCGCATGGAAGATGTATCATTAGTGTTTTGGACAGATTCGACAGATGTTCTTTTCTGGATAAAAAAGGAAGGTCCTTGGGCGATTTTCGTAGCCAATAGAGTAGAAGAAATAAGAACACTATCGTCTAACGAAAGTTGGAGATATATACCAGGTATACTGAACCCTGCTGATCTCCCCTCGCAAGAATGTGCCGTGAGAACTCTTATCAAAGAAAGTTGGTGGGAAAGACCGTCTTGGCTCATAAAAAAGGAAGAAGAATGGCCCAAATTGGAACACATTCCAAATATGGAGGTAGTTAATTCAGAAGAGAAGAAAACTATTGTAACGGCAGTTTCCGTGCAATGCAAAGAAAAGTATTACTATCGTTATTCATCTTACGTTAAAGTTGTAAGAATTACAGCGTCAGTTATAACAAATATGAAGAAATTAAAAGATCGTAGAACAACAGAGGGTTTGATGACTGAGGAAATCAAAAGGACTGAACGTATTTTGCTAAAGCAAGTACAGAAGGATGCGTTCAGTAATGAGACTAACAAGTGATTAAATTCTTTACAAATAATTAAAGACAATGGTATTTTGAGATTAAAAACAAAAATATGTTTCAGAGAAGATCATGAAGAATTCCGTTTGCCTATTATACTTCCATCCCATTATCCAGTTGTGAAAACCCTCATTATTTATAAACACGAAAGTTTAGAACATGCCGGAATACAAATGCTTATGAGCCATCTTAGAGAGAATTATTGGATTCTGAAAACTAGAAAAACTATTAAAGAAGTAATCAGGTCTTGTATCATCTGCAATAGGTTTAAGACGAAACCGGTAACTGTATCAGAAGGACTTTTACCTCAAGATCGTGTAAGAGATGCCGCAGTTTTTGAAAGTATAGGAGTGGATCTTCCAGGTCCTCTTATTCTCAAAGGAGGAAGTAAAGGTTGGATTTTGATCCTGACTTGTGCAGTATACCGTGCAGTACATCTCGAATTGTTAACCTTAGTCTCGACTGAAAATTTTATTCTTGGTTTGAGGAGATTTATAGCACGCCGTGGAAGATCAGCTTTCACTTATTCAGACAATGGTTCTAATTTCAAAGGCACTTCTAGGCTATTAGAGAAAGTGGATTTAGAGAAACTGAAGAACATAGAGGGGCTAAATCCAATCACATGGAAATTCATACCTCCTAACGCCCCCTGGTGGGGAGGCTTTTGGGAGAGGCTGGTTCGACTGATGAAGAGAATTTTAAGGAAAACTTTAGGAAAAAAGTCTTTAACTCATGAAGAAATGAATATTGTTCTATGCGATTGTGAAAGCGTTATTAACTCAAGATCGCTGACTTATATTTCGGAAGATCCCGAAGATTTGGAACCTCTGACTCCTGCAATGTTCTTACAAGATATTAGAAAAATCGGCGTACTCGAGTTTGACAATATTGAGGCAAATAAGTTAAAAAATAAATTTCCATAGCGTGTTAGAGTGAAAAGGGATTTAAGAAAGCGTTTTAGAACTGAGTATCTAGGGAAATTGAGAGAAGCATATAAGGTAAAAAGAGAAAGTATTTTAAATGAAGGAGAAATAGTTTTGTTAGGAAATGGTCATATCATAAGTCTAGCAGCTAACCGTCTAGGTTTAGCAGCAACTCTCCAGTTGTGTGTTTATATAAGTTATATATATATGTTTTTTCCACCTTTAGTGTTTATATAATACACAGTATTGTGCCTCACAGGTTGATCGGGATCCGATAATTTAGTAATATTAAGATATCGTAACAGTAATTTACCAAATACATTTTCAACACAAGAGGATTTTATAGACAAACTATTACAAGTATTTAATTTGGCAGGTACTTTAAAATTCGTTGTTAAATTAGTTAGGCGCTTATTACATAAATCAAAATATAAATTGAAGAAATACAAAAAATCTCACCTATGATCGAGCACGTAACATTCCAAATATAAAAGGAGAAAGTATAAACCAAAATTAACAGTTATTGTTTTGCGACCATAGTCATTAATGGATGATCCATTTGCAGCAACAAAAGTTTGGAGTACTGGTTTTTCAGTTCAGATTTATTGGTAACAATTAAATTGTCATCACTACCTGAATCTATTAGAAAACACCTACCTGTTGATCCGTCTGTAATGAAAAGGCGACGCAATGTATGAGGGTGGGAAGAGTCGGTCGCCTCTACTCTTCCTTTTTCAAGTTTTACTTGTAGGAGCACGGTGAAACACACTTTTTTGCATTGTTCTGTATTTTTCGATGATAGGAGCACAACTTGATGTCACGCGATTTGGAACGTCTGCGGCCAAAAAAATTGGTACGAGATGAACTCCTGGAACGACGAAGTTTGGACACTTCTTTTCAAAGAGCTTTGATTTCTTCACGAAGTTGAACCGAAGAGAAACAGCTGGCATTTGCCGAATAAGATTCGTTGTTAGAAACGATGGAGGATATATTCGTGTTGTTTATAGCCAAAATTCGATCAATTACTTCTGCAGCATCATCCGAAGTAAGAGGACAGATAGAAGCTAATATAGTTTGAACAGGAACAGGCATCGCTTGAGAGTTCAAATAAAAGTGAATTGTCTGTATTGTGAATCTCTGCGCAATGTTTCATATTACGAAGAAGTTCGCTGGGCTTTTGATCATTGAGCGGCGAATCTCTTGAGTCTTCGATTCTGAAGATTTTTTGATAATTTTTGATTTCAGATCCTCATTGGGATTAACTTTACCGGGCTGAACAATGACATCATAAACAACAGTGGCAATATTAGGTGGTAAGTGAGCTACGACATAGTTGGATTTTGTCTTTTGCTCCGTTATTTGTTTAGGAGCTGCTAATTCGCACGTTGATTCCAACATGTGAAACCAAAGAAATGGATCAACTTGAATAAAATGTGGAACCATTACGGCAGAAGTTTCGGATTCAGCCATTTTTTTTCAGATGGAATACACGTAAGCGGGAAGAATCAAAACCAAAATTATCCGTTACTGTAGAATATTTCACGTCCTAAAGTCACCATTAAAGGTGATATTGGTTGATTTGATTCCTGGTTATGGATGAAATAGCATAGAACAGTATTTGATATAAAAATATATTTTATTACACACAAAAAAATGAGATTCGCACTGAGAACATGGAAATCTTTCTACTCCAACGGCACACCCCAAAAGATACTCTGAGGCGAGAGAAAAATTGTGACGTAAAACATAACAAGTGATGTACGCCTCTTGCGGATTGGCGGATGCGGCGCCTCTCGCTCGCATGAATGAAGTGCAACAGAGCATGCCCCCAGTGATGAAGTCACGGTTACACATTATAATAAACATTTATAATTATACAAAAAAATAATTATATAATACTAAATTAGTGAAATATAGAAAATGAAGTACAATATAATAAAAGTATGATATATGTGGTTAAAAATGCAGTAGAAACATACGCATAATACAAAATGTTTAGTACAAGTTTCTACTCCAGCAGTGCATTCATTCTGTGACTAAATACTTGGGAAATGGGACCTTACGTCTACGTTTAGTGGTAGATGTTTGATTAAAGCATCGTGGGGAGGGAGCTGAAGAGGTAAAAACGGGATATGAGTAATGTCATCTGGCAGATGGTAAGGAGGATTTACGCGATCAATTGAAACTGAAGTACGTTTTCGGAACAGCATTTGATATAAAAATATATTTTATTATACACAGAAAAATGAGATTTGCACTGAGTGGCAGTCTTTCTAATTCAACGGCACACGTTGAAAGATTCTCTGAGGCGAGAGAGAAATTGTGACGTAAAACATAACAAGTGATGTATGCCCTTGCTGATTGGCTAATGCAGTGCCTCTCGCTCGCATAAATGAAGTGCTACAGTTGAACAGGAAGTAGAAAAAATATTGTAAACAACCTTCAACTGCTTTCCATTTCCTGTCTGTGCCGATTGATAGTTAGTTTGGTTACAAATATGTTAGTAGCTGATATGTTAGTTTTATTGTCCTTAATAAAATATTGCAAGTTCAGTGACACTTGATGCATTGATGAGAAAGGAGCAGTATGACCACCTGTAATACTTTGATAACGTTTATAAATTTTTGGTCCTCTGGTACATTTATGAATAAAATCTTGAGTTTTTTCTTCTTTTCGAATAATAATGAAATGAGCGTTAAATGTATGAGTTTAATATTTTTGTCCTCTTTCAGTTCCTCATATGTCTTATTCAGTAAAAACATGTATTATTTCCTTCTCTTTCTCGCTGTTTATTTTCTTCTCTCCTGTTTCATGTTCATAAAATCAGGAGCGTCGTTTCAGTGCATGCCTATAAATTTAAAACTGGATTAAAATAATAGTTTTTTAACTCATTCATGTCAGATATAAGTGGGGCTAGACACTGTATATTCATCATTGGTAGTGCCAACAACGTCTAGAAGAATAACGCCTGAGCACAAGCAGCTGAGTGGCATAGATGCTGACTGGTCAGTGACGTCGCGAAGAGAAGACCGACGCAAAGCAGCGGAAAGCTTCTTTCTCCCACAATTATCCAGCGATGGATCAAGGCATTTGTTTTGATTCCCGAGTGCCTTTGCAATTAATTGCAATTACCTCTTTATCCTTGCTAATAAGAATAGAAATTGAAGAGAGAGCATTCATTAAGCAGTGGTCGGCACACTCTTCAGTCAACAGAGCCAATTATCAACAGTTCAAAGACTGAAATTTCTTATGAGAGCCACATTTCTTAAACTTAAGTTATATAGGTAGGTGTATTGTTATTCACTTAATTAGAGTACACTTATTCTGCCTTTTACTAAAAACGTCCTCGATCTGACGAACAAACTTGCGACCTTCTTTCGAACTTGAGAAGTCGACCCTCTTCCAACTTTCCCATCCACATTTATCTTGTGTACTTGTTTCGTGTATCTTCTTTCGTTCATCTTCTATCTATGTCCAAACCATCGTAACATACCTTTCTTAATTGTCAATCCTACATCTTTTTTCACTTCATAACACTCCCTAAAATTAACTTAATATTTCAGTTTTTAAGTCTTAGTTAAACTATATAGGTATGTCGAATAAAACTTGATATTACACTTAATAAAGGTACTATCTATTGATAACATAAAATTGTAAGGTATCCAAAAACTTAAATCATGATAATGACGAACAAACACAAATATGACCAATAGTCTCGCATCTCCTTAGAAAGTTTGTGTAACTCAGATTTCAATGTTGTTGTTTTTAATTTTAAGCATGGTTCCAAGTTCTCATCAATAAAACGACTTCTCAATTTACTCTTGATAAGGTTCATACTTGAAAATGATTGTTCGCATGAATATGTAGATCCGAATAAGGAAAGAACAGCAAGAGCTAGTTTTTTCAGCTGATTATGTGAGTCAGGAATACTATTCCATGTGTTTAAAATCAACATATCTTCCTTCTCTAGGTCTTTCAAAGCAGACCACTGGCTCTGTGGTAAGCTGACATTTGTTTTTCTCCAATTTTTCTATATTAGCGTCAAGAAGTTTAGATTTCGAGCTAAATAATTCTTTGTTTTTCAAATCCAGCAAATGGATTTCAAAATTACCGATGTCAGTATTAAAAAAAGAAAAAATTAACTATATTACAATAGTAGTAAGAGGTTTTCCTAACAAAGGCTAACGTCTCTTTACCGTTTCTGAATTCCTGAAACCTACTGAAAAAAACTTCTCTCATATTTAAAACTGTTGTTTTGAAATAGCAAATGTCAATATCAGAATTATTTCTTGGCAATATTTCAACAGGCTTGAAAAGTGAATCAAAGTTTCTCTTTCAAAATCTTACGCAAAAAGGTATTATTTATTTTCAAATTAAATTACTTCTAACATCGAAAAAATTGCCTTTCTTTTTCCCTGTAGTTCTTGATGAATCTGAGTTAGATGAGACGTAACGTCTACCATGAAATGAAACTTCTGGATCCACTGATCGTTCGTTAGTTCTAGATAACAAGCACCTCTTTTCAAGGAGAAATGTTTTAATTTCTGTTACTAAGGGTGCGAAACGTTTCAAAATATTTCCTCTTGGTAACCAACGTATGTTATGCAGCATAAGATCTGCATATTCACTCTCCATTTCAACTGAAAATTTTTTAAAGTGGCGATGATTAAGAGGTTTAGATATATTGGAGTTGATAATCTTAATCACCAATTCTATAACTTTGCAAATTTCTTCTGCAAATGTCTGCGTAGAAAGCGCTTCTTGATGAATGATACAATAGTAAGTAAGTATCTCGTAATTGCTGTTTTCTTTCAAAATAGCAACAAACCCGTTTTTTACGCCGAACATATTTTTGTCCCTTCTTTTGCAATTGAGGCAATTTTATCGAGTGAAATATGGTGTTTTTCAATGCATACAATTACAACATTTGCTATATCCTCTCCACGTGTTAACCTTTGAGTGGCAATAATCCTTCAAGTTCTTCTTTGGGACCCGTAGATGAAATAAGTCGTACAAAAAGTGAAACCTGCTGTAGCATTAATGTCACAGGACTCGTTAACTGCTATTGATAAAGCTGAAATCAATTTAAGATCTTCTACTTGTTGGTTGGCTATATTCGAAGACATTTTGACTGTTCTGTCTTTCACTGCTTTCGCAAACAATGGTAACCCTTTAAGTTTTTTAAAATATCCGCTTTGTTCTTAAAATCTCGAAATAGCCTTTCGGATGCATTTATAAAACAACTTTTTATGTATTCGCCGTCTGTATATAGTTTCCTTCTTTTAGCAATCTCTTCACTAATCACAAAACTTGAAATATTAATATTATTGGAAGATTACATTACAAATAAATACAATTAAATACAAAACTTGATTTTTCTTGATTTAGCAGTAACTCACACTTGATACTGTCAATGGATGAATTGCCGTATATTGCCAAACATACCAGGCATCTCTCGGATGGTTCTAGCATCTGCAGATATCTGGCCAATAAGTTCTTCATCGGAATCGATGGGAATTAGATCGTAGATAAGACTCTTCACGTGACCTCAGAGGAAAACGTCCAAATATGATAGATCGAGTGAACGATTGGGACTTTACGAAAATCCAGCGTTTCGCATACATAGCATCCAGGGCGTTACGTACATTTACATCGCAATGGGCTCATGTCCCGTCGTGATGGAAACATGGGAATCTTTTTATGTCTGCTGCAACAAGGTTCAGTAGTTCGAGAAGCACCTCTAAGTGCGCAAAATATGAATAACCGTCAACGTGATGCGACAGTAGGTATGGACCTATGAGTTGGCTGTGCATCACTAAGACCCAAATATTTACTCTGTAACCAAGCTGGAACAACCCTGGGTTCGTGGCCTGTGGATTATTAGTTGTCCAGACATAATCCAGTTATGGATATTCGATATGTCTTTCGGTGAAAAGTGCATTCGGCAGTGAATAACGCATGTGATGAAAAATCCGGATCCACGACGGTCTGTTGCAAAGGCGGGATAAATACTTTATATCGTGAATTTGGCCATCCCTATTTTATATCTAAATCATTCGGACGATGCAAATAATTAGATATTCTACAACGAGTTTTGGCAGCGACTGGGCTTCGTGCCAAGTACAAGGGTGTAATCATCAGAGTACTCTGGTGATACACCCTTCAAATCCTTCTGATTATTCTTTAAGCATGCTGATCTTAGCTCAGGCAGCGAATTATTTCTGATACATGAATTACAGCTGTTGATGAATAGGGAGATTATAGTCTCATAAGATAGCGCCAATAAATGTGCTCACTTAGTTGTTTTTTACAACTGACTTTCCGAAGTTCATGATGACATTCTCTCGCAGTTTTACCTAGATAACTTCAAACTTGACCCACAGCATCGCTCATGGGGACATTTCAGCAGGGGTGGAGAGTAAAAACTGAGAGGGGCTTTAAATTCCTTGATATTCATACGATTACCTAAAATAGTGATCTGTTTATTCAAACTATTTTACTATTATGCCCATTATAACAGAAAAATTTCCATTTGGCAATCGAAATTGATGCAAATGCATAATATCCATTAAAAAGTCTTGAAGGAAGCTTCTTCAAGGTACTTAATGTTTTTACTTCGCAGATTTCATATCCCAATAAAATAGAAAGTATTGCTTCTTGAGGTAAATACTGTTCAAGCTTCGTACGTAAGTGATCTGATAACATAAATGCACAACAGTCGTGTCTTTTCTCTAAGAAATAAAAGCATGGATCTCCACGTGGCATACATATACAAAGAAATAATATAACAATTGTTTATTCTACCATCTGCATCTGTCTTTTTATATAATTCGTTTTAAATATAAGATTTTATATTCTCTATCATTAATTTTCGGAGGATTAATATCTGAAATGTCAGGCTTATCGTAACTGTTTCTCTAAAAATTGTTTCAGGTGTTAAATTGAAATCTCCTTACCAGATTGCAATTTCTTTTTAATCGTAATACTTTTATAATTTTGATTTATATTTATTTAATTTTTAATACATATTTTTAATTTAAATTTCATTTTATTCTTCGATATTTTATGCTAAACTTTTGAAGGTATTAGACTGTGGAGTTTTCAAGTCACAATTTTCTTTTTTTAAACTTTAATGCCTTTGAAGTTAAACATTATTTTTTTTAATCTAATATGACTTTGAATTAAAATTTTTCAAGAATTCAAATTAACACGTTAACATGTGTTTACCTGATATATTTTTTTCTTTACTAAAAATGTTTCTAAAACTCTTAACGAATTCAAGTTTAATTACATGCGGTTAATGCGGTGAAAAGACTGAAATATAAATTTGAAATGGTTAGATGTATAATTGTCTTGAATATGTATCCATGTTATATTTTATCATTCTTACGTAAATGAGTTGTATTTTTAATATCAAAGACAGAATGGAAACCACGAAAATTAGCAATGCAATTTTAACTAAGCAATTTTACTCAAATTCCTCGACCACAATGCTATTCGAACCTATAGGTTCTATAGAATTATAGTAACCATTTGTATTTTGTTCATAAACATAAAAACAGCGAGTATATGCTTATCAAACGAAAGTTTATTTATTTATTTATTTTTACTTTTCCCCACAAATTACCAAGCTTATTATTTATATTTACACTTACTTATTATACCAATATTATTTATATTGAAACTTATTATACCATTATAACTACCAAGCTTATTATTTATATTGTGATTGCTTTTTGGAGAGGAAACAATTCACAATTTTGAGAATAATCTAAAGCAAAAATCTGTGCACATTTTATTAGCCCAACGGAGCGTTAGCTCAGAAGCGCTATTAATTTCGTTTTGGCATTTTGCGTCGATTCGCTGTAAATCTCCGTATCACTTTCAAACTGTTGCCACCAAATATTATCGCCCTGTGTTATATTTAAAGAGATTAAATAATGAAGAATCTCCATAAATGCGTGTATAGCTCCTGCATTGTGATAAAACAACGGAGAACCATCAAATTTTGAATAACGTAATCCTCCTCCGAATATGGGCATCTGAAAGCCCAAATCTGGAATTTGGAATTTTTTTTATTATCGATTTCACATTTTGTAACACTTGACGAATTTTTATTAAGAAACTCAACGATTTCAAAGCGAGCAATGGCAACACTGTAAGGGAATTTTTTGTCTCCAGCGTGCGCGACTGTGTACCGGAAATTCTAAAGATATGCTCATTTTAAAATTATTTTGCGATATTGCTATTGAATTGAATTTTATGGTTTAAGTGCGAAGAATATTATATTTAATAAATAAATAAAGTAACACAGAAAACGTTAAACAAACGCCCCTTTTGGCGTAATATAAAATATGAAAGCCTTCAGATTTATAATATTATTTTATAAATAATAATAATAAAAATAAAACCTGAAAGCTTTCAGATTTTATTATTATTATCATTTTTTATTTGTTAGTTTTAGTTCATAACATGTAGTAAAATGATAAGAGTATAGGAAAGAATTTAGTATTTAACTTTTCAAACGTCGTCAAACGACATATGATACGTGCTAAGCGTTACTAATATATTACTCCCATAAAATGAATACCAGTTATTCCTTTTTAATATGGAAAATCTTCAAATATGAGGCAATGTGTGGGCACTAAATAGTTTACTTTATGTCACTTTATAATCAGAGGTAATTTAATTTTTTTTTAATTTTATAATTAGAGGTAATGTTTATTCAATTTTTTAAAGTGAATGCGTAAATGTAAGTCAGAATCAGTTAACTATATTTAAAGTCGGCAGAAAATAATTTTATAATCATCCTGCCCATTTTAATAATAAGTATTTGCAATTTGCTCGTTACTTTATGCTGTTAAATTTTGCAAAAAAAGTATTCTTAATGCGTAAAGAGGCTGCATTTTGTATAAACTAACATTACATCTACTAAGAAAGTATTTCAGGTGAAAATTATGATAGGATATATTTCTAAATTAAGGATGCTTTAAAAATAAGATAATTTTTCCCCAAATGTAAAAACTACCATGCGAAAATTTCAAATTATTATTTGAAGCTTAAAATTTTCACCTAATATCAAGAGATTTCTCCCTTTGAATCCCCTGAATCACAAATTAAAAAAGTTCTGCTGAAGTTTCTGAATTGTTTTGCGAATGTTACTTTCACGTCGCTGGAGGCTATAGTTAACTAAACTACGGACTCTGTTTTGACGCATGCAGAACAACAGGAATATACAAAATGTTATTTACAACCCTCATTATTTGACAATGATGCCTTGCACCTGCTACCTTGATCGAATGCACGATCGGTTTTTCGTCCAGCAACCGCCGAAGCGGACCGTCGGGTAGTGGCGCGTGCCATGTTTTATTGAGTAACCATGGGAACGAGCCATAGTTTGTTGACGAGACGGGACTATTCACCACCAAAAATCAGATTACCACGAAAATTGACTGCCGATATGGCTGAAGAAGAAACTTTCTCGTGGGTTTTCGAATCCTTAGTTGGATTTCTTAAAGGACCTGTATGGGAAGCAGCTGTGTTGACGTTTATCGAAAAGAAATCTGTTGGTAAGTGATTCATTCTCTCGTTTTCATTTCAAAATTTATTTCAAAATATGATTAACTTTTTATGCAAGTTTATTGAAACCGAAGGCATTGAAGGTGCTACGAATAGTATGTTAAAGGCATATCAATACATATTTTATTACCATTCTTTTGAATTTGCCACTTTAGATAAAATCATATAATTCAGTTACGTTCCATACCGTTACATGTGCATAATGTGCAACGTAGATATCTCTATCTAACAGCAGAATAAACAGTCACTATGTTACGTGAATTTGCCTAAAATTTGAGGGGTTGGGGATAAAAAGGATATCATTTCACTGGCGCTTTCATTTCCATAAAGAAGCAACAAGTAGAATGGTTTTCCTCTGCCGCGCAAGCTGCATAAGGAAAGTGAAATTCCCTACTCTTAATAGTTAAGGCGCCATTTATTCGAATAAATTGCATTGCTTTGGAGTACGATAAAATTAATTAATTGAATTCTAGTTCAGAATAGTAAGGTAAGTGTGCGATTTCTAAAATTAATAAAGAATTTTAAGTTATAACTTCTTGTTTCACTAAAATATGAAACTTAAATAAAGTAATTTTCTAAAATGTAATACATTGCCAGCATGTTTTCATACCATCTGCTGATTTATCCGTATCGACTTGTACACTTCTCTGAACAAACCTCTCGCTCACAATAAATTATAATGTAAGGGAAAATGCCATTGAGTATATCTAGCTGTAGTTACTTTTCTGTTCTTCTCTCCTTACAGTCCACGACCATGGTAAGCTTTAATATGGGATTTTTGAACCGTAAAATGAATTATAGATTCTCACTCACATTATAAAATAAATTTTAATGTATTTAGTTACAATTAGTTGAATTAGAAATCTTTTAAAAAATGCATTTTGAGGTAGGAGTTTACCAAATCCTACAAATATTTCTTCATTTCATAATGTAAATTTTTCAGATTGTACAAATGATAAGACTACGTTAATCTGAAGCACACAAGTAAGAAATAATAATAATAATAACGACAGCACTAATAACTATAAAAACTGTTCGCAAAAGGTACATTTCTTGCTTTTCTACGCAAGAAAATAGACACTTATTTTATGTTAAACTTACACTTAATTTATGCTTCATAATCCAGGAATTTTTAACGTCACAAATAACATTAAAATGATTGCATTGGAATCAATCGAAAGTGCACTACAAGCATAATTCAATTCTGAAGAGTGTTGATTAGACACTCCTCAGGATCGAAAATTGGCTTAATGTTTATATATGTTGATTCTGCAGATACCCTCCTGTTTTGGGGGAGGGGGTATATTTCGTAGACTAGCTGTTTAACCTACAAACCGATCAAAGGTCTGTCCCGAAAGATCGAAATTGTCGAAAAATCTAAGAGCAAGATTTATTTCTTGAATGCAATTCCAAAATGCCTCTGCCAGTTAGCATATGAACTCTTCTATTCGCAATAAAGTCTCAGTAGTTCGGGCATTTATTAGGAGGCAAACGTATATACTTTTTCAAAAAACAAAAAAAAACTGGAACAAATATTGTAAATGTTTATATATGACCTAAAGGTTGAAGAGTTTTGCAAAGCAAGAATAATTATATATCTTTGTTTAATTAAACTGGATTGCAAAATATACTGAAATCTAAATCCACGATTGAAACGGATTTTGGTCTTGTGGAAGTGGTCACCTTAAAAAACCCGATTATCAGTGCTGTTCAGTAACGCTCTTTGTCTGTTTTTCCAAAGATACTGGGAAATGTCAGAAGTGTTCGTCTACAACACCCTCTCGCCATCAAAAGTTCTACCGAACTCGCTTGGCTAATATTTAGCTCCTTCAAATTATAGCATTGAAAATTCTGAAGTGTCATCTAAATCAATTTCGATAAAATAAAAAATTTTTGCAGATTCTTTCAATTTCAATGGTGCAATATAAAACATGCCATGATTTTAATATAGTGAACCTTTTCTAAGAGAACAGCCATAGTTCTAAAAGATTTTGCTCTTCTGTGAGCGTAGTTGTCATAGAAAAGCAATATTGAATATCAATCTTTATTTGTCAAAATGTTGGGCATTTTTAATGATGGTCGTTATGAAAAGATTCATTCTACATGAACTGATTGGTTCATTGTAAAGCGAGATAGATAGTGATTCACTGTGAAGTGATGATGAAGTGAGTTGTTACAGATGCATATGTGCATTCGTGTATGAAAACATGTCACTGATACACGTCTGTAAACGTTTTTGGGAAAAATATTATCTGTATAGTTTATAATGTGTTGTTTTTGCTTAGCTCACGTTATGCATTAGCCATAGGGCAAACCTTGTGAATAAGCATGAGTTGGTGCATATGCGCCTGTCATCAGTCATATCCTTTAAGCACCAGTGAAGATACTACGATATTTCCCACCTCCAAATCTATTTTGATTTAAAAAAAAAAGAGTTTCCAGCTTCTCTTTAACTTCTTCGAACCTCTCTAGAGGACTTTCAAATCGATATTTTTAAAGCAATCCTCTGCAAAGACATTACATCTGATAGCTTAAAGTAACAATAGAAAAGACGAACATGTGTTCTAGTCGTAAAACCTTTTTCATTAAGATCTCTAGTTATTGTTATGCGTGTTTCTAAAATTTATTACAATTTATTGCGAATATTTTTAGAATATGATCGCAATAGCATTCCCTTTGAATATTACTTAACATTTATAATGCTATTTAATTGCGCTGAGGTTTTTAAATACCACAGCTACAGAAAGCAAAATTTCGCCTACTTCTCCATCATTGAAAAGTTCATTATAGTTGAAAATGCGAGAAAAGACTGAAAAAAGATAAAACCATAAAAATTTAACAAGAATGAATAAAAAATTTAAATCTTAACAAAATTTCTATGTGCTTATTTGTCGAGTTTCATTTTTGCTTTTAATTGTATGATAATAATACAGATGAATCAGATACTAGGTAGAAAATGTGCTTAATGTTAATGGCATACTGTTTACAGCTATCAAAAATGAAGACGCAACAAAGTAAAAAATATGATTAAATTTTTATGTTATATCTATTAAAACTCGTTAGTACGTTACCTTTTTCTCTCTTTTCTTATTTCTTCTTCAGTTCATTAAAAAGTTGATAAAAATGTAGGGTGAAAGCTTACTGAGTGCACAAAACAGAAGAACGAAAAGATTTCCAAAGGAAGCTGTCATACGAGATATAACATACAAATGCTTTCAGTGCAAGAACGATAAAAGAAATGATTGCTGAAAATAGATTAAAAACAGATATCAGGCGGTTTGGACGATTCCAGCAAGGCTGATTTGATGAACCTCTTACAAAGGATCCATTACAATAGGAAATGCCAAATAGGAAGCAAAGTAGTAGGACATATCAAACTTCTCTATAAAGTGAATGAGTTTCAATCTACGTGTTGAAAGAAGTATTTGAATCAACTCAAAGCACATTGTGACATGATGAAACAATGGCACCAGAAAATAACACAAGAAACAACCACTACTCTACAGCGGGACTTATATTCCTACAAGATTAAATGTGCCTGTTGGTAACATATGAGAAAATGTTCTATTTACACGACGTTTTCCTTCACCTTGCATATTTACCAGATTTGGTCCCCTCAGGTTTTAACTATTTGAAGACACTTCTTTAGAAATGTGTTTCGTTAACCGAAGATCCAGTGCCTGATGATTATTCACTGAGGATTTTGCAGTGATGACTGCCTTTAGTAATTTTTTAGAGCACTGCGCATTGAAAGCCTGTTAGCCTGCGTTACATACCGTATTTCCTCTATTTTTTCCATAACCTTTTAGATTCAAGTTCTGAAAATTAAAGAAAAAGATATTAGCGTAATTTCTTTCTTCCCCAAAGAGTTCAAAGAATAAGCTCTCCTAAATTTTAAAATGGATTCGTCCACGTAGTGATTATTATTTTCAACTTACTAACAAAGACAAGACTTTCCAAACTACCTGCAAAGGTCACCCGAAAGTTTCTCTTCTAAAAATTTTTAACTTTGTATGCTGGGGTAAATACAAGCACCGACCAATCACAGCAAAGCAAACACGAACTGACAAGAACTGAACCGAAATTTACAATTTCGCTGCGTCAGCTACATGTTCACCTTCAATAATTATAGATGGATGATTTGAGGCCTAAAGCGCAGCAGGCACAACAATAAGAAGGACGAGTTTCAAGACACAAGGAAGTAAAAATTACACATTGCAATGCTAATATTAGTACGTATTCTTTGTTGGGATGTCGGTTTCTTCTTCATTATAAAAGTTTCCTGTAGTTCATCCATGATTTCCATATGTTACGTTCTTACTGTTACCGCGTCTTTCGGAAGTAATATTTTCACTATATTTTCGAACGATAAAATAAGTTCAGAAAGGAAGGGAATACGCGATGAAATATGGTAACTATTGTTGTGTTTTTAACTTCTTTATACATAAAATTTTATATAAAACTAATTACTTCACTTTTGAATCTTCTCACGTATTTCAGTAATTATTCTTACTTGTTATGTAACATCCAGTAATTATTTCGTTCTGTAACAATTGTACCATTTTAAATGCACGTTTCAGTTTTCGATCCAGTGGAAGGAAATGAAGAAGAATACAAAAGACTGCACGAAGAATTTAAAAATTTAGTAAGTAATTTAATATGAAAATTTAAGTAAATCCATAATTTCTGATTTAGAAAAATGCTAAGTTTAATTTCAGGTACAGTAGAACCTCATTTATTAGAGGTAATTGCGATTTAGTTAACAGAGGTTAAATTTTAATTCACATTAATTTTTTGTATGACTGATTATAATTATTATACAAGATTTTTTAAAATGGTTATCTGAAATACGAAAAAAAAGGGAGGGGGAAACAAAATTTGAAGGGTTTCAGATTTTAAATTACGTCCAAAGCGGCGTTTTTTAACGTTTCGTGTGTTAACTTTATTTATTAAATATCATATTCTACGTACTCAACCCATAAAATTCAGTTCAACAGCAATATCGCAAAATAATTTTAAAATGAGCATATCTTTAGAATTTCCGATACAGAGTCTCACGCGCTGGAGATAAAAATGTTTTCTCTGTACAACGTTGCCATTGCTCGCTTTGAAATCTTTTGTTAATCAAAAATTCGTTAGTTTTACAAAATATGAAATCGAAAATAAAACTAATTCCAAACTCCAAGTTAGGTCTTCCATATGCCCATATTCTATGGAAGATTACGTTATTCAAAGTTTGATAGTTCTAGTTTTATCACAATCCTCGTTTTATCACAATGCGAGAAACATACATACATTCATGCAGATTCTTCATTATTTTATTTCTTTAAATATAATACAGGGCTCTAATATTTGGTGTCAACAATTTGAAAAGTGATTCGCCGTTTATAGTTTTCAACGCAAAATGCCGAAACGAAATTAATAGACTTTCAGGGCAAATTGTCCCTTTGGACTAAAAAGTACACATGTGCATCTATTACTGTTTTAATGTTAGTTTATATTACCATTTTAATGTTAATGTTAGTGTTTTACTATTTTAATAAACTCCCTGATTGTTAGATAAAATCTCTTTCTTTCAATTTACAATTAATTCATAGAATATTTTAATTCGTAGCAAAAACGTTCATGGAAAAACTAGAATAAACAACCCCCCCCCCATTAAAATTTACAGAAATTGTAAAATAATCTCTTCCATGCACTTTTTTTTAGTCCAAAGGGGCAATTTGCCCAGAAGTATTATTAATTTCGTTTTGGATTTTGCGTCGATTCACTAGAAGCCTTGTTTCACTTCTCAAATTGTTGAGATTGTGTATCGGAAATTCTAAAAATATGCTCATTTTAAAAATATTTTGCGATATTGCTCTTGAATTGAATTTTATGGTTTAAGTGCGAAGAACATGATATTTAATAAATAAAGGCAACACACAAAATGTTAAAAAACGCCGCTTTGGACGTAATTTAAAATCTCAAACCTTTCAGATTTTTCTTTTAATTATTATTATTATTATTATTAGTCCGAAGGGGCTTTGTCCCTGAAGGACTACTGTTTTCATTTTGCGATTTTGCCTTTTTCACTATAAACCGGGGTATCACTTTTCAAATTGTTGCCACCAAATGTTTTCGCCTTGTATTATATTTAAAAAAATCAAATAACGAAGAATCTGCATAAATGTAAGTAGATTTCTTCAAATGTGATAAAACAACGGTACCTAAAGCCATCCAATTTTGAATAACGTACGTTTCCGCCCAAATATGAGCATCTGGAAGCCCAGATTTGGAATTTGTTTTATAATCTATTTCATATTTTGTAAAACTTTAACGCATTTTTGATGAGCGAACTCAACGATTTAAAAGCGAGCAATGGCAACACTCTGGGGAAGAAAAAAAACTTTTTATCTCCAGCACGCGGAAATGTGTATCGGAAATTCTAAAGATATGATGATTTTAAAACGACGATTTTGCGTCGGAAACATTAAATGTCGGTTCACTTTTCAAACTGTTGCCACCAAATATTTCAGCCCTGTATTATATTTAAAGAAATTAAATAATGAAGAATGTGCATAAATGTATATATGTTTCTCGCATTGTGATAAAACGACGGTACCTAGAGCCATAGAATTTTGAATGACGTAATCCTGCTGCGAATATGGGCCCATCTGGAAGCCCAGATTTGAAATTTGGAATTTGTTTTATTATCGATTTCATATTTTGCAAAACTCTAACGAATTTTTGATTAACAAACTCAAGGATTTCAAAGCGAGCAATGGCAACGTTTTACAGAAAAAAACATTTTTATCTCCAGCGCGTGAGACTGTGTATAGGAAATTCTAAAGATATGCTCAGTTTAAAATTATTTTGCGATATTGTTCATTAACTGAATTTTACAGTGCGAAGAGCATGACATTTAATAAATAAAGGTAACACACAAAATGTTAAAAAAACGCCCCTTTGCACGTAATACTTTTCAGTTTTTTTTTTTTTTTTTAAGTACGTTAATTTTTTTGTAATGGGTCTAACAGCTACAGCGAGATCATGGCAGTTTTTGATCAACAGAAGCTTCATCAGAGAAGCGATCAAGACGTTGTTTTAATTATAGAGTTCAGCGCTTCAGCACTTATTAGTTGCCAAGCGGTAAAGATATTGAATATCTGTAATTCGACCACGATTTAAATTCCGGTTTACTGCATGAAAGTTTTCATGGATTTCCCCATGTGTAATATATATTTGAGCGAATATTGCTTAAAATGTCTTCTGCGTAGGCATCGTTCCCTTAAGGCAAGAAGTCCTCGTGGGCTTTTCTATGATAAAAACAAATGAAAACCAAGATTTCAGCAAAACAAGTCATTTCATTTTTCTTTCCGTCGTCATCTTGAGCATAATAGCAATTTCTATAAATATACGTCTCGAATGATTTCTTCGTCACTCAAAACTTAAAAATTTGGTTCGCTATTTTCTGTATTTTTCCATTCCAAAATGTCATCGTTGTACTATCTTTTCAAACATATCTACGAATTAATTGTCGGTTAGCTTTCATTTTTCTGTTGTGAATCACAAATTTGATCAAGAGGAAGGCCGTTAAATGATTCATTACTGATAAAAAAAAGGTGAAAAGGCCGATCAATAGTAATATTTTCGTACGTCACTGATTTTCGCTATACCCTATGTAATGTTACTCCATTTTCCCAAATATTTCTTTAACTTGATTGCTGGCTCTTTAGCAAAATTCTCGGTTGTTAGAAATTCGGTTAATAGAGACTCTACTGTTATAAAGGAGTATTTTACGGAATAAATGTAAATCATTAATGAATATAGAAAACTATTTCTATATTTGACAATCAAAAATATGTGAATATTATTTTTAAGAAAGCGAATTCTTAAAAAATATAATACTTCAGCTAAAAATATACCTTAGCTATCCTGTTGTTACTTAGAAAAATATATTACTAGATAGCAACAGTTCTCTATCAATTTTAGAAATAATTTACCAACGAACTGTAATGAAGCACGTATATTTATTTCTACAAGAGTCCTATTGAACTAGCAGTCTAGTAGTCCTAGTGTCCTACTGAACTTGATTCTACACATTTGTTCTTTTGGGTTCCAAAAGCATCAAAAACTTTGGTATTTAGAAATTTGATAAAAAAGCTTTATTAAGGGTAACAAGATTTCTTTTTCATTCCTACTGAATTTTCTGGGAACCTCGTTCTTGAAAACGTTGGCGAGCGGCGCAATAAAGTATGTACATAACAAAAATTAATTCATAAATTCCATTTTTGTGCGTCTTTACAACGGTCTGTGCAGTAGACTTACAAGCTGAATGTAACTTATTTGCCTTTAGCCGTCTAAATAGGCAACTTTATTTTTTGGTTAAATTTATCTGATTATGCCAAAGCACTCAAGGGCTATCTGTCTAAGGAGAAGAATGCCTTCGTGGAAGACTTTCTAAGGGAATCTGTCTCGTATACACGTTACAGATACGGAAAACTACGAAAGCGTTTATGCTGCCAGCGCGTTCGAACCCCGGACCGACCTATCACTGTTCAGAGAATTGACTCCTAAGCCGCTAAGTAAGCAAGTCAAGTAAGTGTAAGTAAGTTGCCGCTAAACCTTCAATTTTATCTTTAAACTTTTCTTTTGTCAAAATATATTAAGCTATTACAACAAAAGATGTTAAAACAAAGTTTTGAATGCTGACTAAATTAAAATCCGCAAGGAATAAAAATGTTGAACTTAATTTTACAAACTAATTTACGATCCATATGAACTCGGCATAATATTACGTAATAGATTTTCTCTATTTGGATAATATTTGAAAATATTTGTAGGAAAATTTTTATCTTTATTATTTGTATTGAATTAAAATACTTTGCATTGATGACATCTACTTCATTATTACCAATAAAGCAAGACACAATTCTAAAACGAAATAAGTTTCCTATTCCAAATCATAATTCTTTTATTCTAAATTCTACATGTAAGCAGTATTTTTACATCCAATACTTAATTCAAAATTTGGTTAAGATAAAATATTAATACATCATATACAGATTAATAATCAAATGATCTACATAAATCAAAGGATATGGCTCAGTACACCATTCCTGTCTAGTGCTTAGAATCTATCTCACCTTCCTTTCTTTCAAGTTGATCGCTACGATCGGTATATGACATCACATTCACACAATAAACGAGAATAACAACTACATCTAAATAAATGAAATACTTACAATTACTTACTGTTACAAATTTTAAAAAAAGTTCTTGTTGAATATCTAGTATAAAGACAAAATAGAACAAATTAATCAATTAAACAAAGAAATTACTAAATTATCAATATGTTAAAAAATTATTCTGATTAAATGCCAGAACAAGTCATGCCGGAACAAGTCAAGCCGGAAGTCAAGTTATTAAAAGAAAGTTTGTTCACACATATACTTTACTTTGTTGAAAGTTTGTTCACAATTTCTGATGGGTGTACGGGTCTTTTCAAATGTCTTTCGGAGATTTTAATTAAACACGAACGAACATGGTTATCTCATCCTCTATGTAACTCTACTGTCACATCAAGCTCCCATGAGAGTTTGGACTTTTAGACTCCTCTAAAAGAACGACATCTCCAACTTTTAATTCTTTGTTATGGCTGGGAGTGTACAAATGGTGGGTTCTTCGTAAGTAGATATTGTCCCTTCCACCTTTTCCAGAGATGTTCAGAAATCTGGTTTGGTGCACGTTTCTTTTCATCACATTACTTCTACTAGAATTCTTGTCAATCAGCTCGATAAAATGAAGTAGAAATTATGATTTTTTCATTCAAAGCTGAGAAAGTATGCTGGTGTGAGAGGCTCTGGTTCTTTTAAGTTGTTGTAAGCGTAAGTTAAGGGTCTTTGATTTATCAAGTATTCCAATTCTGTCAATATATTAGCCAACTCTTCAAAACTTAGTAGCACAAACTTTTTCCAAATATTTTTATAAAACAATCTTTCACAAAGCTCACTAACCGTTTGTAAAAACCGCACGTTCTGCAATAAATGTTCCAGCTCATCTTTTTTCAGGCAATAAAATCCCGAAATTTATATTCCTTCAATATTTTTTTAAACGTTCGAATTCTTCTGTTACCTCTGTTCTGTTTACCTCTGAAATACATAAAATACGGACATTGTTTTGTTACCGGTTTTGTTTTCTGTTTGAAAAGTTTTTGGTACGATTTGTATGAAATTTTGTGACAATGTTCACGTATTGATACAAATCGTCTAAAGACCATCAAAATACTTTCTGTTGACATAGTGGAGACCAGCTCTAAACGAATGGCTCTAATCACAGCACGGGTGAAAAGAGCTATATACGATTTATCAGTTCCGGTTGATGATTTAGCCAAAATCGGACCAGCAAAATCGATTCCAGAGACAAAGCTGGTGCAGTTCTAATTAGTCTGCTTTTTCGCAGCTGTGTGGTCATCTGTTGAATAGATTTTGCTGTATATTTTCTAAAAATAAACCAGCTTCTGAAAATTTTCTTTACAAGCTGTCGGCCTTTTGGTATCCAATATTCTTTCCGAAGGTTGATCTAAGTGCTTGTAACTCTACTATGAATCACCTTATCTTATTCTTTTAATAATAAATTCTGTAAATTTTTAAATTTTGAGTTAAGAGGACTCAGAAAACTGTAATCTTCCTCCCAGCCGCAAGATTTCTTTATTGTCTAGATAAGAGGAAAAGAAAGTAGGGATGACTTCTTAGATACGTTTCTATCAGTATCCAATACAAAAAACTCTAAATGCTAGGCCACGCGTTGAATACCTCAGATAGAAAATTCTTCTGCAACTTTAAGTTCTTAAAGTTTGGAAGTTTTCTAGTTTTCAAGGTAAAGCATTTAATCTAGGCTGTAATTTTTAATGTTTTCATAAGATTGCTGTACTTGGAAATACCAAATAATTCCTCTTTTACTAGTATGATACATTTATATTGTTGAGCTCTAGCAAACGTGTTTCTATATTCCAAATTTTCTTCTTCAGTAATGTCTATTACTAGAGAGCTAAAATTATACAGACTGCAGAAGCCAGTGTGGTCCATGCGACCAAAGTTGCCTTTTTTTTAGTTACTAACAGTAGATTCTGGTAATATGAGGTCAGCGTGGTCGTCTTTTCCAGGTCAACAATGCCAATAACTGCTTTCAGTTAGTTTATGAATTTTATAAACTTTATATTTTTGATGAAAAATTTGAATTTTTGAGAGGATCCGCTAACCCCAAAATACGTTATCCGTGAATCAGCCCCAAAACAGGGGATTACTTTGTATTTTAAACATTTTGCGATTTTATCGCTTAATCTGAAGGTCAAATGTGCGCCCAAGAGCTGCAATCTAGGAAGGGTAAGTGATTTCAGAGGAGAAACCCTTGAAGGTAACGAAAACAGTTTGAAAAGTTACTTTGTTTAAAACTATTCTCAGATATACTACACATCCATAACCTTTCAGGCTAGCATCAGAAAAGATACAGAGTTCTATTAGCTTCACGTCTACATCTAGTATTCCCTCCAAATAGTAATGAGGAATCCTGAGGTGGTTCAGTTCCTGAATTTCTTCATATCAGGCTTTCCATTTACAACTAAGATAAGATGGTAGTTCATCGTCCTAATCGATTTTAGCGCACCAGATTTCCGAAATTAAATATTTTATTCTTTTAGTGAAAGGACCGCATAATCCGACGCGCTCAAAAATACGGCCTACGGTTTGCAGTAGAAAACGTTCTGAGTTAGTTAGCAGAGACGAAATTTGTTAAATGTTGAGTGTCAAAATAAAAATAATCATTACCTGTATTCCAGGAAATTCCTAACACTTTGATTGGGACAATTTCAGGAGATTCTTGCGTCTAAAAGTTTTTCTCATGACAAATGTTTTCAGTTCTTTTGAATTACACTACAGGGTAAAACTTAAGAAACAAATTCATTTTTCAACATACAACAATGTAATTGTTGAAAAGGGCTTTTGGCAACCAGTGCAATGAAAACCTAACTCAGTAAGAAGGTAATGCATGTACAAATATCAGCAAAATGGTGTCAAAGGGTGCGTCAGGGCACTCAAGACAATGGAGTCAGCGAGCGCTGTGCAAGGCTATTTTAAAAAAAGGGAGGCGCATTTTTAGGCACTTTTCTGCAAGTAAGATTCTACGTGCCGTTACGAGAAAATATCAGGACGTCTTTACATGTGGTAGAGTGACTGACAAGCTTCAGGAGGAGCGTAGTTTAACGTCTGTCGCCTAAGAGTTTAGAATTGATAAAAATGTTGTTTCATGAGCTTTTTAAGTCTTCCAAACAATTGGTACAGCTGTAAGAAAGGTTGGTGGTAGTCGGGCACAGCAAATAACGGTACCTGATGCGATGACTGATATATCGCTCTGCAGGCTAAAAGATATCAAACGTATACGGCCAGCAACATTGATCAGCACTTGCGCCCGGCAACCACATGACTATTGTCTCGGTTCATTATGGACTGACGACTTCATTAAAGTGTCCTATTAGCCCGCCGTACTGAATGCTGTATACCATTGGCAACAGACTATCCGCGTGTGTTTACAGTGGAGTAGAGAACCCAAAGCCTCATCAATAGAGTCACGTCCTCTTTATCGATGTCGTTTCAATCTGGCAAAAGATTCTCGGCGCCAGTTGTTGTGGAGAAAGGTTGGGAAACACTTTCAACCCACTAACATCAGGAAAAGAGACGAGTTTGTATGGGGAGATGACGTGGTGTATGTGGTCCTGGCGTATGTGCATGTAGAGGCATTATGATGAACAAACGAACGATGATAATTTCTGTGATGCAGTTAACCTGCACATTCGTCTTTTACGGGGGCCATTAATCCCGACTTGGTTTATATGGATAACAATACACGGAAACACAGGACCATGCTGTTGCGGAGCTCTTGAAAAGTGACGACATCTGCAAAATGGATTGGCCAGCATGCTCACCTGATTTAAATCTAATTGACCGTGTATGGGATACTTTAGGAAGACGCTTCGTGTCATGATTATTCTTCGGAGAATACCAGGCAAATGAAACAGTGGAGAATGAGAATTATTTTCCCAAGAAATGTTAGATAATCTGGTGTTAAATATCGAGATAGTACAACGCAGCCATTGCAGGTAGGGTAGGTAATATCCCTTGGTAAGGCTCTTTCGTTTGTTGTTCTCCCCCTCTTGCCCAGATAGTTTTTTATACCAACACCACTCTGTCAATTAAGGCTGTTTCCAATCTTTCGGTACTGTATGCTTTTTGCTACTATACTTTCTTAATTCTTTAAATAATTTTACATTATCCCTCTGTAGTATGAATGTCATGTCTCCCACCTGATTTTTTACGGAGGTATGGCAAAAAAGCTGTTGAAGGTCTTGCACACTATTGTGTAGTATGACTTTTATGTAATGACATGTTAGCCTTGTTGAAAGCGTTTACGCTTTCTAAATTTGTTGTTATTACTAAAACATAGCCTCATCATTAAAATAAAAACATTTCTTTCACTCATCCAAGATACAGAGCAATCCAGAAAACAAAAGAAAAAAACTTACTTACTTACCTGGGTAGTGTGATGATGATTCGAAATCAATGCTGATGCATGGGAAATAAAAACTTGAAGAATTTGATTCATCTTATTATATTATATCTACACTACAACGTAATACAATTATACTAAAATATGTACATTATAACAATTTTCGGAACATTTACTGTCCCCTAAAGATTTTGAAACATCTCAATCCCTTCGCGTCACGAAGGCCTGTGCGAAGAAACCCCTTTTTTCCCTACCTTGATGATAGCAACGCCATCTGTACGTCATACATCAAATGGAGAGGACATGCATTTTTAATGTTTGTAAGATACTAACCAGTTTCACAACATTTCCACCTTTTTGATTTTCAGAACCGAAATCAAAAATCAAATAATGGTATCCTTAGTACAGGAACACATTTCTAGAGGGTACAGTTTACGCATCAGTATGCCATTTCTAGTTTTCACTTTTACAACTCTTACACGTCCATCTCTGCTTGTATAAAGTTCTTTGACACGAGCGATTGGCCAGTTCACTTTTTTAAGGTTCTCACAACCCATTAGTACGATGTCTCCAACTTTTAATTCACAGTCCTTTTGTCTATGCTTTTGTACTAACTGGCCAATATCCTCCTTGCGGAAACGGCTTCGAAATTGTTCTCGAAGCTCCTGGCAGAAACGCTGACGAGCCAAGAGTTTATTTCGATCTAAGTTATCCAAATCTGCTGTACCTGAAACTTTAATGTCCTGTAAGAACATGGAAGGCGTTAATGATAGAAGTTCCTCAGAGTCATTTGACACATAAGTAAGTGGTCGACAGTTTATTACGGCTTCCACATCACAGATGATGGTGAGTAACTCTTCGTAATTGACTGCAGCTTGTCCTAAGACTCACACAATCAAATTTTTGGTTGTGCGGATTAGACGCTCCCACCAAACAGCAGTGGTCGGAATGAACTTCCAAGTGATAGGTTGCAAAGTTTCCCGAGCAATTACCTTTACCCAGTCGACTTTTTTCAGCAATGCAGATGTACCGAAGAAATTTGTGCCGTTGTTTGAGTAAACTATAGATGGCCGATCTCTTCTGGCTATAAACCGAAGAAACGCTTGAATGAAGCATTCGGTACTTACGAATGTCACTAGCTCCAAATGCACACATCGATACACAGCACATGTAAACAGTACTACCCAAGCTTTTTTTTATTTTTGAGAATCAGAGGCCACATAAATCTATGCCGATAACTTAAAATGCGAAAGCATCTCGAATTTTGTCTAATGGTAATTGAATGGGTGCAGTAGCTGGAGGTTTAGCTGAAAATTGTTTACAACGGACGCACTCTTTCACCACCGATCTAATTCGGCGTCTTGCACCAATGATCCAGAAATCTTCTCTAATTATAACAGTTAATGCTTGTCCGCTGTCATGAGAATGCTTTAGATGGTAATCTCTAATTAAACAGTCAACAATATAATGCTTAGAAGGTAATAAAATCGGGTACCGGAATTCATAAGAATCATCTCGTTCGGTGATTTTCGTTTTTACTCTTCTTAAGCCACTTTGATCTCGTACGGTCGAAAGATCATTGATGGAGTCTCCAGTCTCTGGAAAACTATCCCCCTGAACAAGTGAAAGAAGTATGATTTTAGATTCCTGTGTCTCGGAAGCAGACAGGAAAGGCTCTTTATTTACAATTTTCTTTTGACAATTTTTGGTAAATCTCTTTATCCAACCTAAAACTCTTAATATTTTCGAAAATTTAGAGAATTTCTCACACCACTTAATTTTATCCGCTTTTGCAGTTATACTAAGATTTATATTTAAATTTATGCCTTTCTTGCACACTGAAAAAACTAAAGTTTCATTTGGCTTAACCTCTAATTTTGGCTAGCTATCTCTAGAGCCTTTGAGTCAAACAGGCCCTCTCCACCAATTTAATTCGGAAAACTGAAGAGGTAAACAACCACGAGAAGGTAAATCAGCTGGGTTAGAATGACCCGTACATATGACCGCTGATTTGTTTTAGTGAAAGTGCAAATTTCCTTCACGCGATTGCCCACAAAAGTCCCCCCACGCATCATTTCTTTGAATGCAAGATATGGCCGTGGTGGAATCGGTCCAAAAATATTTTGGGATGTCATCTAATGTAAGAGCTTCTGTCACATATTTGGAAAGACGCACGCCCAAAAGACATGCCATAAGTTCTAGAGAGGGAATAGTAAGTTCTTTTAAGGATGCGACTCTTGACTTAGCCACTACAAAACTGACTAATGTTTCTTCTTTAGTTTCACATCTCAAAAATATTACTGTGGCTGGCTAGCATCACAAAATACATAGTAACCAGGAACCAGGAACTTCTATCTCCAAAACCTATACGTCGCGGTATTCTCAACTTATTCAAAATTTGTAATTTATTATACCACCTCGAAAATCTACTTTTGATACTATCTGGTAATGGAGTATCCAATCGGCTTTCATCGCCCAAATTTCCTGTAGCAGTAACTTTGCAGGCCATAAAACAGGTGTAAAGAAACCCAAAGGATCAAACATTGTCTGCGTTAATGACAAAACCTCTCTTTTAGACAAATTATCCGAAACCAATACAGTCTTACTTTCAATATAAAGATTATCTTCTTTTCTGTCCCACATAATCCCTAAAACTGGTACAGAATTCTCCATTGTGGACTCAGTGCACAAAGCACTTTGATTAGTTCCACATCTTTTTCTATTGGGCCATAGGCCTACATACGTAAGTCCGTTTTTGCTTCAACTAATATTTCAGTAGAATATTTCACAAAATTCACAAGCTCCTTTTCGTTATCAACAGAAGTCACACTATTATCAATATAAAAGGATTTATTAAATTTCTGGCCAGTATAACTTTGTTCCTTTGGCACTTGTGCCAAATGAACTAAAATAACCGCCCCTAATAGAAAAGGGCTGAACTTACTCCAAAAACTACCCTTGTATGGCGGTAAACCTTCAGCACATTATCTTTCTCCCACCATAAAAATCTTAAAAAGTCCCTATCTAAATGCACGCCGGATATCAGAGGTTACGTTAGTGCATTTTTCTCTATATCTTAACAGTATTAAAGGGATTTCTTCTATTAAATTTGGTCCTTTTACTAAGTAATCATTAAAGGAGGGCGATCTATTAACGTTACATGATGCGTCAAAAACAGGTCTCATCTTAGTCGAGACATTGTCTGGCTTAAATACTGGGTGATGCAGTAAATAGTGCCCCTTAAAATTCAGTTCATCGTCTTGTACTATTTCAATTACACTCTCCTCCATCCATTCATTAAAAATTCTATCATATTCTTCATATTTATGCAAAGACTTAAGTTTTCGGATAGGTTAAAAATCGTTCGTGGGCAATTTCTTCCTCAGCAGCGTTAGTTGAATTCTGATGAGCATCTAATATTCCGATCGTTTCTAAGCTCCAAAGATAGTAAATTTTAAAGTCCTGGCCCACTAAACTTGCACACATAATGGAAGCACCTTTATATTTGTGATTAACAAATTCCTCCGATGCACCGCAAACTGTCCAACCAAGTTTCGACCAAATTGCTGTTAGTCCTCCTTTTAATTGTTTTACTGATCCCGTGAGAATTTTTCCATAAATATCACTACCGATGAGCATTTCGATTTTTGGACAATCTGCACCTAAATCCGACAACCAAATGTTGTTTCGTTTTAATTCTTTTAATATCGGACCCTTGGGGTCCGGAGGTATATCCCTTCATATTATATCTTGATCTAAAAATTCAAATTCTAGATCTGAATATTTACGCAGACTGACTCAACATAATTTTACCCGATATTTGTTATGCAACTTTGATTCTGTTCTGGCACCAAGTAAGAATAACATTTTCTTTGGAGACAATTAGTAACCCCAATTCAGTGGCTAATGATTTCAAAATGTACGATTTCTGGGAACCACAATTTAGAGTACGCCAATATCTTTATGCCTTTTGACGCCCTACTCTTACGCATAAAGTCAATAAAGCTACGTCAGCGGTACAAGTTTGCCTGGCTGTAGCCGTGTGTATGTTGTCTATTTCACATTTTTTTGTTGGAGTTTCAGTTTCATTACTAATTTCTGGACACAAAATACATTCATGTCCATAAATTAAGGATAATTCAGAGTCACGCGGAAATCGAACTCTAAAATAAATATATCACCTGTAAAATCACTACACACATCTTCAAGAATCATCTGCAAATTTCAGGAAGTAACCAGATGACACCGACGGTACGTCACAATGACGAGAGTGTAAGAGAGTGATATATAAGGAATACAGGCAAAGAAGTAAAATTGATCGCAGGCGCTTTATAAGCATTTCAGTGCAATAAAAGAATAGTTATGACACAAAGGACGCATTTGGATGATTTTTTTACGTGGTAGAATTATCGGCCGTCTGGAATGTGGGTACCCAGCTGGAAGTATCAGACGAACTTGGAATTGCCCAGGGTGTCATCTCCAGGCTTTGACAACGATTCCAAGGTGATGGTAATGTGAGTAGACGTTACAGCACAGGTCGCCCCAGAGTTACAATGCCGAATGAGGACCAGTATTTGACAGTTACTGCCAAAAGAAACAGGCGGAGCACAGCCTGTCTCGTCAGCTCTCTTCGGCCACTGGTACGACAATTTCAAGGCAGACCGTGTACAGACGCTTAGGGCAGATTGGTCTATATGCTCGTAGACCTGCCAGATGCGTTCCAGCTACTGCAACTCACTGTCGCCTGCGGTTAGCCTGGAGTAGAGAGCATGCTTTGTGGACACCGCGACAGTGGGCTTGTGTGATGTTTTCCGACAGTCCAGGTTTAGCTTGCAGTCTGATTCTCGCCGGACTTTCATATGGAGGGCTCCAGGTACCCGTTACCACGAAGAAAACCTCATTGAACGACACCGTTACGGTGGTTCAGGAGTGCTTGTTTGGGGTGGAATTATTCTGGGTTCCAGAACTGACCTGCATGTTCAAATTGGAACCATGGCAAGCCAAATCTATTGGGACGTCATTCTGGAACAACATGTACGTTTGTTTCGGGGCGCCATGGGCGCACAATTTGTGTTTATGGATGACAACGCCCGTCCTCACCGTGCAAACATCGTAAGCGAATGCCTTCAATCAAAGGATATCACCCGTATGAACTGACCAGCATTCTCACCGGACTTGAATCCAGTAGAGCACGTGTGGGACATGCTTGGCCGAAGAGGTGCAACCCGTCAACCTCCTCCTACATGTCTACCGGAACTTCGGAGAGCATTGCTTTTTGAATTGTGTAATATCCCCCAAGATCAGATCGATAATTTTGTACTCAGCATGCCTAGGCGTTGTACGGACTGTATTGCATCGTCTGGGAGACATACAATGTATTAACAATCATACCAACCATGTAATATTGTTATTTTGTAAATAGGTTTTTTTTATAATTTGCTCCAGGGAGAAAAAATCGCTAATTTTTTTAATAATGTCAAACATATAGCATCGTTTTTGCTCTTTACCTTTTGTTTAATAAATAAGCTTTACAAATAAGTTAAATTTGTTTTACTTCTAGCTCTTCCTCTGCCTGATTTTGCATTATCCTTAATTTATGGACATGAGTGTAACTGGGTATGATTTACCACAAGCAAAACACCTAACAAACTGTTTACAGAACTTTGCCATATGATTTGGTTCCAAGCATTTTAAACAACATTTTTTCTTAAAATACAATAACATGCCGAACATATATTAATTTAGAAGTCAAACAACAATTGCGCTTTTGCAGCTGAGGATGGTGGTTCGGTAAAACCATCGAAACTAGTCCTGTGAAAATTTGAAAATTTGTTGTTTGACTTCTAAATTAAGATTTTTTCTCTTTAACTGTAGAAATCCTTTTATTAAGAGATAATGAAAGTGCATCGTAACAATTTTTACTATCATGCATTTTACCACAAAAAATACAAGCATGTACTTTAGTTGTAAGAAAACCTGTGGCAGTGGGAACATTAGCCTGTTTCTTAAATTTAAACTTACTTTTTGTTTCCTTCCTTGCTTTATCATGATATCCTTCTTTAAGGCTAACACCATCGAGTCCATTACGCGCCAATTTTAAACTCTCCTCACCCTCCACTTCAACTTTAAAAATTTCATTAAGTTGGTAAGTCGAGAAAGATCAGTTCTTTCCGGTTGGTTAAAGAGCGAACTCCTTTGCCACGCCTTCAAAACATCCTCCGTGAGACACGATTCCACCATCGGAAATTACCAGGATGTGTTTTCGTTCGATTTAAGACCTAAAGATTCTAAAGCTATGAACTAAACTTCAGTTTTATCATACAGTTTATCAAGAGGTAATTTACCCTTGTGACCTGCCTTCACATTAGAAATAATTAATTTAATTAGTTCCCTAACATACACTTCTACTAATAATTCAGGTATCCCAAAACGCTCCTTCAAAGCTAAAACAGCTTTATCATAACTTTTCGAAGTCACCGGAGAGCTTTCAATAAATTCTTTTGCACGTGATCCGGGCTTCATACACTGAATCAAATAGGAAAATTTGTAACTTTCATATAAATCAGGGTCAGTGTGAATTTTCTCAAACTGCGACCAAAACGGTAGCCAATTTATCAATTCCCCATCAAACTTCTTAAGTTCGATTTTCGGAAGTCTATACTGTTTAATCTTACTACAACAAATACCAGCACTATCATTTGGTCTCGTTTCTAAATTGATTTCATCTGAAAATTGCAGTTTTTCATTAATCTGCCGAGTTAGTGTTATGAAATCAATAGAATGCACCTCGCGACTTTCGATTTCTTTAGTAACATCATCTTCTTAAGTTTTCTCGTCTTCAGTTAACAAATCAAGAATTTTATCATCTAGAATTTTTATATCTGAATATACATTTCGTAGTTTAGCAAGTTTATCTCGTACTAAATCTACAGAAAAATCTTCTTTTACTAATTGCTTTTTTAAAATATTAACAGTTTTTGCAAAAGAAGTGCGTAAACCTGACCATTTAAGTTTCAGAGCCTTTAAAGTCTCCTTAGTTAACTTTCAAAATAAAACAAAATGCTTTATAAAATAGTTTCGATTTCAAACTTAATTATACTTTAATACATCAAAAACTATATATAACCCTTAAAATATTTTTTTAAAGTTTATTTCTTAAAATCCTATCGCGGGACGCCAGTTTATGTTATTACTAAAACAAGCCTCATCGTTAAAATAAAAACATTTCTTTCACTCATCCAAGTTACAAAGCAATCCAGAAAACAAAAGAGAAAATTTGTTTACCTGGGTAGTGTGATGATGAATCAAAATCAATGCTGGTACATGGGAAATAAAAACTCGAAGAAGTTGATTCATCTTATTTTATTATATCTACACTACAATTATACTAAAATATGTACATTATGACAATTTCCGGGGCATTTTACTGTCCCCTAAAGGTTTTAAAACATCTCAATTCGTTCACGTCACGAGGGCCTGTGACCCCCTTTTTTTCCCTATCTCGATGACAGCCAACGCCATCTGTACCTCGTACATCAAAAGAACAGGAGATGTATTTTTAATGCTTGTAAGATACTAATCAGTTTCACAACACTTGTTTTCAATGCTTGTTATAAATTTTGTTAACCACCGATAAGATCGTCAGCATACAAACAGTTGTTTGAGAGTTTTACTGTTTCAGGATATATTTCTGAATAGTTTTTAAGTTGATGTTTAATGACAGCAGCAAGAAGAAAAGGACTAAGTTTTACTCCTAATAAAACTCTTGTAAATCTAATTTTTTTTAAATTTTAATTAGTATCATAAGAATAACCTTTCCAAAAGAACCGTGTAACGTCCCTGGTTATAAGAACAGCATTAACACAAAGTGGCCCATCTAGTAAAATGGAACATCAGATGATTCTTAATCTCTAGCATTAACTGTCATTTTATACACGTATTTTTATTTGTCCTATTATTAGGTGGACCAGTCTTTACACTTATTGCATAATGAACCGGTACGTAGTTCCCTTTTCGTTCCTACATTACACAAAATTCGGCTGCCAATACATTCTCTGAACCAAAACTCTTTTTCTTTACATCCATTTTCCTGCAAAGCAGCGCCATCTACTTTCTACATTTTCAATATCCCCACCTATAAATTCTTAAGTTTACACAAACCAAATACATAAAAATTAATACTGTTAAATCAGTCGCATTTTAAATACTATTTAATCAGCATCACATTACAAATAACAATCAAGTAATGTTTAGACATATTAAATCAACATATAAGATAAATTGCTATATAAAAATCATGAGTCAATAACACAAATCAAAATTCACAATAGTTGTACGACCTTTAAAATTAACATTTAACAACAATCAGTAGAGGCAATCAAAATGATACATACGCAAAATAGCAAAATCAAATTATTTCACAGTTCCTCTTTACTAATTATTGTACACTTCAAAAGTTGTGCAGCAATTGCACTGGTCTTTTTAGGCTACCTATTTGAGTTTTTATGAGAAAGAAGCGAACTTGATCATCTCTGCCAAGATAAATTTTATTGTCTTACCTTACGGTCTACAAATTAATTGGGAAGTGTTGTGTAACAAATTCACTTAATTTTTTAAGTTATGACTTAAGAATTAATTTTATTATTATTCTAAATTTATGGTATACAACGTGTATTTTATTTAATATGCTTTATTTATATTTGCTTTTGTTTAATTTTAATTAGGGTTTCTGGTAGTTAAGATTGATACGTATTTTACCACTCGTTACTCGTAAACGCGTTGAAACACACAATGGAATTGGGTGCCTTTCTATGTGATAAACTTGATTTTATATTACTTAATTTAAGTTGGCCCATTCTTAATTTATATCACTGGAAGCAGACAAATTAGCTTTTTAATTTAAGATCACTTTCACAATTCTAGCCTTAACAGATTTGAAGATACAGTCAATTATTTAACTGAATTTTACACTTTTCTTTGTGATAAGAATATTAGGGGAAGGGATTGAAAAAGTTGCACTTTTTAGCTGAATTCTAAGGCTTGGCTTACGTGTTAGGGGGGATAACAGTAGGGGTTTCGTTGCGTCGAGTTAGGTTCGCCACTTGGCATTGCACATGTTCCCAATTCTTGGCATTCGTTTGGCGAGCTTGGCGATTTTCGAATTTGTGTTTAGTTCAACACCTCGGGAAAACGAGACATTTTTCAGGGGTGTATGCGGGGTTTGCAGTTCTGGATTTTTCACCCTGTTTAACGGGCCTTGGCGTTTTATGGCCTTCCGCTTTAACAAAAAGCCGTTGCAGGTGTTGTTTTTCCTCTTTTTGGCCTGACGTTTTCGTCGTTTGACTTTGCTCTGCTTTCGTGCCTTGAGCACGTTTTTGCGCAGTTCGAAGTATGTTCTTCATATAGAAAAGGGGCTTATGGCTCCATTTTTCGCAATCGTGGCTTAACCTTTGTTTCAACAATTTACCTGCCTCATCGAAGATAGCTCTTCTTCGTCATGAATTTCAAATTTTCGAGTTACTTCAAGAACCTTTCCTTTCAACGTAAAATTGATTATTCTTTGGAAGATGGCTTCCTCGGTACTGTAGCCTCCTACAGCTCCTCTGGCTGTTAGCTGCCTGTTGTTGCTCCCTTCCAACTGGATGAGAATCCTGGTGATGGTCTAGGACTTTACGATTGGTTTCCATCTTGCCTTGACTCCAGTTCCAACTTGCTGTTCGCATATGACGTGTGCGCCGGATTTTCATTTTCTTGGGACTGTGACTCCAACGTGTATCCATAGTTTTCTCTCCAACTTTTTGGCGTTCCAGCTAAGCGATGGTGTCAGCTTTTCTTTGGTTTGGCGTACCGTAAAGTTTTCAGATAAGTCATTGTTCTTACTTGATTAGTCACATCTTAAGAAGCAAATAATGGATGTTTAAAAAATTTTCAGTTTATAATTAATTACAAAAATTAGCAGAGAAGAGGGTTTTCGTTAAAAAAATAATAATAATAAAATTGTAAATTTGGTTTCATAGTAAAATGTCTGTATTTTAAGGATTCCGAGATGTTGATAAATTGAAATTTGTTTTATTTGATGAGCTTACTTCCATGCTGAATTAAAATAAATTGTAAAACTGAAATAGAATTTTGCTCCTATGTTAATATTCTAATCTTCCTAAGAGGGTGGTTTTGTGGTACTCTGTTAATTGAATTCTAAATGTTAGGAGACCATATTCTGTGAGCTAAAATAAGATATCAAAATTTAAGGATTTTATCATGATTGGTAGCATTTTTTATTCTCTGTGATATAATAAGAGGGAAATTTTAAGTTGTTAGGAATAGTAGTATTCCTTTTATTTTCTGTGCAATAAGGTGTAAATTTTAAATTTGTTCTGAATAAGAGAAATCTTGTATTTTCTGTGCAATAATAAGATGAAAAGAATATAATTGTTAAAAATATATATCTATGTTTAGCTTTGTTTTAAAAGGCTTAAATTGTTAAGAGATGAAATAGCTATGTTGTATTAATAGATTAATAGATAATTACTTAAATTTTCAAGGTGTTTGTTTTGTGAAATTACTGAATTCTTAAAACAAAAATGTTTCGTTGTTAATGTTAGAATTTTCTTACATTATTTTCACTCTCCGGGGAGATGATTTATTTATTTATTTATTTATTTGATATTGATTTTCTCATAATTTGATCTATTTGACAAATAAACACTAAGGTTCTTTTCTTCAAAGTTAATATTGATTATTGTGTTTTTGTTATGTTTAAGTTAAATTTTCTAAAATACACTCTTAGACAAAAAAAAGGACCCACCGAGAAGATATAAAGCAAATTGAACACGAATTGATATGCATACAGGTTTCGGCGAAAAATGCAAAATTTTACATTTTGGCTGCCAATTGATGAACGGTTGTCGCTACAGCGCATCTGATCTGCACAACTGGCAGGATATTTAAGAGGAGAAATTACGATTCCAGGTCATAAATTCTTCACGAACTTCATTCCGTGTACTCTGGTAGACAGTAACTATGCCTCGCATACAGGCGCGAACGATATGCGCAGATGTCAGAATTTGAGAGAGGTCGTGTAGTTGAGCTCAAAGAAGCCGGTTGGTCTTATCGGCGAATAGCTCGACGTTTGAGCAGAAGCGATGCCATTATTAGACGATGTTGGCAGGAATGGGTGAACCATGGCCTCACACAGCGTCAAGAAGGAAGTGATAGGCCTAGAGAAACGACAGAATATGAAGACCGAGCAATCGTCAGTGCGGCACTCTCAGCTCCAGATGCATCATTATCATCGACTGTGCGTACAACTAGTGCTTCAGTGACCGCAAGGACCATTAATAGAGGGCTCACAGAAAGGGGGCTGAGGTCACGGCGCCCCTTGCACCGACTACCATTGACCTCTGTACAACGTCAAGCCCGTTTGCAATGGTGTCGGGCTCATTCGCACTGGAATGTCACTGACTGGAGTAGAATAGTCTTCAGTGATGAGTCCCGCTTTGAACTGAGCCCCGATCACCAGCAAAGGCGAGTCTGGAGACGCCCCGGACAGCGGTGTGATACCAACCCGACTGTCTTCCGGCAGACAGGCCGACAACCAGAAGTGATGGTCTGGGCGCCATTTCATTTCATAATAGGATCCCTTTGGTTGCCATCCGTCGCAACCTTACAGCACAGCTGTACGTCGAAGAAGTTCTAAGGCCCGTTGTGTTGCCCTTTATGTCACGCCACCCTGGGCTTACATTTCAGGAAGGTAATTGCCGCCCACACACTGCACATGTTCCTACTGCTTGCCGTAGTGCTTGCCGAGCATTACCTTAGCCAGCAAGGTCGTCGAATCTCTCTTCTATTGAGCACGTTTGGAGCATTATGGGCAGGGCCTTCCAACCAGCTCGTTATGTTGACGATCTAACGCGCCAGTTGGACAGAATTTGGCACGATATTCCTCAGGAGGACATCCGCAACCTCTATCAATCGATGCCAAGCCGAATAACCTCTTGCATAAGGGCCAGAGGTGGACAAACGCGTAACTGACTTTTTCACTTTATGAAGCTCTATCCCTGCAATAAATCATCCAATTTTTCTAAAACTGTAATCGTTTGCTTTTCTGTACATGTACACCACGTCTACTGATTTTCGTCTCATTCGGGTAACTCCTTCTTGGTGCGTTGTAAAAATAAAACAAATTTTGTACAGCTGGATGTTGAATACATTCTAGATTTTTCGCAACTCGAGGTCAGCACATTTGAATGCTTGCCATTATCCGAGTATATCATTTGAGCAATCCACAGTGAGAAATAAATCTGAGGAATACAAGCACACAGTTCTCTTAAACAAAGAGACAAGTTCTAAATGTAGAAGGGACAAGTTCTAAATGTAGAAGGGACAAGTTCTAAATGTAGACGGGACAAGTTCTAAATGTAAGGCTCGAGTAGTAAAACAAGTAAGCAAGACCGGATAATGTTTATCCTAGACGTTCTTTGTGAAGAAGGGGCGTGCATGATCAGGTCCTATTACAGAAAATGAAGGTGCTGCAGAGTATGGTCAGATGGTAAAGAAGTGATTTCTTGTGTACTGGCACGCTCCTTATTCCGTTTACACAAAAAGCACTTATTAAGGTGGATTTAACGAAGTGAATAAATTATAGATGTCTTATATAGGAGCTTACACTTGAACGATATAGAACTTTTCTTTCGCAAAATGTTTGTGTAACTTTTACCCAGTACGGCTCAGCTCTCGAAATCTCAGCAGAGCTTAATAGACCTGCGAATTTTACTGAACTTCGTCTTATATTGTTTATAAACTGCATAACATAAGCTGTAATCCGATACACTTTTAGAGGCTTGATGAATTGGATTAAACCTAGCAATGTCGAAATTTCTACATCTCGAACCAAAACCTGAAGAGAGGTTTGTTCCCTTGCTTCGTTCTGAACACTCTTCTCGTCGATATCTCTCTGTTGATTTACAGGCCAGACACGTTCAGATTGATAGAGCCAACTAGATCCTTGTAACCAAAGAAAACTTCTCACAGGATTAAAGACATTTCCTCAAGATTAACAAGTCAACAGTAGTTTCTTTTCCATTGCAGTTAAACCAATGTTCAGGATCACCGAGTAACTGAATCTCAGAAGCTCTGTTTGACACAAAGGGCTTCTAGTCTCTGGCAGATACCTTTATCCAATAGATAGCTATTTGATAATCCAAAGAAATGTTTGATGGCATATTTCAGGAAAGAAATGTGTCAAATACTTAATTTGGCAGCTACTAAAGCATCAATTCCAACGAAAAAGAGTTGGTCTTGAGTGGAGCTATGCGACTCTTCGCAACGACGAAACCGGGGCAAATGTAATTTTTTGAATCAAGGTATCGAAAATATCCTACCGCGCCGTACGCTTTCAGGCTAGCGTTTCCGAATACATGGAGACTAACATTAGATTTTTCACAACTATCAAAATATTTTCTTGGGAACGAAAAATCTTCGAGTGCCTTTAATTCAGCTCGTTAGCGAATCCAGTCTTTACTTATTTCTAATGGAAGAGCACCATCCCAGTTCACACCTAATGCCCAAAGCTTTTGTAATATTAGTTTCATTTTCAATAAAAAAGGAAAAACACACCTACGGGATCATAAACTCTAGCCACCGTTTGGAGTATAGTTCTTTTTGTGGCCTCAGCACAGTCATCTGGTAATTTTCCGAAAAACTAGCAATTCAGTTTGATCTTGTCTGTTTTAGGGCAACAGATCATGCAGAAAGTTTTTAATTCTTTAGTTCATTCTACAATATAACCCCTTTCAATCAACTAGGAATTAAGTTCCTCGGAATCTGACCTTAATTTTCTAAGATACATCTTACCACCTTAAGAATCTTAACCCCGTCTGAGTATAATCGACATGTATCTTGAAAAGTGTCTGCACTGTAACATAAATAGTCTGCATACAAAGAGGAATCTTAACATTTCATAACTTTCCAGATCTGTGCTTTTATAATTTTATATGGCATTTTATAGTCATCGTAGAATCGCTGGATTACAGCAAAATCCGAATGAAACACATTTAAATGTTAAAACGTTATAATCTTCCTTACTTTCTCAAAACCAAAGAAATTTTAAATAATCCCTATTCTTTTCTAAGAACCCTATCATTAAAAAGTCGTTAGTTATATCTTCTCTTAAAGCAGTTTCATATTTACTAAATTTTAATATTATGTCCAAAACCATTGGGGACAAACTAGGTCCAATGCCTAGAAAGCCATTTAAAGATTTTACACCTATAGCTCTAAAACAGTTCGCGTCGTAAACAATTCTACGAATTGTAGTTTCATTGGGTTTCATTATTTCTGTGTGCAGCGTGAGCATTTCTCAACTGTACCCTCCTTTGTGGCGTTCCCTCCCTTTTACCTAATACTTGAAGTGTGGAGGATCCTTGTGAACAGCTAAGCGAATAATCGCTTAAGTTCAGTAACAGAAATGTAAAGCTCAAGAAGGGTTAATTACCCTTTATTGCTCAAAATAAAAAATAACAGTCGACCCCTGTCCCAGAGTGTACAGCCTCCACTTGGGCTTAAACTCAGTAAGCCCAAGTGGCCAAGTGGAGTGTAAAAATTAAGAACTTAACTAATGCTTAACTAAAGAGATGTAGCCGAAGCCGACATAAATCTAACTAGTTGGCCCCTTACGTTACTCCTACTCATTTGCATTAAACGCGATTCTAAAAACACATTGTGGTAGGAAATTGTAAGCTGAAATTAGAACGGATAAGAAAGGAGCTTTAATTAAAAATAACTGTTAAAAACTTAGGATAAACCTTACACCTCCATTTCCTCTTCAGTTACGGATTTATACTGCTGATGAATCTTAGGATTTTTAATAAGTCTATTCAGGAAATTTCAAATTGCCTTTATGCTACTCCGAAGTTATTTTCTAATTGTCCTGGTTCCGATTTCTATAATAATCTAACATAGAATATGTTACCTTCACCCCGGTATTTCTCTTTCGACGCTCTCAATCATTTATTTCTCTTTCCTCATTAGAAATCGCTGAGTCATCGATAATGCCCATCAAATGTACACTCCACAGTGATCTCAATGAATCAGTTACGCAAGAAGTAAAAAAGTTCACTATTACAGTGTTTTGAGAAACCCTGTCTTGATCTTGAAGGTCAAGTGAGATCCATCCACATGTATAAAAAATTGCATAAATTTCCTTCCGTAGCTGAATCTTTTTTTTTTAACTATTTTCCAGTAATGATCAACATGTATCCAAATTCCAACGCTTCTTTTAGCTAAACAAGAAATTCCCAATCCCCACTCATTCGACATTTTTAATCTTTGTTTTGACTGCGAGGCCATTTCAGCGTCATAATGGCGTCAGTGATGAGATGCTATTTTTATTTGTCTGTTTTGCTTCGTAACCGAAATATAAAATTCGACAACTTTATATATTTTAAATACTGTACGTTTCATTCCAAAAGAATAAACAGACAGTGTTTCTTCTCCAACAATTTTTAATCTCTCCATGACAATAATATGAACAAAACTTCGTATAGCACCACAATCAAGAATTAATTAGTCAACTCACACCTACTGTCATAATGAGCTAACTAACAGTGAACATGTTTGCAATAAAGCATTTTTCTTACATGAATTTATTACATGAAACAACAGAAAGTGTGAGTTCTTTCGGGAAGTTTTGTTTTTCATTTACGGAATTTTCTTGCGCTTTTTCGCCTACTTCCTTAATGTTTTCATTTGAAGTCGTTCCCGTTTTGTTCCAGTTTGAATTATTCCTAGTTAGCGACTCATGATTCAGTTTAAACCCGCATTTTAAACAGTGAGTATTAATCCTACACGATTTCTAAATGTGATATTTTCAAAAACAAAGCATTATTTTTCTTACGTAATTTATACATTTTTTCTTATACGTTTTTATCACAAGAAAATCGAGTATGGGACTTTTCGCAGAAGATGCACGCGTGATTATCAACAGCACTGAAACTGGCAATCATAGGTACATTTCCATGCCTTTTTTTATAAAGCATATTCGAAACGTAGATGCGAGGTACTTTTTTTTATCTTGCATCCATAAACTTGACGCTTCATGACATTCAGTTCCATTTTTTAGGAATTGCAAAATGTCTGATAGACTTATTTCTTCGTTTGTTCCTTTTTTCTCTTCGATTAAACTTCAGAACGAACTTTTCTGGAATAGATTTTAACACCATAGATATTAATAACTGACCAAATAAACCTTGCCCTTCCAAATTCCCAACTGCAATTTCGGTTTCATCATTATAACCTACGTAAAGCTTTAATATTGTTTGAACTTTTCACTGGTTCTAGATTTAACAATTTGTTTTTGAATTGATTAATTACTATTTCTTTTTTCTCGAATCTTTCCTTCAAAAATTTTATATTCTCATCATTCTCATCCCATTCTTTTCATTTAATTCTAAGGAAGATACTGCATTACCTGCTGCACCTATGTGCAATGTTTTCAGATATGCAAATTTTTCTATCTTACTAACACTTTCGTTTTTGCCTATAGTGCTTTCGTAACCGTTCTGAAACCGCTTGAATTTTTTAAGATGACCTGAATATTTTTATAACGCTATTTTTGGAAGTTTTACAGTAGTTTCTACATTTTGCAGCAGTCTAATAACGTTTTCCTGAGGATCTTTAATATTTATTTTATCCTCTTCTAACACTCGATTAATTCGTTTAATAGTTGGAGAAAAACGTTTCCTCAGGTCTAACTACATTCGCTTCCAAAGAATCTATCTCAGCTACAAAATGAACTGCCTCGTCTAATACTTTCAAGCTGCTTTTCGATTTCTTATGCTTGATATCAGTTCATGCAATTAACATAATTCATCTGTACCTTTCTTTGCTAAACTGTGCTCAACTTTTTTAACAGTTTAGAAACTATTGTTCTCAAATGCGGCTAGCTTCCGTTTTAATTTATCTAGTTCTGCCATTATTTCGCGTTAATTCATAAATGTACCCAAGACTGCAAATTATAAAAATTCAAATTAACTGCTTTTAAGATTTAGTAATAAACATGTTCTTACCTAATTCTTAGGGCATGGTCTGGACATATCCATACGCATGAAGTTCGCAGTTCTTCCTTTTTTACAAATCGAAATACGAAACGACAAAAATACGAAAACAAAACGGCTCATCCAATAAAACTCAGCATGAGATGGTTCTTTAGCTCATACCGTTTTACATTCATATTTACATTTTTCTTACTGTTAGTTGGACCAGCCTTCACATAAATTATATTGCATACTAAACCGGTACGTGGTTCCCTTTTTGTTCCTACATTACAGAAATTCCGCCAGCTAATACACTTTCTAACCAAAACTCTTCTTATTTACATTCATTCCCCTGCAATGTCTCGTTTGCCTAAATTTTATCAGTAAATTAAAAATATCAGGATATAAATTCAGAACAGTATATAAACAATAGTTAAAGAAAGTCTATTTGGTTTATGAGCTGAAGCATCACAAACTCTTCTCAATCTACTTGTCGCTCTATCATTTCTGATGATTGCTTTATGAGGTAAATAAAATAGGTTCTTATCATTTCGATTGTCTTCCTGAACAGATTCAATGATTTGTTTTAACTCATAACCTTTTGAAACCTTTTATACTGAACAAACAAAGGGTTGTCAATTTTAAATTTGCTATTTAATTTCTTAAATCTTTCACGTGCAATATCCCTACTGGCTTCCGTTAAATGCTTTGAATTTCGTTTCTACGGCAATCTTACTTGGTATCACCGTTCTTATGCTTGATATCAGATTCGAAAGACTTCATAATTTCTGAATCAACAGTTTTCTCGTTTCGAGTATTTTTTTTTTAAACTTTAAATGTCTAACTTCCAAAACTTTTGTAACTAATCGGATATCAAATTTTCATTTACTGTTACTTACATAGTTTATAATTCACTAAAATTTATATTTAATTTATCCTACTAACACCAATCAAATAATGATTTTGTAACTACTACATTTTTTAAAAATTTTAATTGTAATTATCGAACAATAATAATCTTTTCCTACAAAAATGTCAATTTTGCCATTTTGTTTAAAATATTCAGTTAAATTATAATTTTTTCAAAACTTTGTTTTCTTTAGTAAAATTTAAATTCTGGGGATGAATGATAGCACTGTTCTACTTTCCGATTCTAGTAATTCGACATCTATAATAACATTGGGATCTTTGATATTTTTTGCTTTTCCTGTAACGGCATTAAATGTCCTTTTTATCTAAGTTTAATCTCCAAATGAATAAATAGAAAGAGATTCTTTTCTAATAATCGGAAGATTCATTTTACTAAATGTATCTTTAATTATGAAAGTTCTGATTGAGCCATTATCAACACGAATTCTCACATTTTCACATTTCCCATTATTCCAAATCGAAACAGAAGCAGTTTGTAATAAAATTTTATTAGTTCAAAGAGACTTTGTCCCTGAAGGACTATTGTTTTCGTTTTGCGATTTTGCGTCGGAAACATTAAATGTCGGTTCATTTTTCAAATATTGCAGCCTTGTATTATATTTAAAGAAATTAAATAATGAAGAATGTGCATAAATGTATTTATGTTTCTCGCATTGTGATAAAACGACAGTACCTAGAGCCATCGAATTTTGAATGACGTAATCCTTCTGCGAATATGTGCATCTGGAAGCCCAAATTTGAAATTTGGAATTTGTTTTATTATGGATTTCATATTTTGTAAAACTTTAATGAATTTTTGTTAACAAACTTAAGGATTTCAAAGCGAACAGCGACGACGTTGTACAAAAAAAAAAAATTTATCTCCAGCGCGTGAGACTGTGTATAGGAAATTCTAAAGAGTATGCTCAGTTTAAAATTATTTTGATATTGTTCTTTAACTGAATTTCATGTTTTAAGTGCGAAGAGCATGATATTTAATAAATAAAAGTAACACAAAAAATGTTAAAAAAATGCCCCTTTGGACGTAATTTAAAATCTGAAACATTTCTGGTTTTCTTTTCTTTTTTTTTTTATTACATCTATTTTCATCGAGACGATAATGCGAAATAACATTGAGTCCGACATTTTCTTTTTAATTTATTATTATCTTTTTATTATTAAATTTCTTCTATTAGCTCACATTCTCCCTATATATTGTTCAAATTTTCAATTCGTTAATTCATCCACTCAAGTTCAAATACATTTTTTTAAACTTGTAGTGAATGACACTTGATGTTAATACAGTTTTTTCACATATTAAAGATAATTAAAATTTAAAGTTTCACATATTACTTCACACATTAAGACTTACAAATAATGACCGTTTATTAGTAATTCTCACGTGCTGTAAAAATTAATTTTATAACAACTTCTAAATAGTAGTACATGGGTGCGATAAATGGGATTGTAATATTTAACAAAAATAAGTAGCAACAATGAGACAGGGTTCTGAAGATTTTTTTAAAATGTATGGAATTAAAGAATTGCGGTTTTGTAGAGTTGGATGAAGCGGATTTAATATCCTATTACGTAGCGAAAATTCTCCAAGTAAGGAATTGACTTAAAGAAAATATATTGCTTGTTTCTCATAAAATGAATAACAAATCGCTTTCGAATGTTTATTATTAAAAGACTGCATTTTATTTTATGCTTGAAAATCATTTAATTCTAGGCCTTCTATCCAGAAACAAAAAGGTTTCGCAATCCGCCAATTTATGACTTCTGTTCAAAATTCTCATCAAATTTTGTTACCTCAAGAAACTATTTATTACTCGAAAATAACTATATCTGTTTTACTCATACTCTAAATGAAAAAAAAATTCTAATTCATCTATAACAAATGCTATTTTTATTGTAATATCCGAGAAAACAAAGTTACACTAACTCTCAAAACAGAACATAGCATGTTGCCATTCTCTGAAACATAACATAGATAATATGAAGAGGTAATGAATAAAAAAACCTATAGAGTAAAGAAAACGATTACATCTGTTTGAAGCTCGTGCAATATTACTCAGAAGCTGCAGTTAGAAAAAATGTAAACAAAAAATATTAGAGTCAAAATATTGTTCATCTTCCCACCTTGCAATAAGAAATTCGGGATTGAGTATTGCAAAATAATAAAAAATTAAACATTGTTCTCACAAGTCCAATCGATGAGGAACTTTAACTGCCCTTCCTGATTTGGTTGTCGTGGGCGATTTTAAGTGGGGATGGATTATTCTATTTATTTCTACAGGTACATCATCAATTGGAATTTGCTCTACCGAAATATTTTCGCATCGTCGACTTCCGCTGAAGTTCTATGGAGGTTCCTCGGCAGTCGATAATTCCAAAGGATAAAGATTTTGTACAGCTCTTATGATTTCACCACTTTGCATTTTAATTCTGGCTCGTCGACTTTCACCGTCGGTACCTGGAAATAATTGTATGATTTTACCAAGAGGCCAATTTAATCTTCTTTTGTAATCGCTTCCAATTAAGACAATGTCTCCTTCTTTTAATTTACAACTTCTAGCGAATTTTTTGCTTGTTGTTTTCAAAGTTCCCAGATATTCCTGGCGAAATCTTTTCTTGAAAGCCTGGTTAACATTTTGGATATAACGCAATCTACGTTTATAAAAGTTAGAATTGAAGTCTTGTTTTACAATTGGCACTGAATAGTTTTGTATTTTCCGTAAAAAATTTCCAGGTGTTATGGAAGCGAGACTTGATTCAGCCGATACAACTGTTAAAGGTCTATCATTTAAGATAGCTTCACAGTTACACAAAACGGTACACGTTTCCTCATAACTAAGGCAGGCTCTCTCAAGAACCTTTCTTAATATTCTCTTCATCATTCCTATGAGGCGTTCCCACCAGCCACCCCACCATGGAGCGTCTGGGGGAATGAACTTCCAAATAATACGTTCATCAGCTCCCTTTTTTGCAATTTCTTTGAAATCGACTGAAGCAAGTGCATTGCATCCTCCAACAAAATTTGTTCCATTATCAGTATAAATTATAGATGGCTTCCCACGTCTAGCAGCAAAACGATGAAACGCTTGTAGAAATGTATCTGTCGTTAAGGATGTAACTAGTTCCAAATGAACACAACGGTACACTGCGCAAGTGAATAGGCAAATCCATGCCTTTTTGTATTCTCTTAGAATATAGGTCCAGCGTAATCTATTCCGGTTATTTGAAACACTGAGGCATCTTGTACCCGATCTCTAGGAAGTGGTGGCGCTGGTGGGTTAACATTTTTGTTTGAATAACTCTTACAGGTTATACAAGTTTTCAAAACGGATGACACAACTCTTCTTCCTGCTAATATCCAAAATCTTTCTCTTAAAGAATTTAGGACGTGAAAAACTGCAATATGTCCTTTCAACTTATGCTCTTCCACTATTAAACTTCTTATAAGATGATGATCACTTGGCAAAATAACCGGAGTTCTGAACTCAGATGTATCTTCTCTTTGAAATATTGCTGTTTTAGTTCTGATGATTCCACAATCAATGAATAGATTAAGACTTAAAATCCGTCTATCTTCTATTCCATTAAAGGATTCATTTTGTATTAAGTGAATCAAGATATTCTCTGCTTCATTTAACTCATATACAGTAAGTTCATCCTTTTCTTGTTTTGATGTTTACAGTTGTAAACAAAACGACACATCCACGCTACAAGTCTGATTGTCTTACGATAACTTGAGAATCTATATAGTTGCAACTATTTCACTAGCATTAAGATTTATTAAGGACGAAATAATCCTTTTCTTTTTCTCAAGAGCTATTTCTTCTTCATCAGCACTAAAATCTAAAATCTTCTTTTGGCCATTTTTCTAGTGATAAATATAGTCATTCAGGACCTTCCCACCATCTAGATTTAATTAAATAAGAAGCAGAGCATCCTCTACTGGACAAATCAGCAGGATTCAGTGATCCTGGTACGTGCCTCCAAGATTCAATAGAAGTCAGTTGCTTTATTTCCTTAATTCTGTTGTGACCAAATACGTCCCACACTTCATTCCTCTGTATCCAAGCTAATACAGTAGGCGAATCTGTCCAAAAATAAATATTATCAGCTTGAAATTCGGGTATTATGATGGATGCTAAACGATTATGCTGGATGCTAAACGTCCACATATTATAGCTCCAAGAAATTCCAATCAAGATATTGTTGTCTTTTCCCTTCCGCTGGGTGTAACTCTCACTTTAGCTTGCACTAAATGAACTTGAACCGAATCTCTTGTTTGTACTCGAACAAAGGCCACAGCTGAATATGCAAGCTTACTCGCATCATTGAAGAAATGAAGTGAGACATTTTCAATCTCACGATCACAGTTTAACCATCTTGGTATTCTCATTCTTTCTAGACACTTCAAATCATTCAACCATTTACAAAATTGTGATTTTGAATTTGAATCAACTTCTTGGTCCCAAGATAACTTAACTTCCCATAGGTGCTGAAGTAAAAGTTTCGGCACAAGAGTTACGGGGCAAGCTACTTCTAAAGGGTCGAATATTTTGTGTGTAGTAGCTAAAATCTCTCTTTTAGACAAAATTTCTGGTAGATTGTAGGTGATGTTAGTAATATTAAGGCAAAGGTAATCTCCACATCGTTCCCTAACCATTCCTGAAACATTTGTGGTACTAGAGGAATTAGCTGTTGGGTCACTGTAATCCCAACCACGTAATTCTAGCTTTCTTGTAGCTAAAGTATCTGAAGCAACTTGTATGAATTGTTGCAATTCTAAATCATTTTTTTACACTCGCTAAACAATTATCTACATAAAAGCTCTTCTTCAGTTGCTCAATAATATCCACTTTATACTTTGGGTTTCCATTTAGTTGTTTCAAAGTGGATTCTAGAAGATGGTGAATTATAGAAACTAGCAAGAAAGGGCTACTTGTAACTCCAAATACTACTCTACAATGCCTGTAATACTTCAGTTTTCCATCAGTTCTATACTATAAGAATCTTAGATAGTCTTTATCTGTAGGGTTGAGGCTTATTTGTAAGAATACTTTTCGTATATCTGTAGAAACTCCTATTCTGTTCCTTCGGAATCTATGAAGAATTGAAGGAATCAGTTCGATAAGTTTCTGACCTTTTTCTAGACAATCATTGAGACTAGGTGATCTTTTCTGTTTAACCGAGGCATCAAACACTGGCCTGATTCGTGTAGTACTGTTTTCTTTTACTACGTGTCGATGTGGTAGATAATGGCATGCTACATCAATTTCGCTCTTTGGTACTTCTTCTATGACGCCTTCTCGTTCCCATTCACTAAAAACTTCTACATAAGCATCATAAAGTTTCTCAGCTTTTAGTCGTTTTACTGTAGAATCTAATCTCTTTACAGCTAAGTCATAGTTATCTTTTAATGGTATATGGTTATCAAGCCATGGCAAGCTGACTTGAAAACGTCCTTCTTCGTTCACCTTTACAGTAGACAAGAAATGATCTCTTGCCTCTTCTTGAAGCTCCAGTTTATTTTTCTTCTCTGAGGGATCTAGAATTCCAAGTGAATCTAGAGACTATAGATCAGATATCAATATTTCCTTATTCAACATGGATGTGACGAGCAGTGAGGAATTGTCCGAGATCTCACGCATACCAGTTTTCCCAAAAATAGTCCAGCCAAGTTTAGTTTTTATAGCAGCAGGGCCTGAAGTAAGCAATTTAAATCCTCCGGTCATCAACTTGCCTGCTATGTCAGCGCCGATAAGTATTTCTATTGGTCCATTACTATCGTCGCATACGGAAATATTGTTCTCTTTAAGCTCTCGAATCCACTCGCCTTTAGCAACTGGTGGTATACTTCCACAAATAATATCTTGGCTAAGAGCTTTGAAGTTACAATGATAAGTTCCATCCGTTTTAGACAAGAACACTGTAAAAACATCGTGGTTTATGACATCAGTACATGACCCACCAAATAATGCCAAATAAAGTCAAATTTGATTTGCTTCTAACTCTTCCTTTGCCTGATTTTGCATTATCCTTAATTTATGGATATGAATGTATAATCCATGTCAATCAGAACTGTGGTTAAGAGTGATTGCCGCATATATAAATAAATCCAGAGAAATTACAATAAGCCAGACAGAATAGTCTACTCTGGTTAAGGGAGACTGTTGTATTTATAAATAAGTCCCAAAGAAGCCGATGATATTAACATCTCCTCAGTTTTTATGAAATGTGAGAACATAAAATTAATCAACCCGAAAGCTCTGAAAAGGGCTAATAACATTCCATATCAGATACATTCCAATATCATGCAACAGGGTACTTACATTCATACTGCGTTAAACGCACAATTCTCGTGTTATGTGCCAGAATTTAATACTTTGATTCCAATTCATCATTCGGATACATAATCTAACTATTTGACATTAGAATAGAAGATAAGCACGCCAATGTGACAATCAAAACTAACTTCTAAACTAACTTAAAATTAACTTAAAACTGCTTCTAACTCTTCCTTTGCCTGATTTTGCATTATCCTTAATTTATGGACATGAGTGTAAATGATATTCGGCTTCTACGGCGAAGATCATCTTAGAGAAAGTGAGGTACTTTTCTGTTATCGGGACCGGATTCAGAAATGTATGCATGGGATGATGATGATGTAGCTCATTGCAGATAATTTGATATTAGATGAGTGCTTCACTAGGGAAGATACTAATCACTCTGCAATCGCGAGTGGATTGAAGTTATAAGATACTGAAATTTCGATTTCGTAGTACAAAATACCGAGAATTTTTGAAGAATTACAAAATCATTTGATAATCCCAACATATATTTATTAGTTGTTAATTGTTCCATGGCACGGAACATCATAATGAGGACAATCTACACCCCGCAATTTTGATTATGATGTATTACACTTTTTAACAATAAATAGAAACAGCCAAGCAAGAGTCGTCTTTAGCTAGCAAGCGTAAGCAGCAAAAGAAGATGTGTAGTTAGTTGCAGTACTATTTATAAGCTTAGAAATTCTTTGTTTTAGTTCTGGATATCGTAATGTGGATGCTGCAAGAAAATTGCAGATGTCTTGAAGGGCTTGTGCTTCAACAGAAATTCTGTAATTTAAAGATTTATTGTCAGTTTGTCGAATTAAGTTTTAATTTGGTAATCACTTTTTCTTCATATTTTTATATCTTACATATTTCCCTCCTTTCAAGGAGAAAACGCCTGAGCGAGAGAAAAGCATTTTTAGAAAAAAGCTTTAGTGTTTTAATAAAGGAAGAGAAATTTTGTAGACTATTTACAGTTCAACTGAGAAAACAAATACTGAAGGGCATTAAGTAGTAAATTAGAAACACTAAAATAAAATAGGATTCTGTAAATTAGAGCACAATTTGAAAGTCTCTAAGATATCTATTTGTAAAGTTCTTGAGGTGGTTAGAAGATAACATACGAAATTTCTGCAGTCTTGTGAAAATCTTTCATAAAAAAAGTATATGTTGTCATCAGTATAAAATCAAAATATTTCTGGCACATAGTTATAAAATTACCTTAAAATTTATGCTTTTTATAAAACAAAACTAGATTTTTTTATTGCAGAGCAAAGTAATGATTAATACGCAGAAATGAAAAAAGTATGATAGAATATAATTATAAGCTTTGTTAAAAATGGACAGGTCCTCACAAAGCGAATCAGAGTAACTACTTGCTGATGGCTGTGGGATGCTTAAATACAACTGACATAAAAACCGCCGTTCCTTATACAAGGCAACTTTAGCACTGTATGATAAAATCAGTTTCAGTTTAGTTTTATGGCCATAAAAATCTTTTGTAATATGTATAAGTGTAATAAAAAATAAATATACGAAAATTAAAATTCAAGTAAAGACGAATAACTTGTCTAATACAGTTATATCTTAGAAATTTAGTAAGCGTACTGTTAAGCGAATTTGTACACAGCTAAATGATTTTATTGCAATTATAAGTGGAATTGTTGTATTTGTCTGTGTTACGTAACGCGAAAAAATTTAAAGACACAAGCTACGCCGGAAAAGTAAGAATACAGAGGCAAGTCTAACACTGAGTAAATGGGTAATTCGGCGAAAAATCGCCAAAAGTCGCCAAACTTGGCGATCATTTGGAGACATTTGGTCCGGTCTCTGTATCACGGTAAAAAGTATTGTAATTGATCACTGTATTAGCTGTAACCGTAATTCGGCCCTCATATTGCCTTCCAGTAATTGCAGGAAGCAGAAAGTACTAGAAATATCACGGAGGCCGGGTGAAAATTTATATAAGGCCGGTGAGAGCCTCTGCTCTGAGTTCTTGCTGTTAGATGTTAGCTTAGCGTCAGCTCGGAATACTGAGCTATCTCCGGGTAACTTTCTCTTTAACTGCACTTTGCATTGCTTTGTGTTTAACGTTCATAGTAGTTTGATGTGTAACTACTGATTGTACTCTGTGATATTGTGAAGAGTTGTACGAATATTTCTGTGAAAAGTTCCAGAACTCTGAAATGTTTCTTTTGGTAAAATAAATTTTATCAACATATCACTGGACCTGCATACATTCAATCTATTATCAACCCGTACGCACGCAACACGTTTTGGTGTCAGAAGTGGCACTGAATGCCAGGGACAGGAACGATGGAAAAGCAATTAAGACAGCTAGTGGCAGCCTTTGCTGAGTTCAAAGAAGCGGTGAAAGCTGTTCAAGAAAAGATGGAGTCTAGTTAAAGATGAAAGCTGACCGAGAATTCGTTAAAAAAAGATTAAAGCTGTTCAAGAAAAGATGGAGGCTGGTCAACAATATATGAGAGCTGGCCAAGGATCCATTAAAGAAGAGATGAGAGTTTTTCAAAAAACGATTGAAGCAGGTGAAGGAAATTCGAGGCTATGGAAGGCAGAATAAACACGGCTGAAGACAAAGGTGGAGAAATTTAAGAAAGGGTTTCTGCGGTGGAAAAAAAACTGAAGAAAGAGTTTCTGTATTTGAAGAACAAATCGAACAACAAACTGATAACGGTTTTTGCGGTCGCCAAAGACGTTTATACCTTAAACTTCGTAGAAACAGCAGGAAGCAATTCTGATGAGTTTAAATTTTTACACATGCCTTTTCGTCCTTCTCTAAAGTTATCCAGATTTGATAGTAAGACCCCCTGGTAAGTATATAAGACACAATTTTCTATAGTGGCGGAAGCGAATGAATAGGATTTACAGGCTAAGACCTGTCATCTAACCGCTTCTCTGAGAGCAGACGCAACGGATATCCTTCAGACTCTTCCCGAAAAATAAAGGCTAGATTTTGAAGCTCTATCCGGCGCGTTGGAGCTGCGCTTTGGGGAGAAATGTTTAAAAGATTACAGCAGCAGGCTTCGGTTAAAATCCCATCAACAGAAGCCTACGGTGCCACTCCAGGAGGTCCCCACGGATGTTGAAAGGCTATCTCACCTCGCCTTTTTGGACTACCCATCAGAAATAAGGAAAATTCAGAACTTAATCGACGGCATTCAGGATTGTGAAATACATATAAAGCTCTCAGAATGGCGGATGTCAAAGATTTGATAGCGCTGTAGTGCACGCGTTTAAATTCTAGGCAGCCAAGCAAGCAACTCGTAGAGAACGCCACCTGATCACAGCTGCTCTCAAGTCCAGGAGCCAGTGGATAAATTGACTGCTCATTTAGACAATTTAACCAGACAAATCAATGCCTTGATACAGAATAGGAGTGACAAGAAACCGACTCTAAAGTCTTGTAACTGTGATGCTGAAGGCCAGATACGAAGGAACTGCAGAACACCCTAAGGCACGAAAAATAAGACAGACGATTTAACCAGAGAAGTCAATGCCCTGAGACGGAATAGAAGCGACAAGAAGCGAACCCTAAAGTGCTGGGGCTGTGATGCTGAAGACCATGTACGAATTAAATGCAGAACACCCCAGGCACGGAAAATAAAACCACTCCCCAGCAACGACGCAATAAACAAATTAATGGCCATTTCAAGAGCGGAGGTTGCCAGGTAATGAGAAGCCCCGTCTTAAAGCGCTTCATATTTCTGCAATGAATGGTGGCAGTAATAGACTCTTCATATGGGGCATATCAGTGGAGTTTTTGCAGTATGACCATCGACACAGCAGTCAATGTTACCATCCTTCGAAAAGATTTAGCTCAACAGTTTAAAGATAAACTTATTCCGACGCCATCCTGCGTCACCCTTCAGACTGCGTCTTGTGATAAAATCCAAATTGATGGAAAGATAAACGTAAACATCACGTTTGGAAGTACCGCCTACCATTACGTGGCAGGTATTAAAAATCTGTGCATACTCGAATTGGATTTTCTAAGGAAATACAGTTTTTCCTTGGACTTTAAAAGTAACGAACTGCATTCAGCCTCTAAGGACATAACTATCCATCATCGGAAGGAGGTCATCACATGGAAATGTCGACGCCCTGTCTAGAAAACCCTGCCCAGAAAGCTGTCGATATTGTTCCAAGGTCGAAGTAAAATACGAGCTGCTGAATACTGTCGCACGACAAGTTATAACTTCAACATCGGCTGACCCAGATCCATGGAGTGAAGAAAAAGTCAAGAAAGACCAGTCAGAAGACAGCGACATTAAACCCATAGTTGAATTAATGGAATCTTCGAACAGGAAACCTACCCGGCAGGATATTCGGATGTATATTTCTACGACAAAACAATATTAGGCTCTCTGGGACTCGCTCCATATTCGAAACTTCGTCTTGTACTGGAAGTTTGACTCGGATGATGGAATGACATTCCGATGGCTCTAATTCAGATAATACTTACAAGATCCCAGATCCCGGATGTCCTTAAAGAACTACATAGCAGCCCTACATGAGTTCACTTCGAAAAAAATGAAGACTTTGCACAGAGTTCGAGAACACTTCTACTGAAGTAATGCAAGAAATGACGTGTAAAAATGGTGCCAATATTGCGATACCTGTGCGGGCCGAAAAGGACCGAAGAAACGCAGCCGAGGGAAGCTGCAACGTTACAATGTAGGCGCCCCTTTCGAAGGCATCGCCTTTGACATCCTGAGACCTCTGCCACGAACTAAAATGACTTTTGTGTTTTTCCGAAATCCAAAATAACTAGGACAAGAAATTGCCACTGTTCTTACTGACCTATCGCAGTGTTGTCCATGAGACTACCGGCTATTCCCCATCTTAGATGCTCTTCGGTCGGGACCTTCTTCTGCTTCCTGATCTCTTGTTTGTTCGCCCTCCGGATCAACCTTCATCGCCTGAGGAGTACACCCAAGACCTCCATGGACGGTTTGAAGTAATGCACAGTTTTGCACGACAAGGACTCAGCTTGGCGACGGAGAAGATGAAGACCCGATACGACAAGAGAGCTACAGCACATCTATTCAACGAAGGTGAAAAGATGTGGTTGTGGAATCCATCTCGACGGAAAGACTCTCTCTTAATCTACTATCCTTACATAGTCCTAAAGAGACTGAATGATGTTGTTGTTCGCATCTATAAGTCACCGAATTCTAAGCCTAAAGTCATTCATTACGACAGGTTAGCCCTTAGTATGGCCATAGTATCTAGTCTCCACAGAGTGTATAATGTAAATAGTATACTATGGTCCTATTTGTATGTAAATTTGTAAACTTGTGCATTCACTGATTGATTTAGTATTTGACTTGTTTTATGTTATTTACTGAAATTATTGTTTTATGTTATTTGCTGAAAGTATTACACTGATTTGCCTTAGTTGTAAGTATGGCTTCCTGTTCAGTGTTTGTACTGCCCGGCAAGTGCAGTCCTTGGGAGGAGAGCAGTGTTACGAATTTGTACACAGATAAATTACTTTAGTGCAGTTATACGTGAAATTGTTGTATTTGTTGTGTAACGTAACGCGAAAAAATTTTAAGAGACAAGATATGCCGGAAAAGTAAGAATACAAGAACAAGTCTATTTAAGATTGAGTAAATGGGCATCTCGGTAATTTGGCGAAATATTGCCAAGCTGGCAATGGTTTTGGTGACTGATTTTTGTAACGAAATTTGACGAGAAATCGCCAAAAGTCGCCTAGACATTTTAGTCCGGTCCTTGTAACACCGTAATAAGTATTGTAATTAAAAATATATAATTAATCACTCTATTTTTCCCGCCTTCTTGGCATGCCTTCGTAGTGTAGTCATCAATAACCTCTCTATCACTTTCTTCACTATCGGTATCAGCATTTTCTAGATCTAGAAGCATACTACAGATTTCGGCGTCCGTTAATTGATTGATGATTGGAGCAGTGTCATCGCAATGAAAAACTTCTAGCATCATCGCAATAAAAATCATCTTCATTTATTACCGCTTCTTCACATTTCTTTAGAAAATCCATTAATTATAAAATTTCACCTTTGGTTTGCTATATCCGAAAGCTTTCAAATTCGCGGCTATCATTTTCATCATCCTCACCATGAACTAGAGTAGCTGCCCATAAATTATGGCACGCATTTTTTAAATTATCTGAAGTGTTAAAGAGCTTACATTTTGCGGGGTTACTTTTAATTTATAAATTTTTACTCATACTCAACCTCTCTTAGTGCCGTAGCAAACTAAACTAAATAACTTACTAAAATGAATTAGTTAGAAAGCTAAGGAAGGAACTGACTGATTGATCTGACTCAAAATAATATAAATTACTACTGTTTCTTAAATCATTTAACTGACACAAAACCAAGCAAATTCATCTTAATAAGTCTTAACCTAAAAACACAAGAAGGAAATAAATCTTCACTGGTACTTGGTAGAATAAAATACTATCTCATCTAAAACTTTTCTAAAATTTCGCTCGTTTCAAAATTTAACTCAAGAATCACAAGTTCATATTCATTAAATAGCAAAACCTCATAAGCACCAGAGAAGAAAAATTCAAACACCAATCAATCAGTTCCACTATGAAAAATCAAGCCATAGTTTTAACTTTCCTAGCACCTAAAACAAACATTTAAATATTCAATAAAACGTGATTAGTACATATTTTGTTAAAACCAGGGCGCGTTGTGAGCACCCTAAACATTTTTCCATAACCCCGATAAAATCTCCATGTTTCTTAAAAGCCTCACGGCTCAAAAAAATGGAGTGAATGAACAGACCAACTATGTAACACAAAAAAACAAATGCAAGTAATAACATAAAATCAAACTCATTTATTAATATCTAGGATAAATTTATGGGAGAGCTGGCCAGACTACCCTTACACACAATAGCAATTAATATTCTACATTAAATTTCTTCAAGAGTCATTTATCAAGATAAAATTTTGCAATTTAATATAACACGATTACTTAGAATAACTGGAACATTGAATGAATTATTCAAACTCGATCTCACTTAAACTAGTGTAGAAATTATCATTAACATAAATTTCATATTTTTGACAATAATTTCAAATTCTTCTAAGACACATAATTTTTATCTATTATCAAATGCATTTTTTACCCGTTTATACAAGATTTAATTAAGACAACTACCAAAGAAAATATAACTCACAGTTGAACTACCGGAATCCATCATAAAAAGCTATAGGCGAAGTGATCATAGGAAGCTATAGGCTGCAGATGAATTCCACCATTGAACTGGTCCTAGGTAATCAGCTCCAAAATAAAGTTCAAGAAAAATGACTTCTTGTAGAACCATAATGAAGAACCCCGGCAATGAAAAAAATTCTAAGCGCTAAATTCTAAATTCAGCTGCGATTTTCAACCAGAACCGGCAGAAAACCTCCATTTCGCAGGAAAAACCCCTCGGAGAGGGCTCGGAAAAGATCGTTCTAAGAGCTCTACATTTCGCATCAATTTCCGGAAAATTCCCAGTTCATCGCACCTTCGAAACTTGAATCGGTCTTTCCGGCGCAAGATAGCAAGCGCGAGCCACCCGCAAGGGTAAAAGCTCGGCCGCAGGGCCAAAAGCCCTCTCTGCTAATTCTCTTCTCTGTATCAAAACTTAACTCCACTCAAAAAAACTGACTTCACCCTAAAAATCACGACGTCGTCTTCCTAAATTCTACCGCAACCGCCGCAGCGTCGCAAATCTCCCGCTAAAAGCCGCGGCCGTCCGCAGAACGCAAGCGCAAGCCACCCGCATTTTTTGCAGCAATTCCACTTTTTGTTTATTGGACATCGAAATATGCTTTCGCTTTGTAGATCTTGTTGCAGCTCCAGAATTAGAAACACCTTTTGACATAAGCGAAAGCTGGAAATTTAATTTTCATAAAATTGCAAAAAATAATTAAGCTGGATCAAATCAGAAATTAAGAAATAATGTAGCGATCTTTGTAGATTCCACGGGGTTCTATTTCGAGACTTCAAATATGCATACTACTGCTCGAACAGCCAGTCTTTATTCTCTTTCTGTGCTTCTACCTAGGGTTGCCGTATTTATCGGCACACACGCAGGGGCCCAAGGCGCGCTCCTTGTCACTATCACCAGAATAGCACAATCTGCTATACTGACTGAAATTCCTTGGAATCAGTAAAGTATAATTTTAGCCTAGCTTAATGGCGTCCGCTATATAGCATGAGATTGGCGACGAAAGACAGGTTGTTCCGTTAAATTTTGTCTTGCGTCTATCGCGCACTGAGACAGTTAAGTCTGATGGTATTAGTTAGTTAATTATTATAGTTACGTCTATTTCTTGCACCTGCTCAAGGCTTATCTGAGTCCTGAATAAATAAATTCTCGCATATACTTAAGACTTATCGAGGGCCGGCACTAGATTTCTTACCGCCTGATGCAGTCTCTGCGGGTCCTAAATTCTGCTACCAAGTGCCTCCCTAAATTCTAAATTTTTGGCGTTCCTAAATTTTGGATCCGTAAATTCCAAAACTCCTTAAATTCCAAAGTTCTCCTCCTCCCTAAATTCCAAAAACGTTTTCATCCCTTAATTTTGTTTCTCGGTGCTTCTCTAAATTCCAAAAATCTTGTCTTCCCTAAATTCTGCCCGGTGCAGCCATTGTGCCGCCTGGTGGCTGTATCATTTTAATATGTTTGATAAGTGCTCAATGATGATTACCAGATGTACACAAACATCTTTTATTCTACATTCTATTCTAATGATTCTATATTACAGTTATGGTTAATAATAATAATAGATACAGTTACAGTTACATATATAACAACTCCCTTTTTTAACAGAAATAATAATAATAAAAAATTACACATATTCTTTTAAATAATGAGTTTTTTTAACAGTCCTACCAGATCGAGTAACGTAGTTATGTCCATTTGCAATATTTGGTGATACTATACCTCATTCAGTATTTGGTGGCTTAAAACTTCTGTTGGGTGCTGAAGAATTTACAGGTACATCTAAATTTGAAGTACCGCTACTAGGTATTTCAGGTATGTCGGGTTCATCCACATCTTCATCCTCATGACTTTCATTTTCATAGTTGCTTTGCATTGCAAACTCTTTCTGATTAGTTCCTTTAAGAATGTCTCTTCGGTTTCTTTCTACAATTCTTCCATCTGTTCTTATAATCCTGTATGAACGTGGTCTTTCTGCTCTTCTATAATTATTTTTCCACTTGCATTTAGTTTTTTTCCCTTTCTCTTTTATGTACACTTGATCTCCTACCTTCAGTGGTTTTAATGGTCTTACATTCCTATCAAAATAGCTTTTTCGTAAGGTCTGTCGCTTCAGTAAATGTTGTTTATGGTCTTCATATCGTTCAGTTTAAATGAAATTCTCTTTTATAGGCATCAATCCATTTACTTTTCTTCCAAACATCAATCCTGAAGGTGACTTAATTTCGTCTGAAATAGAAGAGTTACGATAATCCAGAAATACTAAATATGGATCCTGGTTATCAACTACAGCTTTTTCTAACACTCGCTTGACAGTTTGAATATGTCTTTCAACCATTCCATTAGATTGTGGGTAATTTGGACTTGAAGTTCTGATTTCAAAATTCCATCTTCTTGCAAATTCTTTAAACGTTTTGCAACTTTATTGTGGACCATTATCCGAATATACTGTTTTCGGAATACCATGTCTTGCAAAAATTGATTTCAATTGCTTATCACTGCTATACTAGACAAATCTTCCAAATGTCCAGTTTCAACATATTTGCTAAAATAATCCATAACTATCAGATAATCCCTTCCTTGAAAGTAAAAGAGATCTGTTCCCAATACTTCCCATGGACCATTACGTATTTCTTTAGATATCATTGGTTCTTTAGTATTAGCCTTTCGTAAACTTAAAGATGTTGGACAATTCAGTACCAAATCTTCAATTTCTTTCAACATTCTGGGCCAATGTTCTTGCATTTTACTACTCCTAAATGACCATAATGGATTCTACTTAACATATCTTCTCGTAAACTTCTTGGTACAACAACACAGAAATTTTTAAATATTAATCCATTTGCTTCTGATAGTTCTTCTCTGAAGTTAAAATATGGTTTTGCCAGTTCTGGAACCATATATTTTTCATTCGGCCATCCAGTTTTAATTAATTTTCCTAAAACTTGTAGTTGTTCATCTTTTCCTGTTTCCAATTGAAAATTTCCATTTTGTCTTTAGACATTGGTATACATTCTACAACCAATCCAACATGAGCTTCTATGTCTCCTTCAAAGAAATCAGATCCTTTATCAGTAAATGATCTTCATAATGCATCCGCTATAAAAAGTTCTTTTGCTGGTTTATATTTTATCTCAAACTGATATGGCTGTAATCTTATATGCATTCTTTGTAATATTACAGGGCATTTATTTAATGGCTTTTTGAAAATTGATTCTAACTGTTTATGGTCACTTTCCACTGTAATATATTTTCCAAATATATACTGGTGAAATTTCTCACACGCAAATACAATGGCTAAAGTTTCCTTTTCAATTTGAGCATAATTCTTCTGTGTATCTGTTAATGCTTTTAGATGCATATGCTACTCGTAAATTATTTTGCAGTAAGACTATTTGCAATCCTTCTTAAGATGCATCTACAGATAAAACTACTGGCATCTTTATATCATAATACTGTAAAACTGGTTTATTGATTAAGACATCTTTTAGTCTTCTAAATGCTTTTTCATGTGCAGCATTCCAGTTCCAGATAACTTGTTTTTTCAACAAATCTCTTAAACATAATGTCAGTTCTTATACATTAGGTATAAATCTAGAAACATATATAATCATTCCTAGGAAAGTTTCTAATTCTTTGACATTTTTTGGTGGTTTTATATCTAGAATAGCCGTAATTTTGTCTTCGTCTGGCTTTAAACCATCTTTAGAAAATATATGTCCCATATATTTTACTTCATTCAGCCCAAATTTACATTTATTTAAATTAAATTTAACATTCTTTTCTCTGGCTCTGTCGAACAACTTCTTTAATCTTAAATCATGTTCTTTTTTATCTTTTTCCCAAAGTCATCTTTATATATTTGAACTCTTTCTAAATCACTAAATTTCACAAAAACTTCTGTGAAAAACTTCTGGTGATGAATTCAGTCCATATGGCAACCTTAAAAAACAATATCTACCAAGCGGAGTATTAAATGTGGTAAATTCACTACTTGAATCTGATAGTTTAATTTGCCAAAATGTTTTGTTTGCATCTAAAATACTAAACACCTTCGCGTTTGTCGTTTGAGATGAAATTTCTTCGAAGGTTGGTATGTGATAATGTTGTCTCAGTATATTTTGATTAAAGTGCTGAGGATCTAAACACACTCTTAAATTACCATCTTTTTTTCTTATTATAACTAATGAATTCACGAATTCTGTATGTTGTTTAACTTTCTTTATAATACCATCTTTTTCCATTTTTGCCAATTCCTTTTTTAATGGATTTAATAAGCTAAGTGGAATTTTCCTACAGGGCTCTATTTTACCAACAGCTCCTGGTTTTAATTTAGTGTGATAGGTATTTCCAGTTAAATTCCCAGTTCCTTTAAATAAATCGTGATATCCTTTAAAAGATTCTGGTAACTTTTCATTAGAATCAGGATTTACTGTACAAATCCTTTGTATTAGGTTTAATTTTTACAATGTAGATAAACCTAAAATAGCTGAAACAGTTTTATCACATGCTACTACTTGAAATTCTACTTCTCCTTGTCCCCTTTCGATGTCTCACATAATAAGTTACATTTTCCGACTACATCAATTGTAGTAGCATTGTAATTATTTAAAGTGAATTTTGATTTAGTTAAACATTTAGCTCTTAAATTTAATTGTTTAAATTTAGGCAATTATAACACATTACACTGAGCACCAGTATCCAACTTAACTAATAAATATTTAGATATGTTTACTTTTAGTCTTTCAAACCATGTTCTATTTTTAAGAAATGGATTTTTATCTTCTACTGACCCTAAAATATATTCATTACCAGTATTATGCAACTCTAAATTATTTTGTACAACTTTAACATTTTTATAAGTGCGCATTTTAAAAAAGTGATTTTTCTTTTTACAGTACATGCAAATCTCATTATGAGCAAGACAATTGTATAACTTATGCAAAGTTCCACATTTTCTACATGGTTTTGCATTATTCTACGTATTTCCTTGACAATTTGAAGATGATTTAGTACTTTGTTGCTTTTGTTTTACGAGATATTTTTTTTTTTTTACTGCGCAGACTTTTTTCCTCTAAAGGTGAAATTTTATTCTCTTTGATCACTTCAATTTTATTTTCTTCAATTAAAGTTTTCAGCTGAAGTTCTGCTAATTCAAAAGCTTTACACATTTTAATACATTTCTCCAATGTTAACCGATTCTGGGTTTATGTTAAAAACAAATCAGTTATTCTTAATTCAGATGGCACTAAATGTAATCTTATCTTTTGGCATATAAGTATCATTAACAAAATCTATTTTTAGCATATGGAAATAAATTTTTGTTAAATTTTTCCTTGTCAATATTTCTTAGCGCATTTAACTTAAAATCTGTGATCATTGCCAAGCGTAATGTCAACGTAAAAGGTTAACATACTCCTTGTTCTTTAAATTCAGGTTGTCATGAGTTGATAAACATGCGCTGATAAAAGCAAAATATAATAAATAATGATTCGCCAGGTTGGTGTCAAGGGTATAAAATATCAGTACGCTTAAAAAAAGGTAGGACGTCTTCTGTCCCATTGATTGCCATTTTGCTTACCATTTCATGACGTCTTCTGTCCCATTGATTGCCATTTTGCTTACCATTTCATGCTGAAATTGCTTACATCGATCTGAAAAGCGGCCTTTTGCATTGTTATCAATCTGTTATTTTAAGAATCACATTATCCCGCAGAATTTATTTCTGCCTCTGAATATTTTCTCGCGTCTATTCTGCTATTATTTGCACTAATATTTTGCGCCAGATGCCAATGAGCCAATTAACCGTTAAAATCTTTCCTATCCACTTTTTGCTTTAGTGTTTGTATTGTGTATAAAAACTAAAAGAATCAAAAAATGTAAAACTACAAAAAAAGTATATAAAAACTATTTTTTTCATATTATTAATCTTAACTATTTACTCTATCCCCAAACTTTCTCGAGTGTAAGTGGCTCTCTCTAGGTGCATCAAATAAATTAACTTATGTATTTTTCCTGTTTCTGCTCACTTTATTTAATTCTGATGAGGAGGTAAAAAATTTTGAACCATAGGCACTCCGTAATACAGAATCATTGCCATCAACGATGTTTCCATCTGGAATATTTCGGTTTGAGATGCATGTCAAGTAGATACGCAGCTACGGAATCAAATTATTGATCACACAAATTTATGCTAAATTATTGTTCCTTCTGAGATATTTATTTAATGCCAAAGAGAAATTAAGAATCGGCACTCTCCACATGTTTTATTTATGGGGCAAAAAAAAATCAAATGCGCATGCGTAAAACACTAAAAAAAATTGTTGGCAGTTTTGAGGTCCAGATTTTAGATCATTCCAGATGTTGGACGTCCGGATCTCGGACTTTGTAATGTGATAAGGAATGCTGAAGCTTTATGTATATGTAGCATTACTTACATCAGTTTCATTTATATAAATTTACGTTAAGTTATGCTTGAATTAATCTTGAGGGAATAGTAATACGAAGTGTCGAATTTTTAAAAGCTGATTTCTTAAAACTTTTCTAAAATTCCAATTTTAAGTTAAATTTACTAAACAGTTGAATATAATCTTTATTTTGTTTTGAGCTAGTTACCTTTTCTAGAACGTATTGTTGCTAATTGTGTATATATGTAAATAATTTAGTGAAATTAAGGTTTTTTTTTTCATTTTTCTAGATCTATTTCTGCTTAAAGCAAAATCTCTAACACGAAATGTTGGAAAGAGACGGAGTTTTGCTGCAAAAATACGATTATAGGTGCAAGCCTATTTAACACTGAGGTAAAAATGGCTGTCTCCCCCTAAGTATCGTCAAGCTCGCGATGGTTTGGGCAACTAATTTTTATGGCCAAATCGCCAAATGTCGGTAACCTTGGCTACATTTGGGTCCAGTTCCTGCAATACTGTAATAGGTATTGGGATTGAATAAATGTAATTGATCCGTATACGTAACTGTAATGCATCCGACCCTCATATGCCTTCCAGTAATTTCGAGAAGTGGAAGGTACTAGAGATTTCTCGGCGGCTGGGGGGAAACAATATAAAACCAAGGAAAGCACAAGTTTCAGAGTTTTTTAGTTTAGTTTGAGTTTGAATATTGAGAGATCTCCGTAGGAACTTTGCCTTTTTAGATGCGTTTTGCATTGTGCTGTGTTTAACGTTCTTAGTAGTTTGAAGTGTAACTACTGATTTTACTCAGTGATACTGAGAAGAGCTGCACGAGTATTTTTGAGAAAAGTTCTATAATTGTAAAGTGTTTGATAAAACAAATTTTATCAAGCTGTCATCGGTTCTGTGTGCATTCAAACCATTACAAACCCATACGGTTCATCTTTCGGTTCGTCTTTAAATGTTTTTAACTGAAATCACAAACTCCTTCTGCGCTGAAACTATGCAATTCTTAGAAATATTTTCATTTTATTAAGAAAGCTTGAAAGTTTGAAAAGTTTCTCATTTTAGTGCTTAACCTGAATTTGTAATATGTTTATTATAAGCAAGTTGTCTTTCAATATCTTTTTTTTGTTTGTTTGCTTTTAGGTAGACACGCTATTAGGAAGTCATATGGAAGATTTAGGCATTTCTCCGGAAGAATTCGATAAAGCATGTTCTGAAAGCGAGAAGAATATACATTCTCAGTTCCGGAAGGTAATTCGTTTGATATGTAGAGGGCAAATGATTCTAAGTTTTTTAATACGGAATTCCTTTCATTTCTGCATACTTTAGTACGAAAAAAAAAATAAATTTTAAAATCAGTCATAATAAAGCTTTTCTCATATGCATATTCAACAGAGCCGTTATATACTGCTAGACCTCCACAATTACATAAACAAGTTTTTTAAACTTTTAAAAATTTCACCAAAATCAAATTTTTTCCCATATCCTGAATTTTTTCAAAAACTTTAAATTAAGTAAAATACATTAGTGATATTTTAATGTTTCGAAGCGATTCGCCGGCGGGTAATAATTTAAAATGTAAAAATCTGAACTATTAAGAAGTACTGAAGACACGTATCATTCCTCTTGACTATTTGAGATTAAAAACGAAAATTATAAGAATAAAAATGACAAATTAAACTGTATGAAAAAATTTACATTATTAAAGTCTGTATGAAAAAATTTACATTATTCGAATTATTTTTGCTTCTAATTTTCAAAAGATTGTTCTTTTGTTATATATATGAGTTTGACGTTGTAATTTTGCGGAAGATGAAACCAATTCAGGTTTTAATCATGGCGAGAAAAAACTGTTGCGAAAGTATGATTGGAACGAAAACCTCAGCTGACTTGATGGTTAAAACATCATTTTTATTTTGAGCAGGCACAGTTATTCAAAAATACATCTTTGCTTAAATTGGTACAACACTAGAGTGTTAAACGCGCGTCACAATTTTTGTATAGGCAGTTTATATTTTAGGTAATAGAAAAAGAAGCATAACGAAGAGATGTGACTTTCTTAGTTTATCAAGCAGCAAAAGAGTGATACGCAGTCACTGCAGTAGTATTTACAAAGGCGGAATGTCTTTGTTTTAATCTTGAGTTGTTTTAATCTTGAGCAGCCATTGGACAAAACGTTTTCGCAGGGCAGAGAAGTTGCGAGGAAAGAATAACGTAACATGCTGCAGAGTGACACAAAATGGTACAAAACCTATCCTTGAAGAGGGAATGTGTTTAATTAAAAATTATGCATTGAAAGGTCTATTCCAGTTTGTTCCGGTTAAGTTTAATAATTCTGTCAGCAATTTTGTTTCATATTTTATAGTTTATACACACACACATGTATATATATATATATATGTATTATATAACAAAATATGACAGCTCTTTTAAAAACTAATTGGCGATCTCAAAATTAGCATGCTAAACTTGGTGGTCTCCCCCTAAATTCATCTGTTTTCCCAAATTCGAGATCATTCGAAATTACGTGACGCTGCTTGTAAAATGGTAACTAAAAGTAAAACTGTCCAATCATGACTTTAGGTTCATAATTGTATTTACGCAGCATAAATTCTGCTTCGCGATGAACTACATCCCTTTTTTCCTGAATTCTGCCCTGCAAGCATATCTGCGCCGCTTATGCTTTCCTGCCTGAAATGGCGTCGCATCTTTTTATGCCGCATATAAGAAATTATCGTAATTACTATGTTTAAAAAGTATATTGTCTACAAGGAATTATTCTAGTGTGCCTGAAAATCTGCAAATAAAGGTGTTAATTGGCAGAATTTAGTTTGGTATCAACTACTTTCTCGCGCCATACCACTCAGCTATCGCGAGTGTGCTTCGAAATTATGGCATATATATATATAGGTCATAGTTTCAGAACACAGTCGGGATGGCAGAGTGGTAAAGGCGAGAGGAAATAGTTGATACAAAATAAATTTAGCCGATTATCATCTTTATTTGCAGATTTCCTGGCGAACTAGAATAATTTTTTGTAGACAATTCAAAAGTTTCAATTCAAAATTTTTCTCTGTCTTCACGCCGCGCAGCACAGGCAAGGTGGGCGAACCTCCCTCTCCGAGTTCCTTGTAGACACTATACTTTTTAATCATAGGAATTACAACAATTTCTTATATACACAGGTAAAAAGATGAGACGTTATTTCAGGAAGGGAAGCATAAGTGGCTCAGAGTTGTTTGCATGGTACAAATCAAGGGAAAACGGAAGCGTAGTGTTCGTGACTCGGTATTTATACTTCGTAAGTGCAGAAAGTATTTAAGCTATGATTGGTCAATATTAGTTTTAGTTACCTTTTTCAAGCAGTGTTATGTAATGTGGAATGATCTCGAATTTGGGAGAACAGATGAATTTAGGGGTAGAGCACCGAATTTAGAATATTAATTTTGAGGTTGCCAATATTTTTTTAAAGCAGCCACCGTATTTTGTTATATCTTACATATATATATATATATATATATATATATATATATATCTAATGAAAAAGACTTTCCAGTATTGATGACGTAGAACGTTGAATCTGTACTGAAAGCAAACTTGGCAGTTGAAGCATATCAAATATTCAGCTGTATATCAGTTGACATTTGCAGCCACAATCCATTTGGAACTGTATCGTGCCTGTTCAAGAACAGATAAATTTTTGAGCAACGAGGCAGTACCTTACGCGAGAACACAGGGAGAAGTGGAACTACGCAGCTATCCGTCACCAGAGAAAGTTTCGGTTTAAGTTCCAATTAGTTATGTCGTACGTATGAATTGATCTAGAAATGACACAGTCGAAAAAGATTTTGATGCATTGCAGATGCTAGGCGGGAGTATATAAAAATCTAAAGAAGATATTTAAAGAACTGTTGCTAATTAAATGAGTAATTTACCAGAGATTTATATATATATGTGTGTGTGTGTATTTCTAATACTCATCAGGTATATCCAATAACACTGTTCTGAATTTGAAAACTTTTCTCCTTCTTTGCAGTACTTTTGAAATTTGCAGAATTTTTAGAATTGCAATAATTTTGGAAAGCAAATTTTATACTGCTGACTCTAAATATGATATTTACTTTTGATTACCACACACTAATTTTAATCGAAATTAACACTAGAAGCGCCGAGCTTTCTCCCTACCTAGAAGCACCAACAGCAGGACTGCTTAGCGAATTAAATGTATTTATTAAAATACAAATGCTTTATAATGCTTTTAAGTATATTAATTATAGTTGTTTAAGAACGTTTTTAAAGAACAACAGATTATCTTTATAAAAAATAGATATTTTATTATAAATTTCAACTTAATAAAACGCATTTTATGGCTTTTCACAATTTTTGCACAAAACAACTTTTCCTGGAAGTGCATTTTCTGCACACATAATATGAGCCTTTTTTTTCAGACATCCCTGTTTTGTTGCACCAAGCTGGCATTGACGTCTTTTCTTCGAGAGTCTCTCAGTAGAGTTAGAAATTTCCTGGAGCAATCCTGTGCTTTTTCTTACGTATAAATGAAACTCTCTTAACTCCTCTGCCAACTGAAATAAGAAGCTATGCCTTGTAATATTTTTATCACTCAATTTATGGTAGATAACGTAAGCATTCGTTCCTGCTAAATCCAGCATATTAATCCAGCATACACAGGCCATCCGCTTGAAGCAGCCCAAACATAATATTTGCGCATCATCCCGTTAATGATATCAATTCCCCATTTGGTTTTGTTGTAGAACTCTACTGTTTCTTAAAGTTTCTTCTTATTTTCCGAGTCTACATTTTCACTAGGATATAAGGTACTTTGTAGTAAGACATTTTTCTTCCTTTTTCCCTGAGAGACCGTCAATGTAGTTTCGCCATTCTTATTTTCTTACTTCACATGAAATTTGTTTTCGATGTTTTCTTACTGTGCCCACAAAACTTGTGTTTTTCATTAAGTCTTTTAGCTAATGACAGTGACCAAAATAATCGTCCGAAATCAAATTTGTACCTGAATTCTGGTAACGGTTTAGAAGACTCATTACTACATTTTCAGGAAAACATTTACTTTCACTACTCGATGTATCTTTTCCAAGATATCGAAAAGCATTGCACATAAACTTTGAGTCTGCATTAACTAGCATCCAAAATTTTATACCGATTTCGTCTGGTTTATTCGACATATACTGTATGAACTTACACCTGGTTTTGGATGGAAATAACTGCTTATGCACAACTAGATATTCTCCTGGATTATAGGAAATCGCCCAGTTCTGTATAAATTTATTCCAAACACCTAAAAACGTGGAAACTTATCACTTTCTAAACGCTGAGTCGTAGTTGACTTCAAGTCTAATCTTATATATTTCATATCTCGAAAACAATTGAAAGACAGTGGTTCTCGAAAAAGAGGAGGACCCCGTGTATTATTCCACAAAAAAATCATAATCCATATCTTTGCAACCATATGCTTCTTTTGTATAAATAATAACAATAAAAGCATCAAGGTCTTCTAAAAATACTATCCAATTTTCTTCTTTATTTAAAACCGCCTTTGCTTCCGTGCGCTTTTTAGTACTACGCCACGAGCAGTCATTGACTGCTTTTGAGTATAACTAATAATATCTTCGTTAATTTAAATTTTATTCGATTCGTATTTGGTACCAATAATTTTAAAGTTTTTTACGAGAATCCAAAAATTGGTGACTTATTAAGATAATGGGTTTTGGGGAATCCACGGTGAAATGAGGAAAGCAGTCAAAATGACTGTTCTGGCCCTTCTACTGTTAAACACCGAATTCGGGTAATAAATACGAATAAATGGTTGATTTCGTGGATTTTTCTATGTGTATGGGCCAAATCATCCTTTTAGCTTAGTGTTTCTAACCGGGAGGGGAATTTTCCTTGAGGGCGAATTTCATTTTTTCAGAGGGGATGTAGTCGGCCTTTTATTTAGCTGTTAAGAATTTAGTTTTAGATTATAAATGTAAAAAATTACTTTTTTAAGTTTTGATATTTTTCAATATTTTCTGTACTTTTTGCTATTCAGTTTATAAAACACGGTAAAAATAATCTGAGTCTAAATAAATGTATACATGTATTTTCTGAGCTATGGAAAGGATACATGTGAGAAATGATTTTCTGGCAATGGTGAATGGGGCTGCATAGGCAAAACAGGATCCACTGCTTTAAGCAAACAGTCCTCGTGTGTTTTTCTGTGATCTAATAAATTCAGTACAATGTGTATATTTCGAAATTATGATGGATTTATCACTAATCTTTCTATTAAAATTATGATAGATTTATTATTGATCTTTCTAATATTTCCAGCATAAGCTATTGGAATAAATGAAAACTGTATTTCTGCAGCTTCACATTAGAAATTAATATACTTTTGAACCGATTTTGGAAGAATCGATGAAACGTCTTCAATCTTCCAACTTATATGACAGCTTACATTCATTCATCAAGTAACATGACGATATTGCTTTTGCTCACACCTACTAAAATTGCTTACTGTACTTAATATGAGTACTGTATCTTATGATTCTGATACGGATAATTACAAGAACAAATGTAATTGACTTGTATTAAAATTACTTCAATAATAATGTGTTTTTTTTTCTACTTAAGAGACTATTTTTTTCCAAAGAACAACTTCTGGAAAACAGCTCTTTTAAAGCTAATTTCGGAATAAAAAAGATCTTATATCGGGACTCGGCAATCTATGACCTGCGGGTCACCGAGTAAGCCATTTCATAATTTCAAGCGACATACTTGAGATCCGAAAATTAAGTATAATATATAAAAATAAATTATAAAACTTAAGTATGAAACGAGCACTTGAGGAATACATAAAAATATTAACGGAAAATAAATAATAACCATAAAATTTTTGTTTGATTATAAAGTTGCAGTAACGAACATACATTTTTATTTTTAAAAATAAAAATTGTAACATTACTTCAAGGATAAACTAGTAAGTTTGACAACGTTTATTCATAATTCATAATTCCAAAAAATTGGCTTTTCCACTTTGTTCGCATTTGATTCCCCTTATAAGTGCGAACAAATATTTTTACATATGAAATTTATTTTCAATAAGAACAGAAGCAGCGTAACTACCGAAAATTCATATGTTTGAATTTTTCGCAAGACGAGTAATTAAGCCACACTTGACTAAACTGATATCATGAGTTCAGCATCAGGGAAAGTATCGATATCGAAGAGAAAAATGAAGTTCATTCAGTTAATGTTTGTTTTTATAAAAATTAGAATTATAATTTCAATTTTTATGTTTAAAATTTAAAGCGTATTGTCATTATTTTCTTAATACAATTTATCTTATTATTCACCAAGACTCTTCCTAAAGTGAAAATAATATTAACCCGAAACGTCTTCTTAATACACACAGTTTGGTTGATTTAGCTTGCAGACAAAAAATGGTTGCCGACGCTTGGTCTAAATTATGGAGAATATCTCGCAGTTTCGTACGGAGTACATCTCAACGGAACAGTGTAAAACAACTTCTTATACATATGCATCAACAGAATAATAGCGTATAATATTGATGATACAAATTTCTAAATCGATGGTACATTTATTGTGTAAATCGCAATTTAGTCACATACAATGTATTCTCATTGCTGAGGAACTACTTCATATAAACTCACGTTTGTGAAAATTGCAACACCAAGAAGGAATCGTCATAATTGAATGCAATTTAATACACAGTTGAGTGGTAGTGGTACAAATAAATGATTAAATGTTCAAAGCAAACAAACAAGAACAAGAGATCAGAATCAGTATTTTGTGTGGCCACCACGCGCCGCAATAAGTGCTGCTACACGACGTGGCATGGAGTCAAACAAAGTTTGAATGTCTGACTGAGGAAGAGCATTCCATATCGTTTGTACGCGTACCCAAAGTTCGTCTGCAGACGCAACAGGACGAGGATCACGAGCAAGACGCCGACCAATGACATCCCACACATGTTCAATTGGCGACATATCCGGGGAACACGCAGGCCAAGGAAGAAGCTGTACCTGCTGCGCTGCAAAGAAGGATTTAACAATCCGAGCAGTATGAGGGCGGGCATTGTCCTGTTGAAATACAGCGCCTGGCAAGCTTTGAAGGAAGGGAACAGCTTCGGGCTGTAGAACTTCACGGATATACCGGTTGCTGTTCAGATTGCCCACAATTCGTAGCAATTGAGATCGTCTATGATATGCTATGGCGCCCCAGACCATAACTCCGGGTGTTCGTCCACTGTGGCGTTCGATAATGCACTCCGGAAGGTGGCGTTCACCGGCATAGCGTCTGACACGAATGCGGCCATCATGGTACCACAAATTAAAGCGGGATTCGTCAGAAAACACGACATGCTGCCAATCAGCACGCCAGTCTCTATGCTGATTGGCCCATTGTAGCCGCAGGCGGCGATGGTCGTGCGTTAGGGGGATCCTGTATAAAGGAGTCCGTGCGCGCAGTCCACACTGCAGCAGACGTCTACGAATTGATGAAGCACACAATGAAACACCTGTAGCTATTGACCACAGTGCTGCCAATTGTCTAGAGGAAGCTGTACGGTCCGTCCGCGCCATGCGGACCAGGTGTCTATCATCGCGAGCTGACGTCACATTTCGGGGTCCACTCCCGGATTTCCGAGTTGTCCGACACTCGTCCGTCCACTGCTTCCAAACGCGCATCACTGTGCTGCTGTTACGCTGCACACGAGAGGCTACTGCACGATACGACAATCCAGCTTCACGAAGGCCGATGATTCTCCCTCGTTCAAACTCTGTAAGTTGTTCAAATCTCGCTCTCTTTCGTCGACGAGGCATACGTACAGATTGAGTTAACGTTTACCACTAGCAGATAACCACCGATAACCATACACGCCTCGCTACAGCCGTCTATTTATTCGGATCCATCAGCCGTTCAGAGGGCGCTGCTCAGCATACGCATGCGCTACGGATTTGCAATTCTAATCATTTGCATATCATGCGCTACTTTGCATTTCCTGAAAATTTCAGCTCACTCGCGTAAGTCCTTCATGGTGTTGCAATTTTCACAAACGTGAGTGTATATTAATTCATTAATTGCATACTTATTATAACTACCCTAATTGTAATTAATAGAATTCATAAATAATTTTATTCATTTTTTAATTATAGTCCTAAAATACTTTTGAGAATAAAGCACAAAGAACAAGAAACAAAAATCTCTTCAAAATCATTATAGGAACTAATCAGAAAAAAGTTAAGACATTTACGCATTAAAATAACCTTCACGCTTTATAAAGCTATTCTGTTGATTATTTACATCGAAAGCTCAATCAAAGAGTACGAAACGAGCTGTTTCCGTTAAACGAATGATGATGGTGCAATAAAATATAATATAAACAGGAAATGGGACCGAAAGTCAAATATTCCCATCGCAGATCAAATCAACTACACAAAAAGTCCGATAGAATGATAAAAAAAAATAAAAATTCTGAAAAAGCGGCCGGAATGTCGAATTAGCTGAGAGTAAAAAGTGGTATAGATGGTATGGGATTTATAGTATCGGATACTGAAAGCGAATATATATCAGCAGTCTCAAAAATGAGGTTTACGACAAAATTTGTTGAGCAACCTTTTCGCGTATTTCATAGTCGTGCTGTCAAGATAGTTTACGATCCCGCAACCTTTCATGTATGATTCATCATACAGAGTTTTATAGGTAAATTAGTAATTACCATGAAACAATTATTTTGGGAAATCTGCTTTCATTCAGTTATAACGTTCTGGACACAATCATCCTTGTCGTAAGTGTCCAAAATGACGTCTTTCAAAAATAATTTTATTTTTGTTTTATTACCACTTTAGAAAATTCAGTAAGGATATCATATATTCCCCGTTTTCATGAAAATTCACTTTATTTCGGGAAAGGGTAGAATAAGCTGATGTATTGTTCTATTCCGAAGTAAAATAAAATGTGGATAATATGAGCAATACCAACTTACGTGGAAAAATATGTTTTCTTTTCAGAGCCTATTTGAGCAGCTATGGGCTGCAGATGACTACGAGATATTTAAGCGAATGATGATGCAGAAGAATCTCGAACTCCAGCTCCAAGCTTTGGATCTTCTTGCTCATCAGTTTGGCTTGCTGCCGGAATCGTTCCTACCAGGAGATGACTATGAACCTTCGCCTCAGGAGAAGAGCATAATGGAGACAGTCGTCAAGTAAATTATTCTTAGGTTTAGTTGTACAGTCATTAGGTTATTTTGAAGCAGGAGACATGAAAAATGTGCAGTGCCCTCTCCGGGACGCGAATCTGGACCTCTCAAATACGCGCCGAATGTGCTACCATTACACCACGAAAGCATGCAGAAAGGAGGGAGAAAATGCCTTATATAGTGTATCATTAAAACATGCGAAGAGTAATCGATAATATGTTAGTTATTGTTTATAAACTGTATCTATATTGTAAATGGATCATTAATTAGATTTCATAGAAACGCAGTCTTTCTATGTAATTTATTAGTTTCATTAACGGTATATAAATGTAAATATGTTCTTTTTATTATGTGAGGTTGGATAAAATGGTCGATTAAGTTCAAAATAAACACTTTGCGAAAACTGGGATTAGAGATTTGAGTGTATCTACAAAAGGAGCCTGCAAACTGTTCTTTTTTAAGCTTTTTTCGGTTACTGGTATTGTTATCTTTAAAATTCTTGCTGTAACTCTGAGATAAAAATATTAAAATATATTTCAGTTTTTCTATGTTAGATAATGTAAATTTAAGGATTACACTGGGGAACAGCAATTTTATTGTCTTAGATCTGTCACTTGTTTGTGACTAATTTTTGGCCTTTGAATCCAAAAGTAACCTCAGGTTTTGTCTATCACGTAAACTTTTTAAGCTACAAGAGACCCTCTCTTTGTCTCAAAAGTCAAACAAAATATGAACTTAAAGCAAATGCTTACCAAGTATACTATTTACAAAGAATAGTTTTCTTTGTATGAAGGAATTGCTACAAGTTAGTTACTACAAGTTAAATTTTGTTCATACAAATAGTAAAGTTTTTTACCAAATGCTAAACGTGCATATTAAGGTAAAAATTTCGCTTACGGCTTTTTTGGAGTGTTTAATCTGTCGACATTCTCGCTTGATGCTCCAACAATAGTCAGGTACCATACGTCCATCCCATCAATCTTGGTACCGTGCCTCCGTGACCTTCAAATCTTAGTAAACCCTGCTAACCCTGCTCTTAACTGACTGCACCAAGAATTTTCGAGAAATATCAAGATGGCTATGTAAAAAATGGAATCTGATGCTCATGTTGGAACCAACATTTTTCAAAGCTCTCCAAAAGTTGTTGGACAATTTCGCTGTAATTCTGTGCTCGTGTATTTCTAAGAAAATCTTTCACAATATTTTTTAATGCCAACCAAGCATTCTTTTGAAGTTGCGTTATTCTTCCGATGAAATGTTCATCTTTAAGGAACTGCCTAATCCATGGACCATCAAACACACTGGCCTTTATTTTTTCAAATAGCAGGCTAGGAAATACCGAAATGAGGTACTTGAAACAGTCTCCTTCAGTTGGCAAAGCTTTAAAAATGGAAATTTAGTACGTGTTCACTTCATCCACACCCGTAAACTCTCGACGCACTGCTTGAATACTGCTCAACACACTGCTTGCACAATGCTTTATTTAAATTCATCGCCAGTTTTCACTTTAAAATAGGCAAAATAGGTGCCTGACAAATGTACTGATGTCTGTCCTTTGATTGGGAATGGTAAAACTGTCACATATATAACAAAACGAATAGGGGCAGTTTAAGCACTTATGGCACGAACTAGTAGAGGCAGACATAAGGAAAGGTTTCAAATCTTATTAAAATAAAAAAACTAAAAGACCGTATACAAACAACAATTTGAACTCTATGTAGGAATGCGCTCCCTTGTATCAGAGCGACACACAATGTCTCACTATAGTACCTCAGGCATAGACAAGTATGCACTTGCACAGAAGCGTAGCTAGGATTTTTAGCGCCCACGGACAACTGAAGATTTTGCGCCCCTTTCTGTGGGCCAAGAATGGAAAACATTTCATTATTGAGTAACATCAGTTTGCCGCCCCCTGAATGCTGCACCCCGGAACAGATATCCCTCCTTGCGCCACCCTAACTACGTCACTACACCTGTCGCTGGCCTCCTACGGCGTCCTCCCTCAGCGCCAGTCGGACAGTTTATGTCAGCCAACAGGAAAACAGTAGTACTTCCGATGATCTACGCTCGATGCCGCAGAGAGTGGTAACATTCACGTATGGTGTAGAGAAGAAACTTGATGTGATAGAAAAAAAACTAACTACATTTTTTAAATCAGCCTGAAATTTAACTGTAAAACAGTTCAAAAATTGAACTTAACAGAACTAGTGTTACGAATTGTTCCCCAATATTATTTTATTCGATTCTCAGTTTTACATGGTACATTTACGTCATAACGAGAAATGTTTAACACAGATTTCGACAGTGACACTGGCAAATATTTTGCCAAATGTAGGAAACTCCGCTCAATGCGAATACGATGGGTTTAATAATCAATTCATTAAACTGAGGAAATGATACTATTTCAAGCTTTATACAGGTTAGGGCTATTGTTTTACATCAGGGGGAAAATGTTGCCCTCAATCTGAAATGACACAAATTTGTTTCTAAATATCGTATATTATCTTATGTCTTAATACATAACTTAGGATATTCATGAAAGGGTAGTATGTGCTGATTAAAATATTTTGTAGGTTAGAATGAGTGAAATCCATGCAACCTTTAAAATCTGATAATATTAACGCTTCAAGGCAATTATAGTTTTTCCGAAATAAAAGGAAAACCAGCATTATATAGTTTTGCTCTGCTTAACACACGATTGTTGTGATTTACAAAATTGCTTACTCAGCCAACGCTAAAAGCCAAGGATACTTAAACATAAAAGTACTTAAGTCTAAAAAGTACTCCATCCTATGGTCTAAATTAATTCGACGCTTCAACCGGCGCAATGACAAAATTTATATCCAAGATTCCGAGATACATCCAGGATACTGAGGTACAAAAAGCCTGCGAATGGCATGTTTCAAGGATCTAAAAAGCGCTTTAGTGTACTCCATGAAATTCGAGACAGCCCAGCATGCCACTCATTCAGATTGCCTGTCAGTCAGAGCTGCTCAAATCCAGAATCCAGTGGATCAAATGACTGCTCGTATAGACGATTTAATCAGGAAATCAATGTCTTTAGGCAGAATAAGAGAAGAAACAAACAAGTGCTGAAACTGCGTTAGTGAAGGCAACGTATGAAAGAATTGCAGACTACCTCAAGGCACGGGAGTTAAGACCGCTCCAAGCAAAGAGAAGGAAAACTAATCAGTAGCCATCTCACTAGGAGGAGACTGCCAGATAATGAGAGACGCCATTTTTAAAGCACTTCAGATTTCTGCAGTGGGTGGCGGCAGTAATGGGCTCTTCATCATGGGACATATAAATGGAGTTCTTGCAATAATGACCATCGATACGCGAAACGATTTTGTTCAACCACTGGAAGGTAAACTCATCTAGACGTCGCCCTACATTACCCTTCAGACTTTGTCCTGTTATAAAATCGACATTGATGGAAAAACCTTCACATCACGTTTAGAAGTGCCGCCTTCAAACACACAGCATATGTGGTGGACTTTCAAAGTAACGAACAAATTTCTACCTCTGAGGACATAATCCTGTTTGGAACTAAGATAAAGAAGTTAAACCCGTCCGCCAAATTATAACTCAAGACGATATCACAGTACAGCAAGAACAGAATTTTTAATTTCTGGATCCATAGCTGAAATCAGAAATTTCCAGTATGGCATAGTGGAATATACTAATAACCGTAACAGCCTGAAAGCAGTACTGGTAGACTCGTCACTCGTCGAGGATCGTAATTCCGGTGAGAGTTGCCAACGTTAACGATAAGGCTAAAAGTCTTTAGGAAAGGTTAAGTGGTTGCAGCATGTACTCCGGTGACCTGCGCAAAACGAAACAATACTCCACCAGCCTCTGTGTCTTCGGAGAGCCTAATATCGTAGTTATTGTAGAAAGCAGAACTAAGCGATGAAGAAAGGGGTGCTGCAAAACGTGTCTTTCGAGAATTTCAAGATGTTTTTCTGACGTTCATCTTCTGACATATGTCGAACCAGTTTGTCACGGCATAGAATTCATGCGTGGAATCATCCAGCAATCAAGCAACATCCAAGATGTCTACCGATTGCTAAACAGGAAGAGGTAAGAAAACTTCTAAAAGACATCGAAGGAAATGATTTTATCGACCATTCAGCAAGTCTTTGGCCTCTCCCATCGTCCTCATCAGACAGAAGGATGGTGAAATTAGATTCTATAATTGATTGATGATTGGAGCAGTGTCATCGCAATGAAAAACTTCTAGCATCATGGCAATGAAAATCATCTTAATTTATTACGGCTTCTTTACATTTCTTTGCAAAACCCATTAATTGGAAAATTTCACCTGTGGTTTGCGATATCCGAAAGCTTTCAAATTCGCGGCTATCATCTTCATCATCCTCACCATGAAATATGGTAGCTGGTCATAAATTATGCCAAGCATTTTATAAAGTCTGTGGAAGCACATCCGCCCACTATCTTGCGATACTTCATACAACAGATTTTATGCTAAAATATTTATAAAATTCTTGAATAGGCTTGCCACTATTCAAGAAATTTAACATGCATTTTAAAAATGCTACAATTTGTATTTCAGCCCGTGCACTATTCCGATATCAATAGGCTGAATAATGGATGTACAATTTAGAGGAAAGAATAGCACGGATACATTGTCTTTCGTTAAAACGTGAAGTGTAATATGAGCCGGACAGTTATCTACAATCGAGGACAATTTTTGCGTGATCAGGTAAACCAACCGAATTCAAATTTTGCAGAGCCTCTGGTATGAAATGATTTTCAAACCAATCATACATTAACGCTTGTGTCATCCGTGCTCTTTTATTTGCATGATATATAACGGGAAATATCTTTACTCCTTTAAATGACCGAGGTCGTGTATTTTTTCAGATTACGAAAACTTTAAACTTGTGCGTTCCTGTAGCATTTGCTCATGTTAAAATTGTTAGTCTAGCTTTGGAATCTTTCACGCGAGTTGGAGCCTTTTCTTTAGAGGATGTCAAGGTATTTCGCGGTATGTAGTGCCAGAAAAGATCAGTTTCATCAGCGTTGTAAATTTGTCCGGAGATAATTTTTCACTAGTGATGAATTCACCTGCAAATAGTTCAGCAGCCTCAGTTTCAGCTGAATCATTTTGCCCTGAAATTTTTAGTTGCCTTATACCACGACGATTTTTAAATTTGGTTAACTAACCTGTCGAATGTGTGCACTCAGTTTTTAAATTAATTTTTTCATGAAATATTTTGGCTTCAGCCATTAGCATTGGACCCGTCAAAGGCAGGCCCTCGCTGCGACGCGGTCTGACCCATTCAATCATCATTTTGTCATGATAGTTACTTTTAGCATTACGAACAATTTTCTGTTATTCATTGCGAGTGGGGTGTTGTAATACATAAAAAATTTAAAAGATTCCTTTTCCTTTTTTCTTATATCATATACACTTGACTTTCCAATGCCATACTCCTCGCATAATTTTGAGACGGATATGCCTTTATCCATTTTTTTGCAGCAGTTCAACTTATTGTTTAATGGACATCGAAACATTCTTTTGCTTTGTAGATCCTGTTGCAGCTCCAAAATTAGAAACACGTTTCGACATAATCGAAAGTTCAAGCTTTAATTTTAATAAAATTGCTGTAATAGTAGCAGTCTTCAAAAAATAAGAAGCTCGATCAAATTAGAAGATTAAGGAACAGTGCAATTTGCTATATTAAATGAAATTTCTTAGAATTAGTAAAATATAATTTTAGCCCAGCTTAAATAGCGTCCGCTATACATTATTTTCTATGTTGCTATGTTATTATGAGATTGGCGACGAAGAACAAGTTCTTTTGCTAAATTTTGTCTTGCTTCTATCGCGTACTGAGACAATTAAAACTGAATTGTATTAATTCAGTTATTTGTTATGCCTACGTCTATTTCTTGCACATGCTTAAGGCTAATAAATAAACTCACGCATATACTTAAGGATTTATCGAAGGCTGGCGCTAGATACCGCCTGATGCAGTCTGTGGGAGTCGTAAATTCTGCTACAAAGCGCCTCCCTAAGTTCTAAATTTTTGCCGCCCCTAAATTTTGAGTCCCAGTGCTTTCCCTAAATTCTAAAAATTTTATGATCCCTTAATTTTGTTACTCGGTGCTTCTCTAAATTATAAAAATTTTGTCTTTCCTAAATTCTGCCGCCCGGTGCGGCCATACGATCTCTGGCGCCGGTTCTGGGTTTATGTGAATAAAAAATTCCTGATTAAACATGATTAAATATGTTTAATCAGGAATTATTTTACTTTACTTTGCAAAGATACGTTTATTTTACTGTGCAGAATGTTTCAAACTATGTTCGAGGAAACTCCCACTACAGAACAACTCATTCTCATTGGATATTGAACATCACGAGATGTTCCCTCCTACCAACTGCTTATTTTTCATTTCTACATTATAAAATTACATATTAGACGATTCTCATATATCATAGAACATGGACGATTATGTCCGCTCTTCAAATTTACAGTTATTTACTAGTTAAGGACACTTAAAAGTTTTTACTGTGTAATTTCTACATCTTCAATCCAAACTCTTGACCTCGGATGGATGGTCCAATCGCATTACTCTTATAGTCCCTTGTCTCGCACCGTCTTGCCTCACCCTTCGCTACTAAGATCTCATTTCACCTCCAGACGCCATGAATGATGAACGCTCGACTTAAATGTTTACGATATGCTATTTAACTGCAAATGCTTTATAAGCTTTATTTACTGAGTCTAACTCATGTTAGTGATTTCGCCTTCGTGTGTGATGTTTTATACACTTCTAAATTTTCTAAAAAATCACTATTAGCCTAAGGTATTTGTTAAATTACTAATTATAACTCTTATGTTGTTGATATCGGGAGCAAAATTATGACCCAAGATCAAGATCCAGAAGACTTTGACACTTCGCATCGAGACTTGAAGCGTGAAGGTGCTCAGTCCCCTCGCTCCTCATCTCTTGCTATTTTCGTAGTTTTTGCGTTTTATTCTGTGTGTTACTATGTTTGATCAGATAGCCTGGCTCAGTAAACGTAAGCGGCCAGTGTAACTCTGATTTACGACTTATCTCTGAATTATGGAACGATTCCTGAACTTCATCGCAGCTGAAATTACTAGACTCGAGATTATCAAGGAAGACAAAGGAATACTTACTCCTGATGAGTCACGTGAACTAGACCTTTTCCGAAAGTTCCGTGCCCTCGCTGACCGCGAGCTCATCAAAGCTCGATCTTAAGACTGCAATTCTTCTACTTGCAAGGATACCAAATCGAATTTCCCACCGGTTCCCAACATTAAAGCAAATGTTCGACGAGCCCAGAGCCTTCCCCGATCTGATGAAGGTATTACTAAATATAAAACATTGGACGAAAGTTCTGACTCAGATGGAGGTCCTGGCAGTGATATGACCAAAAAATCCACAAACCAAAGAAAACGCCAGTCGTCACCAAGACTGCTAAGAAAGCTCCTGATTCGCCAACGGTTGATCCTGTGGCAGAGACCTCATCACAGCAAGACATGGATGCAAGCCCCGCCAGAATTCCGACACCTTCAGCCAACCAAAATACTCCATTCATCAGTGCAAAAAAACAGCCGCCCATAATAGTGAAAGACAGCAGATTCAGCTGGAATCAGTTAAGAACTTTACTTAACAGCAAAAATTTCTCTATGCACGATTATTATGGCGAAAACCTTCATGATGGAATTCAAATTCAGGTGAAACTACCCACAATATACCGACAGATGATAAAGGTGTTAAACGACGAAGGAATTTTATATCATTGCTATGCACTTACAGAAAATAAGCATCTGAAAGTTGTTATTCGAAATCTCCCTTCTTACATGGAACCCGACGAAATTATGATAGAACTAAAACAAAATGTTTTCGATATGGTGAGAGTAAACCAACTTAAAAAACGCAAAGACGGTGAGGTTCTCTTGCTTCCGTTATTTCTCGTCATACTCACTCGGACGGACAAAAACAAAGATATCCGTAGCATCAGATTTGCACTTGGAATGACGATCAAAATTGAGAGCAACCGTTGACGCTGTGGACCCTTGCAATGTTATCACTGTCAAGGGTTCCCTCATGCGCAATCTCACTGCCGACACGAACCGCGCTGTGTTCGTTGCGGAGAATCGCACGAATCCTACAAATATGATAAAGACAAGTCCTCCACTCCAAAATGTGCCAACTGCCTCGAGTCGGGTCACACTGCAAACTATAGGGGTTGTACTCGGTTCCCTAAGCCTAAGACTCCTCCACCAACTAAAATGTATGTTGATCGTGTGGTGCAAAACAAATCTTATGCTCAAGCCCTTAATTCCGGTCTTGCCCCGGAATTCATCTCTGAAGCAAAGCAAGTTGCTGCTGAGCTTTAAAAGCTCGTGTCTTCTCTGAAAGAAGCAAGACTTAATCTTCTAGTAAGCCCATACAGATCTCAGGATCCTGTCCCAATAGCACTCTTCATGGATAATTATGTCAGAAAGTGCACTGGAGTAAGATTTATGATATGGAAAGCCTGCGGGCTCTCCACCAAACTAGCGGAACTTTACTTCTTAAATGAGCATGACATACACATTGCACTGATTTCGAAGACTCATGCCCAGGTCTACCTTGGCCTAAATATCTCAAAGTATTATTCCTACCGCTGTGATAGACTTTCTCACAGAGGTGGTGGTGTTGCAATCTATGTAAAACGTACCGTTCCCTGATGCCTCATACGAGACTCTAGAAACTTTAATTGTGAGCAAGTTACTGTGTGTGTCACCATCCCAACTTATAATCATTCATACTTTCGTCCAGTTTATAATCCTCATGCAAACAGACTTTGTGAAAATGTTTGGACATTCCTTTACCATCAGATTTATCTACTATCGGCGCTGGCGATTTTAACGCTAAATATACTGACTGTAATTGCCGGAAACGTAATTACAACGATAAAGTGCTTCATGAATATACACTCATGTCCATAAATTAAGGATAATCCGGAGTCACGCTTGTGTGATGTTTTCCGACGAGTCCAGGTTTACCTTGCAGTCTGATTCTCCCCGGACGTTCATATGGAGAGCTCCAGGTACCCGTTACCACCAAGAAAACATCATTGAACGACACCGTTACGGTGGTGCAGGAGTGCTCTTTTGGGGTGGAATTATTCTGGGTTCCAGAACTGACCTGCATGTTCAAATTGGAACCATGAGAAGTCAAACCTATCGGGACGTCATTCTGGAACAACATGTACGTTTGTTTCGGGGCGCCACGGGCGCACAATTTGTGTTTATGGATGACAACGCCCGTCCTCACCGTGCAAACATCGTAAGCGAATGCCTTCAATCGGAGGATATCACACATATGTACTGGCCAGCATTCTCACCGGACTTGAATCCAGTAGAGCACGTGTGGGACATGCTTGGCCGACGAGTTGCAACCCGTCAACCTCCTCCTGCATGTCTACCGGAACTTCGGAGAGCATTGCTTTTTGAGTGGTGTAATATCCCCCAAGATCAGATCGATAATTTGATACTCAGCATGCCTAGGCATTGTACGGACTGTATTGCATCGTCTGGGAGACATACAATGTATTAACAATCATACCAACCATGTAATATTGGTTTTTTGTAAATAGGTTTTTTTTGTTATTTGCTCCAGGGAGAAAAAATCGCTAATTTTTTTTAATAATTAGCGGTTGTTTAATAAATAAGCTTTACAAATAAGTCAAATTTGTTTTGCTTCTAACTCTTCTTTTGCCTGATTTTGCATTATCCTTAATTTATGGACATGATGCATTTCTCAGCACCCAGTGACAATTCACGCACTCCCTGAATATGCTAGACGACCCAGCCGGATAGAATTCTCGGACTTACTAGATATTGCAGTCACTACTACTACTATTCCTATCTCCATGGAAGTTCTGCATGAACTTTCATCTGATCAACTCCCCGTGATTGCTGCGCTAGGTGTGACTATGAAATCCATCACTAAACGTTTCACAAAGTGGAGACTTTGAAAATTTCATGAAAAATTTCCCACCTCGGCTTCAAAATCTTCATACTGAGAAGGAAATTAACTGTGCTATGACTGCACTATCTGACGGTATCAAAGGTGCAATTTCGGAAGCTAGTGAGACTTTTCCTAACAATGATATAAGTTTCCTACTTCTCCCCAAAATTCGTCAGCTCATGAGAGAGAGAAACCGACTGAGAAAATGTTTTCACTTAACATGGGATCCAGCTCTCAAACGTGACATCAATCGGCTTAATAAGCTAATACAGAAAGAAATTAAAAACTTTAAATCTGAACTTTGGGACGAAAAAATGTTGAATCTTGATGTCAAAGATGGCTCCTTCTGAACACTTATTAAAAACTTAAAGACAACCTTCTCGAGTAATCGGCCCCCTTCACTACAATGATAATGTGGCAAAATCTAGTAAGAACAAAGCTTCCAACTTTGCGTCACACTTCCAAGAGCAGTTCACGCCAAATGATTGGCCAAATGACTCTGCTTTTGAATTAAATACCCTCCTACGAATTAGAGACTGATCGAACGCCCCAACTTTCCGTCATCTTATTACTTTTGCCACTCCTTCTGAAACTGCAAATATTATGAAGCAGCTAAGACTGAAAAAATCGTCTGGTATCGATGGGATTTCAAAGCAATTAAAAATCTCCCTACGAATATTATCTGCAGCCTGACAAGTATTTTCAATGCTTGCCTCGCAATTCGTATTTTCCCACTCCATGGAAAATTGCAAAAGCAAATCCTCTGCGTAAACCCGGAAATGATCACTCAAAATCTGACAGTTATAGACCGATAAGTCTGCTGCCTGGTTTAGGTAAGGTCTATGAGAGAATTATTCTGAACAGACTAAAACCTTACCTTCACCATCTACCGCCGGAACAGTTTGGTTTCTGCGTTCATCTCTCGACGACCAAGCAACTCATTAGAATCACCGAATTTGCCGGAGAAGCTCTCCATTGCAAGCTCAGTGTTGCTATTCTCATGCTAAACGTGGTGAAAGCTTCGACCGCGTCTGGTATGAGAGTTTAATAGCCAAGCTTATCGATCTCAATCTGGACAGAGAACTGATTTTACTAATCTACTCTTTCATCAAATACCGGACATTTAGAGTTTCTGTTGGATCGGAATTATCTAACACAAAAATCATGACAAGTGGCTTTCCTCAAGGTTCGGTAACTGGCCCTCTACTCTACCTATTCTATATGTCTGATTTCCCACGGATACATCTAAATCACAGTTCGTTGTTAGCCTACTATGCAGACGACACAGCTCTTGCGGTGAAATCTGTGAACATAAATCACGCGATCAAGAAACTGCAGAATGTTATTCCTTCTGTCAAAAATGGTGCAATTTCTGGAAAATCTGAATAAATGCCCAGAAATCGCAGCTGCTAATTATTAGGAAAAGGAAACGCAGTGTACCTATAAAGAAAAGTGTTTTCCTTTTAATGAAGCAGTCCCCATTGTGAAACAGACAATATGTCTTGGGATTATCATAAATGCTAAACTTACGTGGAAACAGCACATTCAGCACGTAAGGGATAAGGCGGTTAAAGTCATGCAGAGCTTATTCTCTATCATCGGGAAATACTCCAAAGCTCACCCTGGAAAAGAAAATACTCATTTATCTGGCTACAACCCGACCTGTTATGTCATATGAATCCCCCGCCTAGATGTCAGCCACCAAAAGTGATATAAAAAACTGCAAATAGTGCAAACCCGCTTCCTGAGGATAATCACAAATGCTCATCCTTATGTAAAAAACAAGCGACCATCTCCAAGAAAATTGCAACGTTACGCTAGACATCTTCAACATGCTGTACCACAGGATTAAACTCCAAGTCTCCCACTCTAAAAGGCAAGCCCTGATTATTCACAAGCTTGGATGCTTTATCACCAGAAACTCAATTTTGAAAATAGGCAACAACAAAATCAAATGTGTTAAGTCCATTAAATAGCTTGGCTTAATTATCGACCATAAGTTCAACTGGATCGAACACCTTCAACAGAAGAAACTCACCATCGCCAAAATTGCTCATTGGCTAAAGAGTATGAGAGGTTACTCCTGGGGTCTCAACAGCAAAATCATGAAAATATTACTCAAAACTGTAATCAACAAAACCATCACATACGCGGCAGCAATATGGGCATTTCCAATGACAGAGCGCAAAAGAAAATTATTAAATTCAATTCAGCGACCATTCCTACTGAACATAACAAAATCATACGTCACAAGCTCAACAAACACCCTGCAAACACTCGCCGGAGTTATTCCCCTACCAATAGAAACTCAAGTTGAAGCAATCTCGACAGTAGTATTACAGCTAAGAAGACCAGCAAAATTCGGAGATACCGTTTTTCACCCTGGTGAATATGAAGAAAAACCCCAAAAATACCAGATACATCCAGCCTTCAAACTCCATAACCTCCATTGCAACATCAACCAACCTCCCCCTAACACCAACATAACAGCTTTTACAGATGGATCCAAAATTAGCAATAAAGTGGGTTGCGCAGCAACAATCCGCAACAGTACCAGTCTCAACGTCAGCACCAGCACAGCTCAGTCCGCACCAGCACAAGTTCACTCTGAATGGCAGGGACACCTGAGATCAAATAACAGTGTCTACCAGGCCAAATTAACTGCTATTCGTCTTGCCATCAACCACCTGCTACGAGATCCAACAGACACCATTCATATCGTGACAGACAGTCAGTCATCTATACAAGCGAGTCAAAGCTTCTACACCAACTCACCAATAGCATAGGACATCCAGAAGACCATAAGGACAAGTAATAAGCAGTTCGTTCTCTCATGGACCAGAGACCATAACAATTGCGAAGGTAATGAGAGGGCGGACTTCCTTGCGAAACAGACAGCACTCGATCGACTCAGCGACAGTATAGACATCCCCTGGCCGCAATCGGCATTAAAATCAAAGCTCAAACAACTTGCAACTGAGACATGGCAGCAAGACTGGGAAAATGGTACAACAGGACGAGGAACCTACAGCTTAATACCGAAAATAGACGATACACGCATAGTACCCAACTACTTCTTGACACAATATACGAGGGTAAGTTGAAAAATAAGTTTCCCCTGTCGACTGTGGTCAGAGTTGTGTATGAAAGTCAAAAAATAGAATGAGACATTAAAGATATGACACACCTTTATTTTATTATTCTCATACGAGTACGTTGAGACATTTGTCATATCGCTTGATAAGCTTCAAAAAGTCCTCCAAGAAAAATTCAGGGCTTTGCATGTGGAAGAAGCGTTGAACGGCTATGGGCGAAAGGCGACACAGCAGGAAAACGCGCAAATCATGGATACACCATTGGGTAAAGGTCGCTGCAAATCAAGCAGATGGCGCTGTTGCAGTGCCTGCGCAAAGCGGAGACCAGCCTCTCATTTGAGCCCCGGTAGGTATGGAGAGAAGGTGCGTTTTGAATTCGTGGTCAAAGGAGGAAGTGAGAGCGGTTATCCGCTATGAATGGGCACGTGGAGTATCAGGAACAGAAATTCATAACCGCCTCGTGGAAGTCTATGGGC